>MJUT01023511.1:619427-707403 GCA_002080005.1 Gigantidas platifrons
GCCAAAAACAAAAATCTTGTATATGACCATCTAATGAACATTTCTGCCAAGTTTGGTTCAAATCTGTTTCGTGGTTTCAGAAAAAAAAGATGAAAATGTGAAATTCCCATAGGGTCCAATGTTAAACTAAGTCGAGTCATGGCGGCCATCTTGGATATGCAATCAGCACAAAAATAACAAATTTAGTAGAGGACCATCCAGTCATCATTTCTGTAATGTTACAATTCCATCGGCTAAGTAGTTTCTGACAAGAAGATTTTCAAAGTTTCAACCAATCAGAACACATTATTGGCCCTGGCGTCCATGTTGGATTTCCGATCTGCACCAAAATAACAAATTTAGTAGAACATTTCTGCTAAATTTGGTCCAAATCAGTTCAGTGGTTTCAAAGAAGAAGAAGAAAGTATGAAAAGTTTACAGACTCGGACGACGACGACGACGAACGCAAAGTGATGACAAAAGCTCACATGACCCTTTGGGTCAGGTGAGCTAAAAAGTATACTTACAGAAAATGAAAATCCAATAAATCCTAGTAACATAATCAAAATTTAAATCACTCATTGTTGTGCATACAGGTGAGTTTTACCTTAACACTTAGAGTGGTGTGTTCGATTACATATTAAAATGTGTTAAGGTCTGTTTGACACGAATTATAAAACCAATGCCATTGAGTCGTACTGTTTTATTTATGTTTTCTTGTCTTCAAGCTGAATTAAATTGTATATTATAAGTCATTCATGTTCAATGTATGTTGTATATATGTATGTTTATTGGAGAAGACTATTCTAACTTGAAAAACTTGTGTCTAATCCGTTTTTTTTTTTTATGAACAATAAAATAAGTTTAAATTAAAAAATTTAATAATATAATTTGTTCATGCCATGATATAGCTGAAATAAGTTGGCGTTAAACACAAATGAATCAATTAACCTAATATTTCCATTTTTTTTTCGTGGTCAACACTAGCAATCTGTGTGTTACAACATGAGGATGGTCCTGGAAAGTATGAACTGTCTGATCTAAGAATTATAGCCTCTAGAATCTTAATCAACCATACACATAGAATTGTGTACTCTTATCCATTGATTACTATATAATTGTACGGTAACTGACCCTTTTTACTTTAAAAAAAAAAAATCAGTTAGCCAACAGTTAATTTCTAGCTGTTTTTTTTCTATTTTGCTAGCAGCTATTTGTTTTAACATTTATAAAGGGATTGGTTTAGTAGCAAGTGCCTGTGACTCTAAAATATATTTTCAAGATATGATTACTGATTAATGTACAAAAGTACAACGAAGTCTCTCCTGTCTGTGCCTAGATGATGAAAATAAGACATGTGTACAATTCTAGGAGGGTTAGTGTTATGGTGTTTAATGCCACTTTCAACAATATTTCAGTTATATCGAGGCGGTCAGTTTTATTGGTGGAGGAAACTGGAGTACCCAAAGAAAACTAAGGACCTGTCGTGGGTCACTGTTAAACTTTATCACATAATGCATCGATTTAAGGGTGTAGACCTGGGTTACCCTAAAATTTTCCCATCATTCAATTTTTTTTAAATTTGCATCATGGAATAGTTATGTCTAAATACATTATCTGCCAAAGTTTCAAAAAATTTCACCGTGCTGTTCTCTCCATAGCACATCCTATATATAGCAATTTTGGGGGTATTCTTGACGCCAGATGGTAATACTAGTTTCGGAAGATTCTAATAGATATGCACATTTATTTCTGATTGAATGGGAATATTTTGGCTTTAATACACTTGAGAGTGTTGTTGTTGAATAAAAATGAAATATCTAGCATATCTGAATATTATGTTTGGAGACAATCACGTGCAAAACAGTGGAAACGGCAAAAAAGGGGGGATGCCCTGAGGACCACCTTGGTATTAAAAATCGGATTTAAAAAAATCCTGTCAATTAATTTCCACCAAAAAATGTCACACTGAAGAATAGACATATAGACATCATTGCACCAAATTATACAAACTTGTACCGTCAGATTTTTCAAATATTTAAATGTATGTTTTTCATGGATGGCATCCAGAAAATGAAATTGTCGAGGAAAGTTATCACACACCCATCCTTTGCTAGTTTCTTTGTTTTTGAAATAAAAATTAACTAGTTACCAATAACAAAAAGCTTTTGAAATCTTATAATTGACACAGTGGATGTCCAAATTACCAAATGACTGCATTTGTCTATTTTTATTTCCAGGTCGGCTGGGGAGGGGTGGTTTGAGGGTGACTACTTGATTAATTCATAACAAACAAAAAAAACCAAAAACACAGACAGCCACCCAACTGTATTGTTAAATTCCTTCAAATTCTGTGCTCCAGTTATATTGGTTTGATTCTGGTAAATAGTTGTCTTAGGAGAAGGGGGCGGTGGTATAAGAGAAGATCAGATATTACAATTGTTTTCCCAAACATAGCTTTCTATTTTTTTACTACCAAAAAATGAATTTGCTCTATAGTTTCATAATATCAAAGTTTCTGGTGTATATATTTAATTATTTTTTTTTAAAAACCCTTGAAATTCAATAGAAAAATGTTGTCACACAAATTGTGTTACATTTCTGGCATTTTTGACAACATATTTCGATGAACATTTTTTCTGGAAAGAGATATTTCAATATTTTGTGGGCACCGGCATATAATAATAACACACTGCCTGACACTGGCATAAGCAGCAATAAGATATAAAAATACAAGGAGCACAGCTATGGAAAGGTAAAAGGAAAAGGAGTCTTTTTTTAACTGGCCATATCCAATGTAAACAATCTTTGTCACCAAGAAGCTTGGAATTGAGGGGAAATTTTCAAACGCACAGATGATCATATATTTGAGAAGACACTGAAAATAGAGTTATCTCCCATACCCCAGGCCTACACCCTTAAGTCTCCCCATGAATGGGGTTCAAACTCACAATGTTTGTGGTGATAGGTACTGATTGCACAGGTAGGTGTAAATCCAACTACCATACTATTTTAAGTTATAAGATGTACTAATGTATATTGTATGTCTACTCTTGAATACCAGTACAATTTACCAAAGATATGACTTGACGAAATTTTGATATATACAATATTATCATCTTCGCTAGCCAAGGGTTACGATTTGCTCCTCTTGTGGAGAGAAGAGGAGCGGATCGTAGCCCTTGGCTAGCGAAGATGCAATATTATAAAATACCTTTTATTTGTGGATACAGTAGTTACCCCCTCTTAGTAGACCACTCCCAACAAAAGGCACCCCTCTTATCAAGTCAGCCTCTCAGTTAAATACTAGCAAATTATCCCCCTCTAACAAAAGGCACCCCTCTTATCAAGTCAGCATCTCAGTTAAATACTAGCAAATTATCCCCCTCTAACAAAAGGCACCCCTCTTATCAAGTCAGCATCTCAGTTAAATACTAGCAAATTATCCACCTCTAACAGAAGCAACCCCTCTTATCAAGTCAGCATCTCAGTTAAATACTAGCAAATTATCCCCCTCTAACAAAAGGCACCCCTCTTATCAAGTCAGCATCTCAGTTAAATACTAGCAAATTATCCCCCTCTAACAAAAGGCACCCCTCTTATCAAGTCAACATCTCAGTTAAATACTAGCAAATTATCCACCTCTAACAGAAGCAACCCCTCTTATAAGGCCACTTGTACATTGCAAAAGTGGTGGCCTTATAAGAGAGGGACTACTGTAACAGTTTCCTCGTTTAAAATAAATTCATGGTTATGATGAACTTTAGATATGTGCATATCATCATTTATTTAAGTACATTAATTCTCTAGTAATTGGAGCTTTACCATGTGTTAGACGACAGCTGCACTTACAATGATCTTATATGGGGGTCCTTTGTCAAATGAATGTTTGAATTATGAATACATGTATATCACAGCTAAAATTACATAGGATATCACATTAACTTTCCTGCAATTTTTAAAATTAATAAGCTATAAATAGGTTCTTCAATTCTACCAAAATAAAACATTTTTTCATATATTTTTTCACTTGTGTGTGGTATTCAATGCCATTTACCCATGTCTGCTAGTGCTAAGTTCCACCAGAAAAGATGAAATTTCCAACAATTATGAAAGCTATTTGTACATCACTTATAATGTCTTATAGAAGAACCTATTAATCTTGTACTGGTGCTTAATATTTTTGGACTGGTTAGATTAAATTCGAAATTCACACAGTCTGACTCCTTAGGCCAAAAACAAAATTACATGTGTTTCCGCTAACCTTACCGACCCTAATTTTTTGTGCCTACCCTAAAGTTTTTTAGGCCATTTTTGAACAAGCACTATTAAAAAGTCAGAATGTGTCCCCTGTAGAAACTAGCTAAAACATATTTTTAAAAACAAATTCTTTTTCCTACCTACTGACCCTAATATTTTAGAGCATGTTAGTGGAAACACATGTATTTTTTTTTCTTGGCCTTATATGAATAATAAAGATTTTACGTTATTTAAAACAGTCAGTTGCAAATGCAAAATTTACAATGCTAGTTCTCTGTGAAAAGAAGAAGAGTAAAAGTCACATGAAGTATATACTGATGTCTGTAATGTAAGATACAAAAACCAATCAGGTGAACCTTATGACCCATGATTTAGTGTGAAACTGATCTAATTAAACACACTTAATAACTGTTGATTCTATTATCATTGCCACCAGCAAAACAAAATAATCTATATACTTCCTAACCACAAAAAACAAAACAAAAAAACTTGCGGGCAACGCAAAAATAAATTACAGTTTTAGAGAGAAAAAAATAGAAAAAGCAGATGAAGACTTTGTCAATGGGAGTGGATTATTGAGTTATTCAAGTGTGGTCAAATTGAATATTTCAACTTGTCAAGAGTTAGTTTATAAAAGTCAATGTTCAAATTTGTAAAAATCGAAGTAGTTGGAAGTGTTCCATATCACTCCCCCTCCACATTATTTAAAGGAGGGGACATTTTGGGGAATTTTATTTAAAAGGTTATGGTGCTTAACACCATTTTCAACACTATTTCAGTTATATTGTGACTGTCAGCTTTATTGGTGGAGGAAACCGGAGTAACCGGAGAAACCCACTGACCTGCCGCAAGACACTGACAAACTTTATCACATAATGTTGTACATGTATCAGGTACACGAAAGTATCCTCTATGGTTGTTGAGTATAGATATAGAAGACAAAGGGGCTTAGTTATAAGGCCACACCAGTTCCTCTGTAACAGACAATGGTTTCAGAATTACGAATGTAGATACTCCTATATTAAATGGAAATTTAAGAGCCAGTGTTAGACTGGTTAGCTGCAACTGACTAACTTCGGTAGCCACAAGAGAATAAGAATTGATTCAAGAAATATACTATTTAATTTTTACTGTTTTTTCCTCCAAATCTTATAAAGCTATAATAATGATTAATGGAATAATAACATGCTGGCTCTATAATTACACAACCATTGAACAATAGAACAAAAACATATATATTCTTCCTAATATCTTATTTTTCATCAATTACCTATTACTACTTAACAGCATACCTGCTGTACATAAGTCAATTTACCCCTATGACATCTAATTTTCCGTTATCTTTACCTTCACAGTTACATAAACCATTAATTGCACATTTTTTGGCAACAAAAACCTTGCGTTGTTAATGACTACTTTATAAATCTAAACAAATGTAAATTTCACGTTTTTGTTTTGTTTTGTCGAAACATATTGTTATTATTATTGGTAGTAACTTTTTTGTGAAATACAACAATCAACGATCTTGTTATAGGCAGGTGAAGTTATCAACATGAATCATCTGTGAAAATTAAAAAAGGGAGTGTGTCGTCATAAGAGAAAAAAGAATGAGGCAGGCCATGTTGAAAAGTCATTACAGCAAATGAATTGTCAGAATATGATGAAGTCATCTGAGTCTATGTAAATATCTAGAGTGATATGTTTAGTACTCTTAAATCTATTTCTGTGATGGTGATAATATCGTGCCGACTTTTACCCCGCATAGACTTATAGTAAATTGTACTTTTGGATCATCTACAGAAATTCATTGGCAATACATTACAAGAATTGAATTGATTAGAAGAGATTTTTTAGCTATTAATTATGTTAAGGCCTGTGACATGCTGGCTAAGGCTCTCCTCCCTCATGCATAGGTGACCTTAGCTGATTTTGGCTTTCATGTTTAGGCCCTTTGGTTTTATTGCTTTCAAAACAAACAAGATGAACTGTGAGCTAATGCTCACTTATGATACCCCCGCATATATGTTCAATATGTATAAAAACCAACTAAGTCGGCAAACAGGACGTAGGAATCTGACGGGTCCAAAAATGCTTTCCACAATATGACATACCTATATGAAGCTTGTGAACAAATATCAGATATCTGCCATCAATAGTTGCTGAGAAAAATGTGACGAAAAACATGTTTGGACGGACGGACAGAGGTAAAACAGTATACCCCCCTACGGTGGAGCGGGGGGTATAATTATTAGGCTTTCCAGTCTTTTGAATTTAAGCCTGATGAAGATTATTCCACAAATGCATACTAAATTTGATATCTATGTTTTTAGTTGTTTTTTTTTTTTATCTCAAAGACTTTTAAATCCTCTTGCTTTCCAACCTTTCTGACTATGAGTGTACCTGATGCAGGTTTTATTTTTCAGAAATGTGTCCTGTACGTTTTTATTACATTGTATTTCAAGTGCATCTTGCCAGTACCATGAATCAAAACTGTCAAACATTAGTGGTGATAGGCACTGATTGTACAGATAGATGAAAACAACCATATCATATTGGTAAAGTAAATGTTCCTCTTTATTGTAATACAATCTTGAAATGCTATTTTTTTTTTATTATTATATTTTTTTTCCCTTTAAAGCTTTAAGCCATTCCCAAATGATTGGCTTATGGTTTATGGTGTTTAACGTCAATTTCAATAATAATTCAGCTATATTGTGGATGCCAGTTTTATTGCTGGAGGAAACCAGAGTACCCAGCGAAAACCAACGACATGCTGCAAGTCAATGACAAACTTTATCACATAATATTGTATCGAGTACACCTAGTCATGAACGGGATTTGAACTCACGTTAGTGGTGATAGGCACTGATTGCATATGTAGTTATAAATCTAACTACTATACGATCACGACTCCCTACCATATATAACTAACAAATTTTGTTTATTTACCTTTAGAGTTTCTATATAATAGAAAAGGATCCTGAAGTTGAAACTCCAATTCTTTGGTAATAGGTTCAATCTGATTGGTCAGGCCTAATCTGTTTAAGATCATAAAGCCATGAGTAGGGGATGCTGATCTGAAAAGAGAAAAAAAGAACCTTTTTATTCATTAGTTTCCTACATACTGCATTTTTGTATATCATATAGCTGGAATACTGCTAAAGTTGGCGTTAAATACCAATCAATTAATCAATCATTGTATAACATATTAGTGGAGATTTTAACAATGTAAGTTGTTATTTTTCAGTTTGATGTTTATACACAAATCTCAGATCCTGTTCTACTGTACAATGAAGTTCCTCTTCAAACACCAAATGACAATGAACAATTCTTTTTAATTTCCCCCCCNCCCCCCCCCCCCCCCCGATTTCCTTCAAATATTGATTTTTTTCTTTCTCTCTTTAAATGAGATGTTGTTAATACACAACACTATTAATCTTAAAGTTAACCAGTATTACATTTTCATATAAATCGTTAAATTTTACCTTTATGGTAAATATAAGAATCAGTCTATTTGTAATCTTACACACACTACGATACACAGATGAAATATTGCTAAAGTTGACGTCAAACACCAATCAATCAATCAATCAATGTTTACAATCTTTTTTTTAAACCCATTACATTCCATTTTGTAATAAAGTCAAGAAAAGAGACTCGATTTTAGATGAAATGTACTTTTAGTTGCTTCTGGTATTACATAGAAAAGTTATTTGTTTCTTAAGTGTCATGGGTAAGAATTTGTTGGTTCATTTCCAAGGTGGTCCCTTGTACAGTCAAACCTATCCCATGCAGTCGTCTCTATTAAGCAGTCACCTGTATTAAAAAGTCACCTTTTTCTTGTCCTGTCATAGAAAATTTCATATGAATTGAGCCTCTTTTAAGAGGTCATCTGTCTTACGAGGCCACTATTTCTTTGTCCTAAAGATGACTTTCTTAAAACAAGTTTGACTGTATTTGGATTCAAATTCTGATGAAGAATTCTAATTATTGACTTTTAATATTCAAATCATTAAAAAAACTTGTAAAAAGAAGCAAAATATGTAGACACAATCGTATTCACACAGATTAAGTGGCAGCAATTAAAGAATATCTATAGGTAGGTACTGTATCAACACTGTCCGTTGGTTAACCAGACTACTGTAGTAGTTTATTTTTTTACTTTCTATTAGTCAGTAATTTAAAAGGCAGCTGTACCCACGAGTTACGAGCAAAGAACAAGGTAAAAAACCCATAGTCTATAATGAACGTGGTGTTGACAGAAAACAATTTCAACCATCTTTAATTAACATGAAATGAATGAATGTTTTCAAGTTCATTGTGTCATTCTGAATGCTCATCACATAAAAGTGCAGAAAAAATGAACGGCTGAAGTAACTGCTAATTGATTGTGCTAAATTCCAATGCTGGAAAATTGTTTTATTATTGATGAAGAATTATACCAATTTTTTTTCTCCTGCACTTTTATTGAACTGTAAAAGTGAAGAATAAACATTTTGTATAGAGTATAAATATATTATATATAATATAGATAATTTGTAAGTCTAGGTACAGGCAACCTATATTTGGTAGGTAGTTATAATAATTAAATGTAATTCCTGTAAAGTACATATGTTTTATTTAGCCATAAGAAAAATGCCAGAACTAGTACTTCCTTAGTTTAAGATCACCAAATAAACCAGTCTTAACAAATACAAGAAATATCAATAGTAAGACGACGTGACAATCACAAATAGACTGGTAACCAAATAAAACAGTCCAACAAATCAAAGAAATATCAATAGTAGTCAACGTGACAATCATAAATAACCACTGAATATCAAAGCAAAGTATTCCAAAACAAATAAGGAATATTTGAAATTGTTGAACAGGTTATACGCGAATATACGATATAACCTGGTTTGGGTCAGTTTACCCAAAACCCAAAACCCAGCACTGAAAAGTAACAAAATTTCTTCAGAAACCATAGAAGAGAACCAAAACCCAGCACTGAAAAGTAACAACATTTTTTCAGAAGCCATAGAAGAGAACACTCCTGGCAAGTCTTATGACTTAACATGTAGTAGTTCTGGACAAGAAGCTAAAATTTGTCTCAGCCAATCAAGGTGGCCATGTGGATTTCATATCACTCCGATAAGTAACATCACTTCTTCCAAACACCTAGAGGAACATTCCTAGCAAGTCTGGTAACTTCACATGCATCTGGAAAACAAATCTAAAATGCTTAAGCCAATCAGAGGCCAGGATAGTCATCTTGGATTTCAAATCACTTTGAAAGAAAAATACCTCTTCAATACCTCTAGATATAGAGGAACAATTATTGATTTGACATGCAGTGGTTCTGAAGAAGTTGATACTATGAAAAGTTTATGAAGTACAGACGGACACTGGACACACGATCGAAAAAGATCACTTGGGTCTCTGTCTAAGGTGGGTTTATTGAAACTATTCATGCGTAACTACAAATAGACTGGAAACAAGTGTGAATCATTCATCAACAAGTATAAATGTAACTGGTCTGATCCACCTCTCCCCCAAAAAATCCAAAGTGCTTAGATACGTATGTTCCACTGTAAATTGCTAGTGACAATTCTACACAACTGTATAAATTCCATGGCAACCAACTTTTGAATAACAAAGTGGATATAATGTTATTTAATTCTACAACACACAGCTCATTTCAAATCATTGAAATGTTTTATCAACACATGTTACATAATGTATAAGGCTGACTAAGTGGTTATTAAATTATGTTTACATAATTTATAAACATCTTGTGGTGGTTCAATAACATTTATTTTGGCTCTCAGAACAATTACCACAAACCAATCCTGCCAAGTGTCCTGTAAAAATCCATTTAAATTCATATAAAACATTTATATCTGATGTCTTCCAGTGTCTGACAGATAAATACAAGGAATACCATAAGCTCCTATGTAAAAATATATAGTGTAAACAGGAATTGTCTGATCTAGACATTCCAGGGCACAAACTGTTGCCACTTTGATCTTTAAGATCAAGAGTGAAATATAACATGTGACTATTGAAGGGGCATCCATAAGGAGAATATGTTATAATCTATATATATTAGGTACAGTTATTTCCTATATAATATTGAGGGGCCCGGGTGGCTCAATGAGTTAGGTCATTGGATGTAACAACTCATACAAGCCTATCACCAATATGGCGTGGGTTCACGCCCAGCTTTGTAAATTACAACTAGAGGCTCACATGAGCCTGTATCGCTCACCTGACATAACTAAGTCCTCTTAAGAATGTCTGCATGCCGAATACATCTAAGTTACTATTCAAATCCCATAGGGTTCTATGTTAAAACTATGTCTGCTCATGGCAGCCATCTTGGATGGAGGTAGTAGTCACCGGACACAAATTTAAAAGTATACTACCCAAAGACCATCCATGCCATATTTGCTTTAAATTGGCTGACTGGTTTCAGAGGGAAGACTTTTAAACAATTTTCCCATAGGGTCCTATGTTAAAACTATGTCCGCTGACTGCGGCAATCTTGGATGGAGGTCGGGCTCACAGGACATAATTTTGAAAGTTGACCACCTAAGGACCATTCATGCCATGTTTGCTTTAAATTGACTTGCTGGTTTCAGAGGAGAAGACTTTTAAACATTTTTTCCATAGGTCCTATGTTAAAACTAAGTCGAGTCATGGTGGCCATCTTGAATTTCCGATCAGCAAACGATTCACAAGTTTAGTACAGGATCACCCAATGATCATTCCTGTAAAGTCACAATTCAATTGGCTTAGTGGTTTCTAACAAGAAGATTTTCAAAGTTTCAACCAATCAGAACACATTATTGGCCCTGGCGGCCATGTTGGATTTCCGATCTGCACCAAAATAACAAATTTAGTAGAGGACCTCCCAATGAACATTTCTGTCAAATTTGGTCCAAATCAGTTCAGTGGTTTCAAAGAAGAAGAAAGTATGAAAAGTTTACAGACGCGAACGACGACGACGGACGCAAAGTGATGACAAAAGCTCACATGACCCTTTGGGTCAGGTGAGCTAAAAAAGGGTGCACTTGACTCGCAACCGCAAGTGATAAAGTTTACCAGTTGCTTGCCCATGGTCGGTGGTTCTCTCCGGCTTCCTCCACCACTATAACTGGTCGCCATGATATAGCTGAAATATTGCTGAAAGTGGCGTTAAACACAAAAATTCAAATTCAAAATCTATATTATATTGCATGTACAAGAAATCTGATCTAGAAATTCCAGGGCACAAACTGTTGTATAAAATATAACATATAAAACAAGGGCAATGCAAAGAGTGGCATATCCCCTCGCCTAAAATTTGATCCGGTGACCTTGACCGTTGACATATAACCTTGAAAATCAATAGCGTTCCAGATTCTCTTAAGGACTAAGTATGTACCAAGTTTGGTCAAAATCCATTGAAGGATGTTGATTCTAGAGTGTTCACAAGGATGTTACTGACAGACGGAAAGAAGGACGGTAGCGTTACTATATCCCTTCGCAACTTCGTTGGCGAGGGGATAATGAAGGAGCATCAACAGGGAGACTCTATTTTTAATATAGGATATCCTTATTTAAGAAAATTAGATATAGTTAAACCTGTCTACACCAAACTTCTTTTAGACCAATTTTTGTGTTCTGAATAGACGGGTTTTTGCTTTATATCGGTTAAATTAAAAAAAGATTTCCAACATTGGGACTTTATTCAAAGTTTGGTTTATACAGGTTCCCGGTTTATTCTGGATTCAGTTTATTATACAGATTTCACTGAATAATATTTTTTTCATAACCTCTACAATTTTTACATGATTTATAGTGAAAAAGAGAAAAAAACGTCAAATTACAGAAACCAAATTAATTGGAAACCCCCCCCCAAAAAAAACCGATAAAATAAAAGCAAAAACATATGTCTAGTAATTTACAAGAAATTTTATGACTGAACTAGTTTTATAGACCTCCTATATATCGTCCCTGTTATGCCAAAATCTCGTAACTAGAATTTTATCGGAAATTATATTTTTGTGGTTTTAGAATTGGCTAGATATGTTCCACTGTATTCGAAAATACTGGAGCTTTTAACCAATCACAAATGAAATTTTATCATGTGAGGAAAAGTGGAACTCCGATTGGTCATAAAATTTGTCATGCGAAAATATCGTAATCTCGAGCTACGAGGTTTTTGCTTAACAGCACGATATATGAAATGATGCAGACTTTACCAAGGAGTACAGTTGTCCCCCTTTTATAAGGCTACTCCTTATGGAATGAAATAATGTCCTCAAAAGACAGGTGGCCATTCTTGACAGGGACAATATACTAGTATTTTATAATTTCAGTGCATCTGATATCTGGCCTGATCAGAGGAATGATCTTATAAGAGAGGGATTACTGTACTAAGTATCCTCCACTCCTAATAATTAAAAATTTCATTGTCTTCCACTTCAGGTTAGATTAAAAAAAAAATCCCTCATATTTTGTGACTTTGGTCCCCAACTTTTATATCATTACTTGTCTAAGACCAAAATAAATGACTACCAGAATTGAAAATCACAGAAATTATGGACAATAAAACAACTTGCAACAAGAACCACTCCTCCACAACCCACTTAACTGATTATTTATCACCATAGACTGTAACAAATCTTGTTCCATAAGCTACTAAACATTCACTTTTATTATCAAGATATATCACAACATTACCTTAGATCAACTTTAAAGAATGGCCTTGACCCCTGAGGTGAGAATCAAAATCATCAAATATGAATTTTTATATTCATTGTTGAATCTTGACTTCAAGAGGTTATTTCATGTAAAATATGATTATATTTCTATTGTTAGTTCTTGAAAACAAGATTTTAAGTTTTTTCCCATTTTATATAAAATTTTAGAATGCCCGGGTTTGGACTCCTTATATGCCTGGACCTTCATTAGTAAAAGCATGAATCTGTATATCACAATAATGATTCATACCATATATATAAATTGCATTTTCATTACTCATTCTTAAGAATACAGCTTATGTTAAACTTTAGAACCTGGTGATTTTATTTCTACACAATGGAATGAATCTCCATTTGAAAAAGGATATTTGATTCTAAACACTTCTACAAAATTTACATTGCTGCCTTTTTGAGAAGAAAAGTTTAAAGATTAACTTAATTTCTGTCTATTAGCTAGGCTCCCCCTTGCAATGGAGGATCAGCATTATTTGTAAACATCTAAATCTCCTCTTCCTAAGGATCAAGTTTGGTTCCATATGGTTTAGTAATTTTACACAAAAAGACTAAATGTGAAAAATGTGATGATGCTGGATTACAGAAGGGCAACAGATACCAAGTTATATAAAAAGATACTCTCTTTTTCACTTGGCAATGTGAGGAAAAATTGGATGAGTTGAAGAAAATGTAGTCGAACCTGCTTTAAATGACCACCTCTATTGAGCAATAACTTGTGTTGTGTGACAAAATTTTAATTTCCCTTCAAAGTGCATTTAATATGCTATGTGACCATAGTTAGATTTTCCCTAGGAAGGTAACATAAGACAGGGTTGACTAATTCTACTGTATTTTCCAGTGCCCTGACAAATTTTTTAAATTCTTTTCTATTTTTTTTTTAATACAATACAAGAGTAAGTACCAAATATTATATCATAATTCTAAGCATTGAAACTACAGTCAATTAATTATCTGGTGAACATAAAAAAAACCAGACAAGATCCAATCAGCTACCTATTCATAGTAACATCAATCTATCTGTAATTAAGTTCATCACCCGCCATGAAATTTACTTTGTCTTTGAACTCTCAGAGAAGAATAGGTTTTTAGTTGGCCATATGTCGTGTATGTATATTATTATATTGTGTAAGTTTTTCATCAGTTAATTCATCAAGAGTTAGAAGACGTAATCTAAAAAACAAGGGAAGTAACCTCTATACAAGGGCAACGACTCTGTTGAAGAGTTAGTAACTTAATTATTAATTTTTTAGAAATTATGTAGTATTAATAGATATGCTTATCTATACAACATGATACAAATATAGCAAGTCTAATGAACTTAGTATAACAAAATAAAATAGGCGTCAGAGAGCCTGTAGTTGCTCACCAGAGATACAAGTCATTAGTGTGACAGAATTACCATGTAGCAGTCTTGTTGGCAAGAAGATGGATGGTGTCAATGGATACAAATTTGGATGGGGACCACCCAAGAACCCTTTTTGATGCAAATTTAGTTTCCTTTTATCCAGTGGTTCTAAAGAAGAGGATTGTCAAAAGATTTCCAATCAGAAGCTTTGTTGGCCATCCTGATTGAAGTGCAAGGTCATTCATTGGCCACAATTTTGAAAGAGGACCATCCAATGAGTATTATGAAAAAGTTTTTCGAAGATTTCCAATTTTCCAACCAATCAGAAGCTCCAATTTTCCAACCAATCAGAAGCAATGGTGGCCATCCTGGATGTCAGGCAAGGTCAATGGACACAATTTTGAAAGAGGTCAATGGGAAAAACTTACATGAGCTCTGGAAAGCTAAAAATTGAAATCAGGATATTCTATGGAGTTATAGTAAAGAAGAAGTAATTTATGTTCGAATACATGCATATATATTGAGTATCATTGTTAAACCTCTCAACAATTTGTTGTAGAGCATATTTTCAATTTCTGCAATGTCTGGTACACAAAATAGCAATTCACAATACACCATGCTTTTTCAAGAGAAGCATTTATTCATGAAATAACGCATTTAATATAAAGAACAATTACACACAAGCGAAAAATTTCAATTAAACTTATTAATTTTCAGTATATTTCGTCATATTTGAAATTGTATAAATGTTCACAGAAACCTACCTAGATCAGAAATGCAATCTATGGTACATCACCAGCAAATAACTGGTATACAGAGATACATGGTGGTTATTGATAGAGGTGCTGAACTATTTGTGAGCAGACGGAATCAATTAAATAATATCAGGACACAGAACTGTTGTTATGTCTGGGACAATTTTGTAATGTCAACCAACTAATGAAAAAAACAAATTTGTGAGAAACTTATTAACTGGTATCATTCCAAAGACAACCTTCAATTGTAAAATACAGCGAAACCTCTCTAAACCGAACCTCCTTGAGACAACTTTTTATTGGTTCAGAATAGACAGGTGTTCGGTTAATACAGGATTCTGTTTTATTCAGGATTTGTCTTGGCCAATTTTTTGAAAGATAAAAAGTGTTGTGTCTGTCTACACAATAACAATATCCAAAGAACAGTCTAGATACGTACACACATACAGAGATGGTATTAAGGTTTGGTTTGGTTTATGGTGTTTAACGCCACTTTCAACAATATTTCAGTTGTATAATGGCAGTCAGTTTCATTGGCGGAGGAAACCGTAGTACCTGGAGAAAACCACCAACCTGTCCCAAGTCACTGACAAACTTCATCACATAATGTTGTATCGAGTACACCTCATCATGAGCTGGATTCGAACTCAAAACTTTAGTGGTGATAGGTACTGATTGCACAGGTAGTTGTAAATCCAGCTACCATATGATTATGACCACAACATGCCTTATTAAGGATTAAAGCTTAAGGTTTTAGAAATCTATCATGCTTCTATCAGAGTACAGTACAGTACATCACACAAGATACAAACGTACATCATCATTATATAATACAGCTATTATTGTAGAAAAGGGGGAAGTTGAAGAACCGATGGTAAAGATAATTATTTTTGTTTGTTAAAGCTTTGATTTAAATTAAATCAGCTATAATGACATGATGTCTTTATAAACTTAATACTTTCCTCTAAATAATTCTCTCTTATCTGTCAACATTTTTTCAGTCACTTCCTAACTACTAATAGTGTCTTTTAATCTCCAGAACTAATGATATTAAATATTGATATATATACAATATTAGTTCAATGTCTTAAAATATAAAGTTTATGTGTATGAGGCTTAGAAACTGTGACAAAGGAGAGGATCAATGAGCATTTTAACAGTTTTGTGCCGAATACACAT
The DNA here is from genome assembly GCA_002080005.1 of Gigantidas platifrons. NCBI lineage: Eukaryota > Metazoa > Mollusca > Bivalvia > Mytilida > Modiolidae > Gigantidas > Gigantidas platifrons. The sequence continues at coordinate 635,690 of MJUT01023511.1, forward strand.
AAACTTCATATTTTAAGACACTGCATCAATAATGTCTTTATCCTGTAGAAAAATCACATTTATTGATGGGGGATGATATTTGAACTGAATAATAAAATTATACAATTATCCCTTGATTGCCCCTTTTGATATTTTCTGTCAGCAGGAAGTCAACTGATTTACAACTCGATTCCCAAAGCCCAACAGGTAACATATAAAAGTGGTACCAGAAAAGCTATATTTCGGTCAGTGACCTTATATGAGAAAAAATTATCCAGTCTATGTAATTTGCTCGCTCAAATAGAACATTGATTGATTGATTGATTGATGCTTAACGTCAAGAGAGCAATTGTTAAGCTATATTCAGGACGAGAAAAAAATTTAAATGCCACAAGACTCAAAACAAGGAAAGATGATGGGTAGGGACGGAGAATTTAGCCAGTGCAACAGGTCTCCTATGGACCACTCATCATGAGCTGTTACACTGGGTTCTTTAATGTGCCGAAGAGGGTGGTAATCTCTCAACACGGGACCTCGGTTTTATTTACATCTCATCCAAAGAACGGGTCGGTTGTGAATTTATACATCCCGCACAACCGACGGATGCCCCTTCAAGCCGAAGAAGCTCTCGGTCCCATTTCTATACCCCGGGGTTCCCCCTTTTAGAGGACTAGTGCCTATTCTACCCCCGGCACACCCTCTGGGAGGGGGGTTCAAATAGATTTGATTTGATTTTTGGTGTTTAATGCCACTTTCAACAATATTTCAGCTATATCATGGCGACCAGTTTTTTAGTGGTGGAGGAAGCCGGAGTACCCGGAGAGAACCACCGACCATGGGCAAGCAACTAGTAAACTTTATCACTTGCGGCTGCGAGTCGAGTGCACCTTTTTTGTAATTTACAAAGCTGGGCGCGAACCCACGCCGTATTGGTGATAGGCTTGTATGAGTTGTTAGATCCAGCGACCTAACTAATTGAGCCACCCGGGCCTGGTTCAAATAGAACAAGTGCAGAATAAAATGAAATATACACAAAAAGAAGTTGACTAGCCACTCAACCATGAATGTTTTATACAATAAAAAGTTAAAAAATCCTTCGGAAAAAAATTACTGTTCTAGAAGATAAAACAAAATAATAATTCATCACTAGAATCTTTTGGACACAACATAGAGTTGTATTAGCATTTCTGGTATACAAGTTTATTTGCGAGATTTGACACTAAATATTTGGGCATATCACGATTATTTTAGAGATGGCAGCCATCTTGGATGGAGGACAATGATGTCATTTACAAGTTTTAAAACAGTGGCCTTTATGGATGGAGGGTAATACTATCACATAAGGGGCCATCGTGGTCATGATCATATGGCAGTTGGATTTACAACTACCTATGCAATCAATGACTATCACCACTAAAGTTGTGAGTTCGAATCCCACTCATGGCAAGGTGTACTTGATACAACATTATATGATGAAGTTTGTCAGTGACTTGTGACAGGTTGTTGGTTTTCTCTGGGTACCCCAGTTTCCTTTACCAATAAACTGAGTGCCACGATATAACTGAAATATTGTTGGAAGTGGCATTAAACACCATAACCATAACCCCTGCCACACATAACAGTTTTTAATTGTTTTCTACAAAGGCATATCTTCAAACTTTTAAAAATCGTTGTGAACAAATTTGTTTTGCGTTGCAATATTCTTGACTATCAATATTATTGCTTTAACTACTAGACTAGCACATGCCCTAAAAACAAATTACCATTCAAAATAAATAACTTCAACATTAAGTCATTCATTCATTTAAAATCAGTAAGAAAAAAAACATGGTAATAAAATCGTAATTACAATTGAAGCAATGAAAGATGAAATACAGAGTAACACCTACTTTCCACTATCAAAAAACAAGATAATGATTGGTTACATAACAGATATCTACTTTATTACATAATTCAGTTTGAAATTTTCATGTCGACTAATTATTATTTTATAATTTCTTTTCATGGTATATTTCAGGTAAATGTAAGCTAGTCGATATTAGAACATAAATTCGAAATTAGCAACATCGGAAAATTAGAAACAATTTGCCAGTTTAATTCAGGGAATGAGCTATACTTGATCATTACAGACCACCATATATATATATGATTGCATGCTCTATATTTTGATCAGAGTTAATTTTTATTTTTACTCAATACTATGGATTTAATTGCTATTTTCGTTTTTGTATGTATTGGTACATGTAATTATTAACCAACTTTGATATCTATTAATGAACTTTATTTCAATTACAATGTATATGATCAAAAGTTGTAAAAAAAAAATTTACAACTGTTAGTTATAATCTTGAGACTTCTAAAAGATCTTAAGTTAGATTATTTTGAAAGATCTTTGAAAAGGGTTAAGGTTAGAGTATATTCAGAAATATGTAGGAATGAAAATGATTTCTGCAAGAATTTCATTAAATATTTTAGTGGACTATTATAATTGATAAATGCTAGATATGTGGGGAGGTATGCTGTTTAATGCCACTCCAACAATATTTCAGTTTTATCATTGTTGGTGGAGGAACCTGCAGTACCTGGAGAAAACCACTGACCTGACACAAGTCACTGACAAACTTTATCCCATAATGTATCAAGTACACCTCGCCATGAGCAGAATGCAAACTCAAAACCATAGGTGATAGGCACTGTTTGCATATGTACTTGTAAATCCAACTACTATACGATCACGACCATAATCATCAAGTCCTCCAATATTGGAGGTGTGTGAAGACATGCAAATGAATGACAGCGGTTTCCAACAATTTTTTTTAATAGATTTATTTCAGTAATTCATAAATCATCATGTCCACTGGGGAGCAATGTTAAATGTAGGATCAGCACAAAATCATTTCTTTTAGATCTGACATTCCTGAAAAAGCTTGATAGGGTCAGTAGTACATTGTGAGCAGAATATTCAAATATGAATTTATAAGGACTGGACATTAAATGACGGGAATCCAATGATATTATTGATTCATATAAAATTAGATTTAATGAGGTCAGTAATTTTCAGAGAAGACGTTAAAAAATTTCACGCAGATTTCTGTTTAACAAATTTAATTGGTAGAAAGAACCAATAGATTTCCAGTCTATTCAAAAAAATTGTGAATTAAATGTGTTTGCTAGGAGTTAAACAAAGATATCTCTATTCATTAAATGCTAAATACAATTCATGTAATACCTTTGAGAAAACCCCCTTTCTAATTATACACATTGAACATTTAAGCTCAACATACCCAGAAATTATAACATTCCATTTGTAATGCTATGGTATTTTGAAGATTTTCAGACTGCCAAACACACAGTAAACAGTGTATTTGATTAATTATTCATCTTTTTTTTCTCTCTCACCTTCAGCAGTGGTTAACCAAATGTGTTATAACACACCTGAAGCTGAGGAAAATAGGTAACCGACAGGTGTTTAGTATTGTCTTTGCCTTTGATCACAAGCCTAACACAACTGATGTGAGTTCCAGCCCCAAAGGTGTTATATAATACACCTGAGGCTGATGACCATAGGTGTCTAGTTTACCCTTGACTTTGACCACAAGCGAAACACAACTGATGTGAATTTAAGCCCCGATACACACCTCAGGTGTGAAGGTTTCTAGACATGGTGTTGGGTTTTCAACAGTCAGTTTGTTATAATTATCTGGTCTTTCTTCCCCTATAATTAATAATAAGTCTGGAAGTCACGTTATACACTGCACACATAAATAACCCTTACTATTACACCCTTGTAGGGTTATGATGTTTAACACCACTTTCAGCAATATTTCAGTTATATCATGGTTATCAGTTATATTGGTGGAGGAAACTGGAGAATCTGGAGAAACCTACTGACCTGCCACAAGTCACTGACAAACTTTATTGTGTAATGTTATTACACCACTGTAAATTGATTTTAACTATATTTTTGACAACATAAAAGTAACAAGTTCATTAAATAGATCATGAGAAAAGGAGAGTGTAATGCAGGGCTTTCAATATTTTTCAAGTGTACCAGTACTTCACTATCTACAGCAGGTAATTTTTCTTAGAATTTGAACATTTTACATGAATATCTTATGCAACAGTTTATGAAATTAGGAGGTACCAATTATCATTTCAAGTGAAGAAAAGTACCTGGTACCACCACTTATTGAAAGGCCTGGTAATGACAAATGAAAATATTAATATTTTGTTCTTTAATATGCATTTATTTAGTTAAAAAGCAATGTTTGCAATCAGAAGCACCAGAGCTCGCTGATTTTGCAACCTTGCAGTATATATATATATATATATACAGTCAAACCTGCTTGGAATACCGAAAAATATGATGTATCCAATAAAAACAATAACGTCAGTTGAGAAGGCCTTGACACGCATTATCACTGGTATCAATGATGTCCTATTGGACTCCCAGCAATACTAGTGATAATGGTTGTCTCAGACATTCATTTATCTAATCAACTTCATTCTTGATTCCTATGAAAATCAAGATAAAATTAACATTAAAGCAATATGGAGATTTTTTTATTCCAGCTTCATAGTCATTTTACTACAGCTGCTAAAGTACATGCAATTCAATTTTAATTTAGTTCTGTTTCAAAATCTGAAATTCTTTCCTCTTTCTAATTTGCAAACAGTTAGATAATTTGCCTAAAAAATTTACTAATCAGTGTTGGTATAATGTTGTTCAGTACAGAATGATTAAAATGATAATTCTTAAGAACCAGTAATGTCTGGTTTATTATTCTAAAACCTACATAGATTTAGAATTTTTTTATTTGATCAAGATTGCAATGACTTAATAAATTACTTTCAACATTAAAAAGCACATTAAATAAAAAGTGTTATATAAAAATGAATAATAATATTTAAATAACAAATATTTTAAAATAATCAAAATATTCTTCAAATTACCTCCCTTTTAAAAATTACATATTTTGACAATTTGCTAATATTTCAGATTTGATAAGTTGTAATTGTAAAACCAAAGACTGCAAAATTGGTATTTGTTGCACATAGCATTAATAAGTGAGAGCAAAGACTGGTTGGCTCAGGATCAGGATCTCATCTCATCAAAATGTAACTTGTTCTCGCCATTATATGGCTGAAAAAATTTCTCATTTGGTATTAAACAATAAACACTTACTCACTATAACATAGATGTAGAGACGAGTACAATACAATCGCAGCCACAACTAATTTATATTTTATAATCGATCAGATTATTTCCATCTGACAACAAAATTCAAGGATGTTTTAAATTATTTACTTTAAACAGGAAAGAATGTTTCTGTATTGGCAACAAAGTGTTGAACTTGCATTATATTATATTAGCTGTGAAACACTTCATAATTACATTACATGGAACAAAATCTATGAGCTCTGAATTTGATATGCACTCGTACAACAGTTGTGTAAACGTAGAAGCTTCAATCATAAGAATATTTTATATAAAATTAATTTCAAGAAATAACACAAATTATCATTTTTTTGCTTTTTTAAAATAGTGATAATTATCTCCCTTTAAAAAAAAATTTGTTCTTATTTCTTTTGACAAATAGCATATTTACAAAGATGTACTCCCCCAATTATTAACAATTCACTTAAAGGTTGGTTGGTTTGGTTTATGATGTTTAACGTCACTTTCAACAATATTTTGGTTATATTGTGGAGGTCAATTTTATTGGTAGAGGAAGCCGGAATACCCGGAGAAAACCACAGACCTGTCTGAGTCACAAACTTTATCAGATAATGTTGTATCGAGTACATCTCGCCTGAGCGGGGTTCGAAGTCACAACTTCAGTGGAGATAGGTACTGATTGCATAGGAACAATTCTGTTAAAAGAATTATCCTTAATTCCTTTCCCTAAAAACATACAATAGAAACATATTTTGTTCAAATGAATATTTCCTAAAATTAAATATATTTTGTATGAACTGTCATTTGACGAAAATTGTGACAAGATAATTTTTTTTTGTTTTTACCATTTTTAATTTAAATTGTCAGCATCTACTGGAATATGGTTATGGGTTGTGGTGTTTAATGCCACTTTCAACAATATTTCAGTTATATCGGTCTACTGGAATAGTAAATTTGTAAAAAAAAAAAATATATACAATAGTGTATCTGACTTACCTGCTCTGTACTTATCTAAGACTGACTACCTGTCGTTAGTATCAATATAAAAATATTAAAATTGATTCTAGTCAATTTCAAAGTTAAACAGCAGATAGATATTAAATATCCAATTTAATTAAAATTATATGCTTAAGGCCATGCAAAGTTAATTACTTGGTTCTCAGGCCCTTTTTTGTCAAAATTGATGAGGGAGGGCGGCATTTTTTTTTATCCTTTTACTGCTGTAAAAAGTGATGAGGGAGGCATTTTTTCTTCTTTTTTTTCGTGAAAAATATGGCAATGTATAAATCTTTTCATTACTTTATTGAAAATTTCAATTTTATTTCTTCCGATGGTGGCAGAAACATCACAAGTGGTTAATTTTTATGGAAACGTCCAATCTGCTGGTACCAACGTACCATTTTTTTTTATCTCCGTAAACAATTCCAATAAGGTACAAGCTTCGGAGAAGCCCCCTATTATGTTTCCTGGTAAAACTGGCAAACATTTGTGCCGAATTTGCACAGAAACGATTGACATTTTGTCTAAATGTCAAACGGAAACACGTTTTTTATTTATACATTGTCATAACGATGCTTTAAATCTCATTTAAGCATGATGCGTTTTAAAGCGTTTCACCGACCACGCGATATAAGAGAAAAACGGATGCGGTTGTTTTTTCCGTACGGACAGCGCTACCGCATTTAAATTTTTTTTTTTACTATTTTTGCAAAAAAATCGGCAATGCGGCAACGAATTTTCACATGCGGGCGGGCCTGAGAACCAAGAAATTAACTTTGTATGGCCTAACATATGTTTTTTTTAATATAATTTTTATATTTGGTGACCCACTAACATCTAATGACATTTTGGTATCTGGTCATCATGTCACATGACACAGCTTAACAGCAACCAATTAGCAACAATCCTACAAATTTTTTTAATTATTGATCAATGTACTGGTATATGTTTTTGACAAGACGTGAATGCCAATGAAAAGTGGTTACCTGACGTGACCAGAAACAGATTGTCGATTACTGATTACTGGTACTAGATAAAAAAAGATTAATTAGAATGTTAAATACCAGATATCTGATTTTAAAACAGCTTGATTGGTTGTAATAGAATTAATCAGGTAGTCATGATAAAAATTCCATGAACATTGTAAACTAGGTTGAAGCATGCCCCAGCACGGGATTTGTTTAAGTGAAAACAGCAGTCTTCACGCTAACCCACTTGCCCGAAACCCAGGACAAGTAAAAGTGGATTCGGACAAGTGAAAATTATGAAAGAATTTGTTTGAATAAATCTAAATTTGACTTTCGGGCAAGTAGGTGAAAAAAATTAAGGTAAAGACTGAAACAGCAATTTGATACTCTTATGATTTGTTGTGCCTGTAAGACACATGATATACGATGCCCCTACAAAAAAAAAATGACGAAAAGAAAATTCTGATATCATGAACACCTTTGTTTTATATATCTATATGTATTTAGCAAGGTTGTCAAGGAGTCCTTACATCTACACAAACCAAATACCAGGTAACTGGAAATTTTTTTTAAAAAATATTTTCAATTGATCTCCAAATGAAAGTTTCACGTGTATGTAGCAGATGCCCCTTTCAGAGGGTTGCATCCTGCAATGGAGAAATGAGGTCCTATTTCAATACCCTAGAGGTCCTGGGGATAAAGTAAGAGTGATTTTAATCCGATCAGAAAATTTGGATTAGATTAACCATTAATAATGTCCAATACCAGAACTCTGTTTACATAAGCAATTATATAGTACACAAATAAAATATATCTAAGTTTTTTTTATAATGGTAATCTTTTTATATATAATATATAATGGTAAACTATTTATTTTATAGTACATTTTTTTTATTGGCATAATTCTGCAGATTTCTAGTAATTAATAGAAGCCATATACATTGTACATGAAAAATTTATTCTGTAAGAATACAAAGCTTTCCATTTAAAATGTATGAATGGAATTATGTAATAGCTTCCTGTGGAACAACAGAACCACCAGAATGGACCAATGAGAAACAAAATAAAAATCGTCACAATAATTTCCAATTACATGTTTAAACTTATAAAATATTCATAGAGACAGAAGGATGTAACGATTTTTAAAACATTAAATAATCAATTTTCAATTTAAATAATCAATTTTCAATTTTACCCAATTATAAAAGGATTGGTATATAATAATATTGTTAATTAATAATGGAGAGAGAGAGAGAATGAAAAAAAAAATGGAATCAGCAAACCAAATACATTGAACTTAACCTACCTTCTAAAAATTATTCAATAAAAGATATCTGGTCTTCTCCCAGTAATCAGTTAACAGCTCAAGTAATCATCTATTTTGTAATGTCTCGATCAAAACACATCAATTCTGTTACAAAAACACATATGCTCACAACAACTCCCCTTTGCTATTCCTTTTTTTTTCAATGTTAAAACATCAATACTCGTTGTCTTTGTATAATAATACAATATTTTTGTAGCAGCTGTAACAAGAGTGAATGAAAAATTTCCATTGTGAAAAAAATATTAACCATCGTTAAGGCTGGAACTATTTTTATACTTGTTAATCTATGGGAAAATACAAATAGCACCAGGTTTTGAGAGAGTGCAGTTTGTGTGTGTTTGCTAAGCAATTGCTCAAGGAATTAATCAATTTTTTTTGGTGTGAGGTGTGAGGGGAATTTGTGACATTTTCACGTGTGCAATTTCATCAAATTTGGAATTATTTCTTTTCTATTACTACTGGAGTTTAGTTTTTTTTTTTAATTATTTAAATCTGACATAGGAAGTATTTTTATCTAGAAATTTTTTCTACTCATATTTTGGAAGTTATTAAGGAAGGGAATCATTAATTTGTTCAAAAGGAATATAGTGAAATGTAAGGTGAGTTGCTTTATTTATCTAATCTAATTTCTGCTTGCACAATATAATAATGTCACCCAAGATTCAAGGTCACCCATTTATTTTCAATGATCAATCAGTTAAGGGGTTTTCCAAAAATACAACATTTTTAATTACTGCCGCATTTGAACAGTAAATTATAGCAAATGAAAGCACATACATTTTTACACCTACTGTGTAATTATTAATTATATATCAATAAGACTGACCTCTTAGTTAATAGTCAAAATAATACAAGGTTTCAATAAGCACCACCCCCCCCTTTTTTTTTTATCACACAGTATATAAAAATCATTGAATTTGCGACTATAACAATCAATTACAGTCAAACTTGCCCATGCAGTCACCTCTATTAAGCAGTCACCTGTATTAAAAGGTCACCTATTTCTTGTCCTGTCACAGAAAAGTTCATATAAATTGAACCTGTTTTAAGAGGTCACCTGTCTTAAAAGACCACTTTTTCTTTGTCCCAAAAGTAACGTTTTAATATAGATTTGACTGTATATTTGTTAGATCATCTTAACTTCAATATTTATTGATCACTGATTATTTACTTTTCATACTTTCTCAAAATTTTAGGTTACAATCAATACCTACCTTATATAATATCTACTTTAAAATCTACAATAATTGTTATATTTATTTAACTAGTATCTATCTATCTATCTATCTATCTTGCAACTTAATGCATTTCTATGTATACACTTCCATAAATAACATGCTTCAACCTGTATTTTTATTACCCAGAGGTGTCACTTACTTAATTATAAACACTGACAGTGGTGGTGTGAACCATAAGTAATGAAGGGGGAAATGGAGTTAAATGTGACTGTGAAATGAAGAATAGCAATGTATTTTTATTGCCTAGAGGTGTCACTCAGTTAACCATAGTGGTCAACAAATTAATATGGTATGAACACAAGTTTTGATATGGGAAAAAAGGAGTTTATTGTGACTGTGAAATGAAGAACTGCAATAAAAGCACTGCTCCTTTACTTTAATTTGTGTCTAAGTATAAATTATTGTGACTGTGAAATGAAGAAAGCAATAAAAGCACTGCTCCTTTACTTTAATTTGTGTCTAAGTATAAATTATTGTGACTGTGAAATGAAGAACTGCAATAAAAGAACTGTTCCTTTATTTAATTTGTGTCTAAGTGTAAATTGGATAGTCTCTCATGCTCATTTACCTCTATATCCTTTCTTACTCCTGATTTTTACAATCTTATAACTAATAACATGATGAGAAAGAATATATCTGTTATAGCAAGCAGTTTGATTTTATTTCCGAAATTACAAAATGAAGAGGTAAATAATAATGTCACTGTAAACAATGTATTTGACAACAAAGTCGTAGTGGTACAGCCACAATATCTACCAAAAATCTGGCTAACATTTCCATTGAAATGGCACGACATATTACATGAGAGGTAACACAAATATTTTAAATCTAAAATCCACTCTGCAATAGAATTCCCTAGAAAACATGACTGTTTTTTCTATACAAATATGTGTTGTGTCAAAAAACTTTTATATTTAGGGATCATTTATTGCACAAATCGTTTTGAGTCTAAAAGCCATTCTGTAGCATTAAAACACAAAATTTCTAGAAATATAACAGTTTTTGTTTGTTTGTTTTTTTATACAAAAACTAAATAAAAAATTCTAGACTTAAATTGCAGTTAAGCATACCAATCAACTTTCCACATGAAATGGTCCCCCTAATAATACATGCATAATTAAAGAATATAGATGTACATGTATGATAATAATCAAATTGTTTTTAAGGATAGTTGACTTAATTGCTTTTACAAATGTTACAATGAGCTGACTGGAAATATTTAATTATTCAATATGTACATAATAAATGTTATTTCCCCCTCCCAAAGTATGCAATCATAAGATGCTAATATTGTAAAACAACTTATTCTTCATAGTATAATAACTAATTAATTTACAAACTCTTTCATGTGTGTGTTATTGTTTCAATGATGTGCTAAAAAAAGGGGGGGGGGGTGTCACATTTTTAAGTCAGAAGCTAGTAGTCCCCGTCTGATAAGTCCACCCCTCTAATCAGGCCAGATATCAGATGCACTGAAAGAGTAAATTACAACTATATTGTCTTCCCCCACAAGAGAGGCCACCCCTCTTATTAGTTCACTTTTTCTTTGCAAAAGGGGGTAGACTTGTTAAAGGGGGCAATACTGTATTAAAATTGACAATTTTTGAATTTTACTCTGTCTAATAAAATGATGTGAAAGATTTTATATAGTGTATGAACATTTTCTCATCTTGCAGCACCTTCCATTCTAATCATTTTCCTAATGTTCTAAAAATCAAATTCAAAGCACAGCTAAACAGGGTCTGACCTAGTCTGGCATATATATGCAACACACATTGCTTGCTGTATTAGAAAAAAAAAAAATGCTTTAATCTGCGAGACAACAGTTACAAAGATAAAATCACAGATTCCTTACTTATACTATGTACATTTCTTCACTTCCTGTCATTATAGAAATCTTTAAATCAAACATGAAAATACAGGGATGATTCTGGTTACCGTTAGAAAATAAAATAACTGAAAATCAATGAAAAATAGCTGAAACCATCTACATACACCCCCTTTCAAAATGTTCTGACTGTATCCTGAAACATTCAGATTTTTCAAAAGAGCTGAAATGAGTTAAATAAGTGAAAAAAAATCCTTGAAAATACTGAAATCGTAATTAGCTCAGAACATTTGAAAACTGAGGTTTTAACCCTTAATTCCTAATACCACCACTACCCAGCTGTAAAATAATTTCAATAAATGTGAGAGGCCCCCTCCCTATATCAAACAGAATCTGCATGAACATGTGATTAATCTGTAATGTCTTATCAAGCCATGTTGTACAATTTTCAAGTATTACAAAATGAATTTGGCACCAGACAATGTTGTGTTTAGATGAAAGAGAGATTCATATATAAATACATGTTTGTATAACATATAGACAATTCTAACAGTGCTAGCTAGAAAAAAAAAAGTTTGCAAGATTTTTATAACTTTTTATATCAGTTTGGATTTTTTTTTTATAGAAAAGGATGCCTAAATTTATCTGTAATAAATAAGATATAAGATATGATTCTATTAAATTCAGGTTTCTTTTTGACCGATTGCGATATGAAATATTAAATGTATATATATAAGCAAAAAATCCCCCCAAAAAATCAGAATTGACAAAATATCAACAATGTACTGGTAGGGGAGATAACTCATATGATAAGATCTAAGAAATGTAATAAAAAGCTATGTCATGCATAGCATGATTCGATTGCAGTATGAGATCTTTGTGTTAACAACTCAGAAAGGTTTGTCAACTAGAACAAAAGTTATCGCACATAAAGCATTGACCATTGATCCAGGATTTCAAATTAGGGGGGGGGACGCACTTAAAAAAAATCGTGCCGAGCGGAGGGAGGCGAGAATTTTTTTTTTGGTATTTCGTGTGAAAAATCATGATTTTACGCCAAAAAAATCATATTTTTTCCAATTTTAGGGGGGGGGCGCGCGCCAGGTGTACCCCCCCCTGGATCTGCCCCTTTATGACAAAGACAGACCCAGGGGGGGCACGCACCAGGTGTGCCCCCCCCTGGATCCGCCCCTGTATGACAAAGACAGACCTATTACATACATTGTACTATGACAACAATTTAGCTTTACTGTCATACACAAGTAGTGCCATTTTCTAACAAAAAATTGGAAGTAAAAATCTGAATTGTGACATTGAAATAATAAATTCATTCCATTTTTGATCATATGATCATGCAAAACAGGCATAACACGAGGAGGGAGTTACTAATCATGGGAAGGGCAAAGAAAAATTTGATAAAAATTCTGTTGCAAGGAAAAGTACCTCTTAAAGGTATGAAAGTAACCAACAACTTTTAGTTGTGATAATTTGTAGGGAATAACAAACATTTTGGTGAATCCAGTCTGATAACTTTTATACCAAATATGATATCTATGTATGACAAATGAATATTCCAGTCTGGGCTTCAAGAGGAGATAAATACATGCATAGATATGCAAAAATCTGGAGAAAATTCAATACTTCAGCACCCATCACAATTGTCAGGCAACAAATGAATCGTAAATATATATTATACTAGTGACAATTGGCGATTCTCCCAGTCAGGCAACAAATGAACTGTAAATATATATTATCATAGTGACAATCAGAGATTCTCATAGGTTAAATAGTCATCAATTCTATATGGCATATCATCATTTTGTAGTTTTACATGCATATATGTAGTTGGCATATCCCTAGTTTTATAACACTTTGGAAAGTAACTTTGTTTCAGTTTAAAACAATTTCATTTACGAAAAGAATGTATTAAACTGAGATGACCATCAATTCCACCAATATCAACAAAAAGAATCCCCCCTCATCTTAACTGAACTCACTGAACAAAAAAAAAAGACCATGAAATATGATGACTTGGAAATCCAGACCCTGGCTTGGGACAGACACACAAATGTGGTAGGGTTAAACCGGAATGGGATCCCAACCCTCCCCCTTGATAACTGGATCTCCTGTGACAATGTGTTGTGTGGGTGTGACCTACCTTCTGATATATACTCTGTGATGTACAATGTGAAAAGAAGTTACTGTATTTGTAACTTTTTGTTAAACATATAAATATATAATTTTATATATTTAGAGAGTACTCTTTATAACATAAAAAAAACAACAAAGAAATTATTTTCATTTACTTCACAAAATAAAAGTCTTGGTATCTATGTAATAATGTACAATGTAATTGTTTTCATTGATAAAAAGATGAATATTTCAATAATGTACTTCAAGCCAAGGCTTCTATTTTAATCTCTTCTGCAAGGTTACCATAGGTCATACAATGTACTTTAGTGTCACTTTTATCCCTGTGCATTTGTGGTCAACATTCTATACAATAAACCAGATCTGACTAGATTCAGTTATTGGTAGTAAAATAACATCTTTGACTGGCACTATATTAAAAATAAATTGAGGACAAGGGAAACTGAAAAGTGTCAGATTTCAGAGAACAACAGATTATGTCCCCTTTTGAAATATAAATCAGAAAGTAATTTGTGTCCAGTTTAATGGAGAAAGTGATTAACCCTGGAAATTTAAAAGTACATGTATATAAAATCCTTGACAGGGTAATCTGGTTACAAAGAATAAATACTATATCTAAGTTTCACTCTTTTCAATACACTGCTTAACCCATAGTGAACAATATCGTTCATGGCAAGGTGTACTCGATACAATATTATGTGATAAAGTTTGTCAGCCACTTGCAACAGGGAATCCGGTTTCCTCCACCAATAAAACTGAACGTCATGATATAACTGAAATATTGTTGAAAGTGGCATTAAACACCATAAACCTAAACCTGTTAATTTATTATCATTCGTGGGACACTAATTTTCATGGATTCATTGGTTCACTAAAGGCACAAATAATTAAAATTAAACAGAATATAACATTTCCATTGATTTGTTACTTTGCAGTGAATGTTTTGACACCACATATCACTGCATTTTATATAAACCACGAAAATACAAAAATGTAGGTGCCCACAAATTCTAGATGTTTCTGACAAACTCGTGTAATATTTATTTTTGCAAATACACAAAGTGGTCAACTCAAAAACAGAATTAAGAATAGAATGGGGTGACTTATGTTTTTAATATATTCAAATATATTTAAATTCTTATAAGAACTGAAGTTATCAAAAGACAGACCACCGGGTCACTTGACCCTGAATCATTCACCACGTAAAAATAATCATCATACCTCAGAATTATATATTTTCTATATTAAATACATATCAAACAACTAATTTGTTACATAAAAGTTGAAATTGTGAATCTTGGTCAACAGTTCCAATGACTATTGCCCCTGGGGAAACAATCTTTAAACAACACACCTTTTCTGCCCTAATTATGGTTTGAATCTTTCTGGTTTTAACATATTTATAGCCGGATGCCATATTTGTTTATTGACGATAAAATTGCAACTGATGACGTAAGCTGGTTTCTCCACTTTCTCTGAGGATTTGATAAATTATTAGATCATGGTCATGAATGTTTTAATTAAACTGGTAAGACTTGTTATTCTAAAACAAGATTGTTGTTCATCTTTTATTCTTTCTTAATACAGTAAAAGAAGCTTCAGGACCTTTAGTGGTACAAACTTGAAGCTTTGTATTACAATGATGCAGCATGCCACTGATAATTTTTATTATTATATGTTTTTACAAGAATTTAAACTTGTCCGATTGCAACCTTTTATAAAATGATGACCACCCGATTTTGAAACCCAGAGGCCTAGCCACCCGTGAACATTAGCCAAATGGACTAATCCTCAATATAGACCACTTGAACATAGTCCAGAAGGACTACTCACCAAAAAAGACAAATAAGGCATAATGATCCCTAATACAATCCATCTAAAAATAAGCCAAAGGGAATTATCCCCAAGGGAGACAACCTGAACATAAACCATGATGCCTTATCCTTAATGCAATCCACTTGAACTAATCCTCAATGCCCAGTCTTTGAAACGAAAATTTGAATTTACTGGTGAGAATCAAATTCTTGAATTCATTTTTTATCTAGTTCTAAATAAAAATGAAATATTTACTGGTCCAAACAAAGTTTTTCTGGTCTTGAGCTGGAGGACCGGTGCTCATCGTGAGGACTGGATGCCCCCTCCCTATCTGAATACAAGTCATATAGTACACAATCAAATCTTTTAAACAAGCTTTACACCAACAATTTATAATGTACAAGTTTGCTTTGGCAATCTCTAATATAAATCCAAGGATACAACACCCTGGTGTCAAGAAAAGGAATATTTCTAACATTTTAAGTACATATTTTACCAATGGGAGCCATTCCAAATGATATAAATGCACACCAGGGACTGTAATTTTATTAATAGGCCTATAACTATGCTAGAATAACAGCAGAAAAGAAAGATTATAAAATATACATAAACCATGAGTATATTTTACTTTTATTAGATCAAAGAGATAATAGTTAGATCTGCATAAATATGCAACACCAATAATACAAGATGAAGAATTTATTTTGGGGGGTTGTAATGTGTTAAGATCGCTATTAATTACTGAAAACTGTAGAAATAATGTTACCAAAATGACAGATATTTCTTTCTTGTACTCTAATCCTAATATTTATGGCTTATGTAATGGCCTATAGCAGTGTGCGAAATTAGTGGTAGACCTATAGAAATGTAAAATCAAGCTGGTCTATGTCAAATTTTCAAAATTTTGTGTATAATGTACAGTGAATTTGAATTTTGGTGTTTAATGCCACTTTCAGCAATATTTCAGCTATATCACAATGACCAGTTTTAGTGGTGGAGGAAGCCGGAGTACCCAGAGAGAACCACCGACCATGGGCAAGCAACTGGTAAACTTTATCACTTGCGGCTGCCAGTCGAGTGCACCCTTTTTTGTAATTTACAAAGTTGGGCGCGAACCCACGCCGTATTGGTGATAGGCTTGTATGAGCTGTTAGATCCAACGACCTAACTCACTGAGCCACCCGGGCCCCTAATGTACAGTGAGGTCTATGTAAAATAGAGATTGGTCTATAGCTATGATACCACAAAATTTAGTTTCACACACTGCTATAGGCCAGTGAAAAAATATCTTACAATCAAAAATGAACACACCAACAAACAACATCAGGCTCTTTAATATCAATAAGCACAGGCATTCTCATATCATTATGAAAAAAGTTTAAACAATGATGGTCAACAATTCCAACAATATCAACAAAACAAACAATCACCTCTCCCCTAAAGAAAGTTTAAACAATGATGGTCAACAGTTCCACCAATATCAACATAACGAACAATTACCTCTCCCCTAAAGAAAGTTTAAACAATGATGGTCAACAGTTCCACCAATATCAACATAACGAACAATTACCTCTCACCTAAAGAAAGTTTAAACAATGATGGTCAACAGTTCCACCAATATCAACATAACGAACAATTACCTCTCACCTAAAGAACGTTTAAACAATGATGGTCAACAGTTCCACCAATAACAACAATACGAACAATTACCTCTCCTCTAAAGAAAGTTTCACCAGTGATGGTCAACAATTCCACAAATATCAACAAAACAAACAATCACCCCTCACCTCAACTCACTGAACATAAAAAACCACACAAAATATGATGTTGGAAATCCAAGTCCTAGCTTGAGACAGGCACAAAATGCATTTATTTTTTATTTTTGCAACAACCATTATCCCCCCTCCTCTAATTAACATCTGTACAACTCTTTTTTTTCCATCTTTAAAAAAAAAATGCTTAATAGCTTCAATGCACATTATGACATCCAGATATACAGGTGTATTAGTGTCATATCATACATTCGTACAATGAAGAAGTAGTTTTAGACATAAGAGAATAAAAAACAATGTTGTGACGCAAACAAAAAGATTTTATCGCTGCCAACAAGTCGTACTTTTACAAAATTTACTCGTTATTAAGTATATTGCATCAAACAATGTTACCCCTTGCAAGAGGTCGCAGAGGTCATATCCCAAAATAAGTTTCTCTTATACACTTCATAATCTTCAGTGCCTGTTTGTTTGGTTAGATTCTTGATCGGATGGAAAACAATAAACAATTTTAAGAAGTTGTACAATATAAAAAACGTAAATGGTGCTGGAATTTGAAAGAAGAACTCTTAGAGTTTATATTTATAAGCCAGTAATTGAACAGCTGGGAAAACAGTATAAAAATCATATTACCCCTCACCTCATAAAAATCTCCTATTAAAAATCATATTTTAACATTTTATATACTATTTTATTTGAAACTAATGATAAAAACAACAGTAAACACAAACTAAATTTTCTGAGGAATATACTATACCACTTTTACATGAAAAATTATCTTTTGACTTCAGTATTCTGTGTTGTGTTAGATTCAAAATTATTTATCTTTGAAGCAATTTGGAGAAAGAATATAATTTCAGTTGATTTTTTATGATACATGATAACAATAATTAAAAAAATGTAAAATAATTCAATGGACAGTATGTCTATTCAGGATGAGCTTCCTCAATGTCGCCAACAGAGATATTTTTTTTAAGTTAACATAAATTGATAAAGACAACTGAACTGTATTCTAAAACTTATTTATATGTTTATAAGAGATATTTTATTTTCGTAGCAGTCTGAACATTGAAGTGTTCATTATTCATGTATTTTTCTATTCCTATTAAAAACAACACTAAGACTACGATACATAGGTACCTTTCCCTAGAATTCTTCAAAACTATATACTTCATTGTTGAATATCCAGAGAAACCTGTCTAAACCAAACCCTGAATATACTGTAATAATGTACATGTATGAGATGAATTTTACATGAAATCCCAATGAAGGAAATCTTTGTTAATTTGACTACATGAGTAACATGGCAGGGGACTTGTAAGAAACAGGAACTGCTTACCCTTCCTGAGCACCTGGGTTTTTATGAGTCTGTATTGCTCGTCTTTTTAGTTTACTGTGTTGTGTTGTTTTGTTTTTCTTTGTCCTGTGTCTTGTATGACCCAATGTTGTAAGTGTCTCTGGATTGGCCATATTTGATTTCCCTTTCGGTTTTGCCCAACATTTATTTAACCCATATAAACCGAACACATGTATATTCTGAACACCAAAGTTGGTCCTTAATGAGGATTGGTATATATGAACTACTATTTTAACATTTTTGTCAAAAGTCCCTTTATGTCAATGTGGGGAATAGAAAACCACCAAGTATTTAATGCCCATTAAAATCTTAAAACAACAAATCTTTCCACATTTATTTAAATGATACTTAAAATTGGATTTTTAAATTTAAAAATATTCACATGATGTAAAAATATTTTCTGCTATACTATACATATTAATAAATAAAATAAAATTTCATGATCAATTATGTGTTGATTTAAGCTTGCAGTCAGTAAAATTTTAGTTCATTTAAATTTCATAGTGGATTTTTTTTTCTTCATCTCTATTTTGTGCTGCTATATATACAATAACTGGTCTGTTGTTGTGTAAGAAAGATATTGATTAAATAGAAATTTACGACAACGACCTCTCTAGGACACATTGCTAGAACAATCAAATTTTCATCAAATATTTTATCAGTTACAATTCAAGAAGCTCTTCATTTCCCCCCTTTGTTTTTTTTTTAACAAAACAGATAGATTTTCTAAACATTATTATCATAAATGCTGATTTTCACGGAAAAGGAGATTTAAAAAAAATATTATTACAAACGTTACTTTTCGTTCACGGAAGAAATAAATAATTCTGGGTGACACAGCTGTCTATTGGAATTGATGAATGACCAATCAGTCTACTATCATATATTTCTGACACTGTACACTAACCACCGACTGTTATGTCTGCTAAAATACATTTCAACCAATATAAAATAAAATTGGGAGTCCGAGAGTACAAAAAATGTAGTAGCTGTTATTTATTAACGACACTTTGGAGCATTATATATTAACCATTCTTTAATAACGATAGCATTCTTCTGGACGGAAGTCTTACACAAAAAAAAACCTAACAATTTCGACTGAAATATACATCATTATATATAAAACGATTAACTCGTGCAGAAAGTCACAATATTTTTAACTTACAAATCAAATATTCTTAACTGAGAAAACCATGGTATAAATGATTTGTAACATGAAGCCATGCAATATCACATCTAGGTCATTGATTATTGCACGGTTCTCTGAGAGTATTAAAAATACAGCCCAGATTTAAAGAGTGCATATATCTGGTATCTGAGTGTATTATTTCATAGTTCTTAGCTGCTGCTTACATTCTGGTATATAAACCATAAAAAGATCAAAGGAAAAAAATGTATTCAAGTTACTATACAATTTTATTTAAAACAGCCATTTCATGACAAACATTAGAGTTAGATGCTATATTTCAAAAGCATGATAAAAAAAAACAATGATACAAAATGACTAATCATTTAATTTTCATTGATCACAGAAACAGGACAACATGGTTAGATGGTATAGAACATTGAAGTTCTATGGTTGTCATCTCAAACTGGTTGAACGTTAGGAAATATCCATTTCTTAAATAGCAATGGATCTTTTCCATTTTATGTAGATTTTGTCTTTCCTCAATCACTGACAAGACTTTAACATGACTTGACTATGGGCAACATGGTGGGTTTCTTATAAGAAGCAGGAATCCTTCACGAGGACCTGGGCCTACCCCTGTTTGTTGATGGGGGTCTGTGTTGCTTCTGTTTTTAGTTTTCTGCATTGTGTTTTTTGTTTTGTTTGTCTTTATTCTATATCTTATGCCCACTGTTTGCCTGTGTCCCTGGATTGTTTATTCTTGATTGCCACTTCAGTTCTTTATAAATTTTATTTATCAGTTAAATATTAGGCTGAACTTGTATATTATTAAACAACCCAGACAATGCTAAGCTTTACAGATAAATGATTTCAGATATATTAGCAAAAAAATTGTATTGTCTTGTATTTTAAAGATGGCTTTGAGGAATAAAAAATATATATGTATAGCTGAATTCCTTGACTTTGGGATAACCTTTCAAACAGAAAATTTGAACTTAAATATGATGTTTATTTATCATTTTAATGTTGTTCTTAAACTGCAAAAAAACCTATTTACATGAAATGTACTAAATACAGAATAATTGGTATATTTACTATCAACATCAGAAATTTACTAATGAACTAATTTGACTTTTCGATGGTAAACTGTGATGACGAGTACATCACTTAGGGTTAGGATTATGGTGCTTAACGCCACGGACTGTCAACAATATTTCAGTGATATCTTGGTGGTCAGATTTATTGGTGGAGGAAATCAGATGACCAAGAGAAAACGACCAACCCGCCGCAAGTCTCTGACAAATTTTATCACATAATTTTGTATCGAGTACATCTCGTGATAAGCGGATTCGAACTCACAACGTTAGTGGTGATAGGCACTGATTGGAAAGATAGTTGAAATCCAACTACCATATATACATCACCACGTAATGTATTAATTACTGGTTCACATTTATCATTAAGAATTTAATAGATATAACAGGTTCAAGTAGGTGAGTGAGTGATAGAGTGAGTAATTGTTTAAAATTAAGTGGGCAATTTTTCAGATACATTATAGTGAATGTTAGAGTGAGTAATTGTTTAAAATCAAGTGGGCAATTTTTCAGATATATTATGGTATGAACAAGTTACATTTGGATGAGATAATAATGATGTCCACTTTGTACTAGACCAACACACTTCAAGTTGGATTCTTTTAGTGCTAGCTAACTCAAATGACAGTCCACTGAGAGTAATGTCGTTCCACTTGTACACCTGATACAGAGCAAAACACAGTCAATGTTCTTAATCCTTAGTATTCCATGCTTAGTGGAGAATCACGAAATACCAATTTTAAAGTCTTTGGTTTTGACCAGATTTGTGGCTCGAACCCAGAATCTACTGTAATCGAGGCGAGCCTGCTAATCATTAGACCACAAAGATGCTTTTCATAAAATACAAAACTGCCAGATTTAGTATAGGTAAAAGAACTACCTAAACTTTTATAACAAATATAACTTGGCATATTTAATCATAGTTGCTTTGATAAATGGAAGCCAGTGTTCCAACAACAATGTACTGGGGTCTTGATGCTATTTATGACCATCTGTGTTGTCCAATGTATAGAAGTGTTCCTACAATACACTGTTATACTAGGGTCCTAATACTATTTTTCTCCAGCAATGTCAATGTACTGGGTCCTTGATATTAATGGAAGTGTTCCTACACCAATGTACTAGGGTCCTGATACTATCTATTTCTAGAAATGTTGTCTGGTGCATGAAAGTGCACTGTGGGCCTTAATACTATTTACTTTCAGCTGTCATTTCATCTGATCCTTTAATACTGAGTTTGCATTGGTATGTAAAAGTTAATTTCCCCAGTAATTACTAGTTTTCAATAACTACTTTTTATGTAACAGGTTTCTTTTGAAGATGATATATACAATATCATCTGTGGTTCAGCTGTCATTTCTTAGTTGTTTCTTTTGTATGTTAATATAGTCAACTGCTTCAACAATCGGTAGTAAAAGAAGAAAAACATGAAATATTCATGTTTTCCATCTGTCAAAAACTAAAACAATTACCCTTCACAGAAACCTACCAAGATGCTAGGTTAGCAACTATACAATTTTATTTTAACCCGATCCCATCTACAATGTTTTGTTTACAAACAATATGTTCTGGTATATACATGCAGTAAGCTTTCACATCTTTAATTAACTCTAAGGGAAGTATATATTAGAAGTGCAAATGTAACTGCCTGAATCAAAATCTGTGAAATCAATTATAAATCTTTGATTGATACATAACATACATGTACATCATTTCGTAATGATATTCAAACAGAAATTAAGACATTTTACAGCTTTGAACAAAATACGAGGAGCGGAATTTACTTGTTTCAACAAGCTACATTAAAATACTATTCTTAGCTCATTATGAAATATCTTATCTATGGTTAGTTGTATAGAATATGTTAGTTAATTTTTTTTTCTCGATTCTGTGGACAAATTCGATTCTAAGACGGTTGAAAATGAGGAAGTGATTGCTACTTAACACAAGCAGTCCTTTAATGAAAATTTGAATTTACTTGTCCGAATCAAATTTTGAATTAATTTTTATATAGTTCTAAATGAAAACTGAAACATTTACTGGGCCGAAACAAGTTTTACTGGTCTTTGGAACGAGGACCGGTGCTCATCGTGAAGACTGGCCAAGTGAGCAATTTTTCAGCTACCCGTATCATGGTGAGAAAAAGTTGCATTTCAATGAGATGATGATGATGCTTGCTTTGTATTAGACCAAGAGGCTTAGTTGGATTTTTTTTTATAGTGCTAGCTCACTGAAACTACAGTCCAATGGGTATACATGTCACCCTTACTCAGACACCTTATCCTGTTTCCAAGCCAACCAGTCTGAAAAATGGAAACCAGTTGTTTACAAACAACTGACAATATTTTCATACTGAAGAATCTAACACATTAAAAGTCAATTTCTGTCAATTCCTCCCGTTGTTTACATTAATTCAATAAATCATTTTGCACTCAAATTTCCTCCATCATAAGAAAAAAAGCTGAATGCAGCATTAAGAAAGTAAATCATAGTAATACCAAACAGGTTACCAGTAACCAGACACCCTTATTTTGAGTAATTTTGGCAGGAATTTGTAAATCCTATATAATTATCTAAACTGTAGTTAATTCTCACATTAGATGTCCAGTTGATATTTTCACTCAACATTGCATCTCATCTGTCTTCATTTTTAATATAATATCCATCAGTTTTTATCAATTGAACAGATACAATAAAAACCTTCATGAAAGATATGTAATCTTAGCACTTAATTTTTTTTATTGAATGTTTTCCCTGTTAAAGAATAGAGGCTACTTAGCTTCTACAATATCAAGAAAAAATCTCAGTTGTTTTAAGCTTGAAGCTTAATGCTCACTTTGATTTAACAAGTAGGTTCTAAGATAGTTTACTAATAAATCCAACTGCTCAGCCAATGAATTGAACATCTCAACATGTCTGTCAGTTATTATAGATCAGAATAATAGTAGCTACTGGTATTATGTACATACAACAAGAATCTATGATTGATCAAGCACAAGTACCCCAATTGTTCTTAAGCCAGTGCACATTAAGAGCAATCTTCAGTTATATCATGGAGAGGGTTAGGATTATGGTGTTTAATGCCACTATCAACAATATTTCAATTATATCGTGGAGGTCACTTTTTATTTGTGGAGGAAACCGGAGTACCCTGAGAAAACCACCAAGCCACTGACAAACTTGATCACATAATGCTGTATAAAGTACACCTCACCCGAGTGGGATTCAAACTCACAACTTTAGTGGTGATAGGTACTGATTGCATATGTAGTTGTAAATCCAACTACCATATGATCATGACCATGATGACCTCCTATCATGGAGAGTACAAAAATATTATGAACCACATTTTTTTGTATAATAATGCAAGACTAACATGTGAAACAGGGTGTTACTGTTGTATGTAACATGTTCCCGCAGGAAGTAGTACTAACAGCATGGTGTTTAATACATTTTGTATGACTCTACATCTGGCCCATCCCTGTTTTTTCTTCTTAAATGCTGCCTTTACATATAGAAAGAACTTAGAAGGTCCATGGACAAGAAACTAACCAAAATACAAAAAAAAAAAAGTTTGTGAGACTGTATAATCCAGTTTCGAATACTGTACATTTTTGTAGTTTTAAAATTTCAACTTAAAAGAGCATATGAAGTGATAATGTTTAACATATCCATCTATACCTGAAAGTGAGCACAATTACAAATCAGCCATTTTTGACATTTGAGGGCAAAACAAACATATGCTACAATCATAATACCTTGAAGCCCAGCAGAGACTATAACACTCGTCAGGTAATAAATTATCTGTTTATTATCAAATGTCACAATCAGTTGTTAACAGCTTGGGTTCAATAGCTTTTGTATCTTAAATAGGAATTTCTTTCTTTTTTTCTTGGCATTTTCTCATTGGGGTTGTATGTTCAACAATTTTCTGTAGTGGTGGCCATCATTTTAGAGGATCATCTTAAGTACAGTACATTTCACATAGTGATCAATGGATATTCAAAACATTTTCCTTATAGTCCTACATTTTTATGTCCAACTAATATATGTCCTATGGGAATGGCCATATTGTATTCCAATCCACACACTCCTATGTCCAACTATGTCCTAGGGTGGTGGCCATATTGGATTGCAATCCATAAACACATCATAAAATTATAAGGGAATGTTCAATGTAATACCAATTCAGATACTTACGTATTATTCTGAGAAAATCACAGAACTGATAGCCACTGATTGCATAGATACATGTAGATGTACATCATACTACGTACCACACAATCTCAGCCATCATCACCCCCCTTTTTGTATTACATGTAATAGCATCTCAAACAAGAAGTTTTATACAATGCAACAGTAATGCTTCCACCAGTTCCAAATACAAAAATGTATATTGATTTTATTCAGTTATAAAAAGAGTAGAAGTTTTAGAGTTATATTGGTAGAGTTGTTGACAAAGTGTTTAAAATTTCTTTTTCTTAATGGAATTGGATGTAAACTTAACAGTTTACAGTGTATACTTGTTATACAGTTAAACCTGTCTAAACTGAACCTTCTTGGGATCAACTGTTGTGTTCAGAATAGACAGGTGTTCGGTTTGCACAAGTTAAATTAACAAAGAATGTCTGCATTAAGACTTTATTTAAAGTTCGGTTTATGCAGGATTTCTGTTTATTCAGGGTTCGGTTTAGACAGGGTTCATTGTATCACTTAAAAATAAGTCTGTGCTCAACTTGACAATAAAAGTAGGGTCGTAACTACAAGATAGAAACCCCATCACAATAACTATCGGTAAAAAAAAAGTACTTATTCACCTGTCTCAGGTGTGAAAAAATGTACAAGATAGGGACCCCAATACCAGAAAATGGTTATGGCTATGCTGTTTAATGCCACTTTCAACAATATTTCACATACGGTATATCGTGGCAGTCAGTTTTATTGGTGGAGGAATGAGAAAACCACCGAACTGTCGCAGGTCAACATAATGTTGTATGGGTACACCTCGCCTGACTGGGGTTCGAACTCATAACATTAGTGGTGATAGGCACTGATTGCATACGTAGATATTAATCCAACTACCATACGATCATGACCATGACGACCCCCCCAGCACCAGTAAAAAATAAATGTAGGGATTCACCTGTCTCAGGTGTGAGATGATGCCTTGAATTGGTCTATATTGATTACATTGATCTAAGAGACCAATATCAGATCAATAATCAATTATTGCTGCATCTTATCTCATCTCTACTTAATTCCAGATGGAATCCTTAATAGAAGTAGTATAGATTATAAGGCAATATATCAATGAAATCAAATGCAAGATTGGCTGTAGGTATATATAGAACCAATCATCACTCTGTTCAATGGATAATATCAAACGGGTCATTATTACAGTCAAATAACCTGCCCATACGGTCACCTTTTCTTGTCCTGTCATAGAAAATGTCATATGAATTGAACCTCTTTTAAGAGGTCACCTGTCTGATGATGCCACTTTGTCTTTGTTTCAAATGTGACCTCTTAATACAGGTTCAATTGTATATTTTAAAAGGTCACCTTTTCTTGTCCTGTCATAGGAAATTTCATATGAATTGAACCTCTTAAGAGGTCACCTGTCTTATAAGGCCACTTTTTCTTTGTCCCAGGTTTGACGGTATATCAGTTTGGGCTTGTACCTGGGTACTTGCAGGTTTCACTACCCCTGAAGCAACGCTTTACTCAATTTGGAGGGGCCGTGATCGTATGGTAGTTGGATTTATATCACCACAAATGTTGTGAGTTTGAATCCCGTTCAGGCGGGGTGTACTCAATGCAACATTATCATATGACATGTGATAAAGTTTGTCAGTAACTTTCGGCAGGTCAGTGTTGTCTTCACCAATAAAACTGACTGTCATGATATAACTGAAATATTGTTGAAAGTGACGTTAAATATCCTAACCCTTACCCTCTGTCCTTGTGTTAAAATAAATTAGCATCAGTCTATCAAATATCTTATACCTTACAGAATTTCAGACTAAACAGCTGCGCCAAGAGCGCATGATACCCCCGTCGTCAACATTCATACAATATTTGTAAAGACTTTCTTTCCCATAACTCTGGAATGAAAAATCGAAATTTCACCAAAAAGTATACGGACCTTAAGACTATCAATTCCAATAACTGGTTGAAGCTTGAAGTGAATTGGCCAAGGGGTTCTCAATTTACCGCGTGACATACATGTACGAAAAATCACCTACAATTTGATGAATAAAGTCCCATAACTCTGGAATGAAAAATTTAAATTTCACCAAAAAGTATACAGACCATAAGACTATCAATTCCAATAACTAATCGACGTTTGAAGTGAATTGGCCAAGGGGTTCTCAGGGATTCAGCCAGGATTTTGAGACCATTAGTCACTTTTGCGGAGCAGAATTTTTTTTTCTAAATATGAATAGACAAGAATAGAATGAGCTTAATCTTATAATAATTTACTTTTGATCTAATACCACACAAGTTGTAATACCCCCCCCCCCTTTTTTTAAATATTACTGTGCTTTGGTCTAATAAGTACCACACAAATTGTAATAACCCCCTCCCCCACCATTTTTGAAATGTTACTGTGCTTTGGTCAAATACCACAATTGTAATAACTCATATTTGTGGTCTTCAGCAGAAAAAAATATGCCTCTGCCAATTTGCCCAATGGTCCAACTAGTAATAAAATATATAGAACAAACGTCAAAAACTGGACTGGAGAAAGTTGTAAAATAAATTATGATTTCTCAGACCTCATAATCAAATTGCAACAATTGGAATAAAAATACTGTAGATATTTTTTTTTTCATTGCAGACACGTGTCTGTTTGTAAATAGTTCTATAAATAGAACGCAATTGTTAATACCCGGATGCAGATCGATAAAAATCTTATGAGTCCTCGTGCAGTGTATTTCAACAAACTGAATGACCAACCGTTGCATATAAATGAACATTAAATATGAGAACTAAGATTTCATGTCACAGAAATGGGAATAAATACATCAAAAGTTTGCTTACTTAAAAGTAGCTTTAGTGGATGCGTACTCCTATTGCATTAATTGATGGTGCCATTTTTATTTTGACGAAAGTGACGAGCGCTAGCTGAATTACTGCGGTTCTTAATATAGAGCGTGACATGTGAAACGGACGGACGGACAGTCGGACATTGGTATACCATAATACGTCCCGTCTTAAAGACGGGCGTATAAAAACTAATGTTTGTCTTTCAATTGGCCTTTTTGTACTGTACATTCCTGATTTGATCCTAAGATTTTATGACTAAAACCTTATTTACATGAGGTTATTTCTCTTATGACAGAAAAAATGGCATCTATATTTTTGTAGTTTAGCAAGAGCAATGAAAAGGACAACGAAATAGAAAATAATTTGAAGTTATTTGAACCTTGTAAAAAAATCAGAGGTTAATTTGACTACAAATAGAAAAGTAGTAACAAGATTAACATTTTGGACAGATTAATGGAAAAAATATGTTATTTTCATTGAACTTTTTCTTAAAGGGAAATAACTCTTGTAAAACTGATAGTCGAAAATGTGCAATTGGTCTATTCAAAACAAACAGCTTTCATTCAGAAACACATTGTGACATATTTTATTTTCTCGGTAAATTCTTACCTTAATATGTAAATTGTTATTTTATTGTAACACACTCTGTATTAAAAGTACTGATAGGTAAAAAAGAAAGTAAATCAATAATTAATTAAAGATAGCATGTCAATTTAAATAGGAAGATATGTCAAGGAAATATAGACTTATAGATTAATTACTTCAAACTCGACTTGTTTACACATTTTGGGGTCTCAAGATTATTTATTAAGTCAACTGGAAATGAGTTCTTGGATTTGTAACAAAAAAAATCGAAATCATATCATATTTAAAGGGAAATAACTTTCCACATACAGGATAAGCAATCTGAAAAGTTACACAATATACACTCTATGCCATGTACACAGTACAAGTGACGCCAGTCAATGTTAGCACATTATATTTCCTAAAATGTGCACCAACAAGTTTATAATTAGGTCCCAACAATCTTTTTTCAATACCACTTGCAATTCTACATAACATTAAATCGAAAAAATTATCGTGTTTGAAAATATGCATAAAGGATCTACATTGTATCTTTTAAAGCCAAATTGTATCATTACTTGGAAATGATGACCTAGGTTTCAATAGAATTTTAATTTCTTGTAAATACATGTAGAAATGTAAAAAAAAATGTGGGGTTTGTCCCCATGAGTATATCTCTATATGTACATTTGGAGTTATTCGGTCACCTATATATTTTCATACAACTATCAAGATAGCTTCCTGAAAATATTGACATTAGTCAAATTACTAATTAAAAAGATTCCTAGGTAACCGATATATACCCTGGTAGTCGAGATACAATATATTAAGAATTTACTTCCTTATTATGAGTCAAATTAAACAAATGCAGACAATTTTGTCCAATTATGTTTTAACAATTTACAAATAAAGTCTACTAAATTCTATTTATTGAAAATATTTATAATCATATCCTTGTTTATACCTTTGATGCAATACACCAATAGTATATATTGACAAGGAAGTTATTTATACAGAGAAATCAGTCTAAACCAAAACCGGCTAGGGACCATCTTCGGTCTTCAATGTGTAATTACAAAGCGAGTGTGAAACAGTCCCCAACTTGTAGTTGGGCACCTGAGTACACCCCTAGGTTTTATTTGGACTCATGTTGCTCGATCTTTAGTTTTCTGTGTAATGTTTTGTAGATCCTTATTTGTTGTTTGTCCTTTTTCTTTTTGGCCATTGTATTGTCTGTCATTCTTTGATTTACGGCTTCTGATTGCCCCTTTGGTATCTTCACACTTTTCTTGTAGTTAAGCAGGACAGAACTTATATACATTGCAGCGATTCAAATTGCATAGTTTGTTTGCACTTGTACTTCACTTAGAACGTATAAATATATAAACCATAGAAAGTTGGACCTAATTAGTTTTGGAATTGATATAGTTTACCTTCATTGAGAAAGTATGTTGAAGAATTAAGTCAAACCCACATGATTAAAAAACACATGTTAACTGTTTTAAGGTAATGGAGTGTAAACTTATTAAGATAAAACAAAGATCTTCAGTAGCTGCATCTGATCATATTGGAGAAGATTTACACAAACGTTGATAAAAAATATTTTATAATCCTGAAAGTCAGACTGATAATAAATTTAAGTACATTTTGTATATAACTAATCTGAGGCCATAATCATTATAGTAAACTATCAACGAGGCACTAAACTGAATCACAAACACAGTTCGTGCAGTCCAAGGCTAATTCCAGTTTCTAAAAGTACTTGTGGAAGAATGGGTGTGTGGATATGAATGCCCTCTGTTTCATCTTAAACCGGGAGCGTGGGTATAAATAGCTGTGGGCAGAGCAAACATTCAGTTTCTTCATTATTTTGGCCACTGTCATCTCGAGGAGGAAAAATCAATGATACACAGTTTCATAGTTACTTTTGGTGCAAAATATTTGACAGGCATGGTCACTAGTGTTCCTCCCTACGAAACTTTTAGTCTTATTAAAAATAATATTCTTCATCAGTCTAAAACCTACAAAAATCACTTCAAATTTCTGAGGTATGTGACCTTGGTCACGTTGGTCATGTGACATACAGTTTCATAAATATGCTGTTCATATCAACGGGGATTTTTGCTGATAAGCTCCGCCCACAAATTTTGGCGGTAGGCACTACCGCAAATTCTCCTTTAAGTAATCAGGAGCATAACACCATCTTGGAAAAAAAGTCTGAAATTGAACTTGGACTTCTTCCTTTTATGATCTCCAATCTTGAGCATAAATTTCAAATGATTTGCTTATAGGGAACTTAATTTATTGAGTGGAAATCAAATGTGGGATATACATAAGGACATGGGTAAAACATAATGCCCTTGATGCCTAGCGGTGGAGGCATAAAAAAAAGACAAGGGTCCAAGAAAATGGCTAATTTTCCCTTGAAACAATCTAAAACTAATAGTCATATGACACAACATCTGTTAGAAACTTCGCATAATCATAGTTTACAAATGCTTGTGTTTCTAGGACACTACTGATCCAAATATTTAGACCACATTGCTACCTAAACAAGCAAGTTAAGATCTTATTGAAAAAAGAAAAAAAAAACGAAACAAAGAAACATTCTCTGGCCTATTACCTATGTACCAATTGATCATGCAACTCTATTTGTATCTATTTTTGACCTCGTACTATAAATATTATTAACAAAGAAAAAAGGCATTGAAAAAAAATAATTGTATCTTTAATGTGTTTGTCAAGCTGCTACCAAAAACCAGCAAATAGCAGCTGTCTCAACAAGATGGGAGGATAACTAACAATGACAGATCATTCTTACATTATCAAGATAAATGAATTTATTTGTATCAATTTTAAAAAATAGGGAGTGGACATTTTTTTTTGCTTCACTGGCTTCCGTAACATTCGAAACCATGGTTACGTACATACGGTACAATGAATCCTGCCAAAATAAAAACCCTGTCAAAAATGATAAATCTATGTCAACTACATTTGTAATTTTTTTTTTTACCAAAAAATTCACATTTATAAAATGTAGGAGGAATTCCTTGTATAAACTTTTTGATGAACTATTTCTTAGTCAAAAAAGGGCAATAACTCCTTCAAAACAGGTCTTATCAAACTGTCATAAGATATGCGAATCTTTATATGGTAATTAGCAATCACATAAAAGAATTGAAGTCTAGAGAATTTCCTAAATTTAAAATGTAGGAGCAGTTGTACATAGAATTTTTTTTGGATAGAATAGTGCAAGCACAAAAAGGTCAATTGCACTTTCAATAATAATAGTACGATCAAACTGCTGTGACAAATATGCAAATTTTCATATGGTAATAAGCAAGCCTGCAAAACTTTTGTGAAAGACGAGACAATATAAAAACAATAAGACACCAAATCTGCTGTTTAATCTATTCACATTTTCTAATAGATTTATATGTAAGACCATCAAATTTTATATTTAATGAATTAATTAAAACAATTGTCTCCTCGTAAAAACTACACTTATTTCATATTTTGCATTTTTCCAAATTTACCGGAAATTACAGATTTCGTCTTTTATTCAATAATTTACTATTAATTGAATTTTTTTCAGGATACCATAAAAATATTGAGAGGTTAGACTAATTTCCTCAGAAAATTCCCATGGCAGATTGTTTGTGTAAATCTACTAGGGTTGGTAGTATATAAAATAGTCTATAAGTATCGTATGATTGACATCTTTACTTATTACATAGATTTTCCTCTGGAAGGAAGGTCAAATTGAATTTTCAAAAACTTCCAGTAAAATGAGTCGATCTGTTATTAATCCGTCAACTTGTTTCAACAGGACAGTGAAAGAGACACAATGTCAACTCTATGTACTTTGTTGACTATCTTTGTTTCTTAAAATAAAATGCTATTATGTTAAAATCTGTCGTTTTTCAATGGGTCTTTTGACAACAAATTTTTAATGTTTCAAATTTATACAGACAATTATAGAGTCAAAAATATCTATGCATGGCCTAAACATGCCTTTGAACATTTTCTACATCTTAAAGTTCAAATACAAGTTAAAGAATTGAAGATATATCTGGAAGAACTCAAACACAGAAAATTATACATGCACAAGCATGCATAGCAAGAAAAGGGTTTGATTCTGTATGACATACATTCCTACTTTACTTGCATACTGTAACTATGATTTTGGTATATGAAGGGCTAGGACATGTGCAGCATGATAAGACAGCAGCAAGAAGACAAGAGCTTCTTCCTGCATCAGATTTAATGAAATCAAACTTCACTTGAAAACCATAACTGATAGAGGAAATTAACTGGAAAACTATCTGAAGCCATTTAAACAATCAATTTAACCCGATTCAAAGAAAAAAATTATTTAAACATGTCAAAATTACATGAAAAATATAAATTGTTTATCTTCAAGTTGGTGTAACACCAATCAATCAATCATGTTTATCTTCAAAATACATGTATGCAAAATGAGCCTTTTGTGAAAAACTACATTAAAATTGGATGAAAAATAAAACTACATGTATTTGAATTTTTGGAAATTGGCACTTTTTGACTTCTTTCAGAGGATATCTGTCAACATACTACCATTAACTCTCTGATCATAATCAATTCAAAGAAAAATATCACAATAAAATAGGATGAACAAATTAAAATGCATTGTACCTTTAAAATATGCAAAATTAAGAATTTTGGCCACTTTTACATCCGTATTTGAAATATTTGTTTCAACTCATTTATTGCAAGTTAGGTTCATCTCATTCACATGGCTCATGCCAATTGCATACACCAATGTGGTGCAAAAAAAGCCTCATGCCAGTTGTAAACAACCACGGGATGTAAAAAACGCCTCATGCCAATTGCATACACTCATATGAGGTAACAACAAAACTCCTTATGATAATTTCATACACCCCTATGATTTAAAAAAAACGCTTTATGTTAATTGCATACACCCATGTGATGTAAAAAATGCATTATGTCAATTGCATACAGCCAAATGATGCAAAAAATGTCTCACATCAATTGCACATACCCATGCGAGTAAAAAAAAATACATCATGTCAATTTTGCAATACACCAGTGTAAAGTAAAAAGCTAATCATGTCAATTATGTTCACATTTGTGCTGTAAAAGCACCTCATGTAGACGCTTCAAATTTCTAATTCAAAAAACAATATTGCACACGCCCATGTGATTCAATAAACACCTACATGTAATGTTATAAAATCTTTAAATTTCTTTTTTTTAAAAGAGAAAACTATACTTTTCAATTTTTTGCATTAATTAATCAAAAAAAGATCCTACAACTGCTGTTCTTAATCTTGTTAATGTCTCTATACATTTCAACAGTTATACACTATCATGAGATAAGAACAAATTTATTCAAGACCCTAACTAACTCGAATAATACTGTTTATCCTGCAATGAGCACTCTATTAAGCAAATAACATGTGTCGAATACAGGTGTGCTGTATTTTGTATAATATACAAATACAGCTTCAAGACACACCACACAACTTACTTTGGGGCCCACGAAAGGTTTGAGGAATATCAATTTTTCTAAATTAAAAAAAAAAACACTACCTAACTCCGAAATTGCAGGATAAAAACAATATTAGTGTATTGTAGAAGAATATAGAAATATATATATGTGTATTCGGCACGGAACTGGGGGAAAATGCTTGACTAAAGCCTCGCATTTTCCTCCCAGTTCGTTAGCCTCATACAAATATTTTCTATATTCTTCTACAATACACTAATATTGTATATGCCCTCTATCGGCACTATCGCTGTAGTGACGAGCGGGAGCGTAATATAATGACTGGATTATTTGGGTTAGACCCTAACCTTAAAATATTAACAGTATCATTGTACATCAATCATAGAATCATGGCACAAGTCAATTATACCCCATGGGGCATCTGTCCTCCAGGGTATAATTACAGTAATTCCCTCTCTTATAAGGACATCCTTCTGCAATAAAAATGTGGCCTCTCTTTAGAGGGACAATTCAGTAATATTTTACTATCTTAGTGCAATGGTAATCCAGACTTATGAGAGGGGTGGCCTTTGTAATTGGTGGGAGTGGCCATATGATGGTGGAGGGGGTGGGGGCTTCTGTACCACATGCAACGGTGTCTTTCAAGGGGTAGACTAACAGTTTCAAATTGCACAGATTACCTTAACTGCAGCAATAAAAAATTGATCACTTTGATTCAGAAATGATAGATGGACGCTACATGCAAACTTTTGCACTTGTTTAACAGAAATTATTTTCCATTTTCATAATATGCAAGCTTTTTCATTTGTTTAATACAAATCATTTTCAAAGTACTAAAATTTTGAAATCTAGTACATGAGTTTTTTAATTTTAATTTGTAACAATTAATCTGCAGTACATCACTCTAAAGAAAAAAAAAATAATTTCTAGCATACTGATAAGAACCAAGCTCTTCTAAAATGTTGTATATAGATACAAGTCAGACAGCATACTTTGATTCAAATGATGTAAGAATTATGTTCAATTTTTAATTCATCTCACATTTTCCTGGGCAATAAAGTAAACTTGATTAATTAGAAGGTTGAATATCAAAAAGGTATGCCAACAGATAATTTTATGTTTTGACAGAATATTGGACAAGTTTTACAAATTTTCATCTCATAACATTATCTTCCTATAAGATATTTACTTCCTTGATTCCATGCCAATATGTGCACAACTATTACTGACGCATCTAAACAATTCACTATCTGACAGTGTTTGGTAGATATCTAGGACAAGGACGATAGACGAATCATCACACGTACTCAAGATCATTGGTCCAGACTAGTAAATGTTAGTTATTTTAAAAGCATTGGACTACGATGATAGACGAATCATCACACATACTCAAGATTATTGGTCCAGACTAGTAAACGCTAGTGGTTTTAAAAACATTTGAATTTATAAGCATACAGGAGGATCGTTGCCATCAACATAAAATAAACCGACAATATTCCATATAAATGTTCAACACTTACCTTTTATAAACAAACAATGATCCTTCTATTTCTGTTTTTTCCTGAAAACAAAAAAGAAGTTGATTATATTAAAAAATGTAGTGAAATTTTTTCCTTGTTAAAGCACATGCTATATCAGGGCTTTCAATATTTTTCAAGTCTACCAGTACTTCATTATTTACAGGCAATACTTTTTATTAAAACTTGAACATTTTTCATGAATATCTTTTACAACAATCTTTAAAATCAGGAGGTATCAAACACTATTTTAGGTAAAAAATGTAGGTAAAAGTACCTGGTACCACCCCTTGCCTTATTGAAAGGCATGCTATATTTATTACATTATTACATAAAAATTATGACAAATATATCTCCGTCTTTAGTCAGGATAGTATTTTTTCGACCATTGTTAGACTTTTATGTCCTTTTTCTTTCTTGCCATTGTTAAGAGTCTGTCCTTCAAATTACAGCTTCTGATTATGCCTTTAGTATCTTCATACCTTTCTTGCAACTGCTTGTCAAGATGCAGATGTGTGCATGTTCACATGAGCTTGCTTCATAAGATGACATCTTACTTATCTGACATTCCTGATAACACCAGAGAAATAGCTCATTATCTCAGATATCAGACTTCTGAGGTAATAGCCAAGGATGATTATCGCTATCAGCCTGCTGGGGTAATAGCATACATTTATTATCAGCCTTATGAGGTCATAGTTGATGTCCATAATCAGATATCCTCCTAGCAAGTTAATTGATCTGATTTATAATTGTATTTAACATTATATGTTTCTACAGAATGGGTCTGGTTGGTCTGTTTTTATACAGTACAGTTTCAATCTCTTATAACTTGGATCTTTGTCTTTATCCGACATAAATAATTAAACCTGTAGATGTGAGAAAATTTGGTAGACAGACATAGTCAGACAAAATTTACTTTACCTGCAATTCTCTAGTTGTTTTAATTAAAGAAAGTTTATATTATATAAATTCTAACTGATTTTCAGTACAAAATGGAGGAATGTGTCCATTAGACATGGATGCTCCTACTTCTAGCTGAACTAAACAAGAACAGAAAAAGTGGTAAAAGCTGAAATCAAACTTGGGCATCCTTGTGTACACATTTCAAATGATTTGCTGATAGGGAACCTAAGTTATTGAGCGGAAAACAAAATGCAGACCAAACAGACGGACGAACATACAAACGGACATGCGTAAAAGTTAAATGTCCCCAGATGACTAGCGGTGGGGGAATAAAAATTTACAACTCTACTAAGAGTTTGTGCACTTTAGGAAAGTTATAACCAAACCCCCTCCTTACTAACACTGAAAAACCCACAGCTTCCATCACTATGGCAATGACAAAGCTAGAAAAATAGTTGAAACAGAAAGTGTCATAAAGGTACATTATATAAAAAAATCAATCTTTTCAAATCCTTTATACATCTACCCATCCATGAAATGTAAAGCAGTGTCAGTATTACCTAGACTTTTATTGAATCTTATATTTACAATTAGTATATTAACAGTATAATCAATGTTGATTGGATTGCTTTCTCCTCACACCATCAGAAACTCTTTTTTTTATGTTTTATGGTACAATAAAAATCACCACCATGTGACAGATGGAGAACAGGCCTGTTTTTTATTTGATTTATTCTTCGTGCTACTTTCTTTCCGATTTCTCTATAATTCTTTGGCATATAACAAAAGTGCACAAAAAAAAAAGAGTATTAAATTCTTAAATGATACTAATGGGTAATGTAAAGAGAAAATCTTTAACTTGCAACATATTTTCATAGTAGTAAATAACACGTTTTAAACTGAAACTCTGACAGAACAGTTACCTTTACTATTCGTTTCATTAGAAAATCCAGAAATGAACATCATCTACTGTAACCAGCTAATTTATTATGTACACTCCCATGCTTTTTAATTCAGTTTTGAGTAGAAGTTTTTTTTTATAGACTTTGGCAATATGTGTTAAAACACATATTAACTGCATTTTCATGACTTGACTATTTTCTTTTATGATATCTTTATTATCAAGAAAGGATTTATTTAGATTTCAGTAAATATTTAAAAGAATATTCATATGAAACTCAGGTAAAATTTGTAATGGACCAAACATTTAATTTTCATGTTTTTTCCTCTTGAACCAAAAATTCTTTTTTATGAAAAACAAAAAAATTAAACATTTTTTTTGCATGAAAAATTGATTTTTCTTCCAGCTTAAACCAAAATTTCTTGCTAAAAAAATGCAGTGACAGATTATTTAAATATAGCATTTTCCAAGTTTAATCTTTGGCAACATAATTTTTTCTTCAAAAAAGTAAAATATAGCTACCTCCCTCCCCCCCCCCCCCCATCCCCAAAGTTAAATGGTCATTCCTTAAGTAACAATGTTTTCCCAAAATATTCTGGATAATGCCATATCATACTTGTCTAAGTATGATAACATAAACCAAGTTCCTCTTTAAAAAATAACACTTTGGTTTCAATTGTTTTGGAAATCTTCCTACATGATGAGTGTTTATTTATAGACATTATTCCATGATCTGCAGTACATGTTATCTGATATCCCTATATTAATCAACACAATCCATGTGATAATATATAACCCCCTCCCAAAGTACTGAAATCTATCAATAATGTTAATTAATAGATCTTGGCCATAAATACATGTTATCATCACTATCCAGGGAGAAACCCTCCAAGGTGACTTGAGCATCACAAATCATAAAATAAGTGTATGGCATAAAGAAGACAAGAATCCTTGAGAATGTACCACAACAGCCTACAAACAAATCCTTTGTATAAGTTATAAGGTGCCCATGTGTATTAGAAGTATCATTTGTCATTTCTGGTGCATCCATTACTATCATTAACCTTAGATGAACCTTGCATGAAATGTATGAATGAACTTACTACCAATCAAAGGTGAAACAATACTATGCTTTTAGTACTTTTACAATCTTCATTATAGGTTGAAAAATACAATGTATGTTATATTTTCAGTGGGTAAACCATTTGTTCATTACAAAATATCTGTTCTAGATATATTTTATTTAAAATATCAACCATGGACATTTTTTCCCCTTTATTTATAAAAAATATTTTAGTGTATAAAGCAAACTAATAATCATCAAAGCATTAGATCTCTAAATCCCTGAATGGGAATATTTTCGTTCATTTTACAGTTTAAAAATTTATGGGTGGTCTTTTACAAATATTTAAAAAAAAATTCATTAAAACAATTGCTGTGCAAATATGTTTCCTAAATTTAAATTTCCATTAATAATTTTTTCTATAAAAAAAAAAAAAAAAAAAAAAA
Organism: Gigantidas platifrons; assembly: GCA_002080005.1. Taxonomy (NCBI): domain Eukaryota; kingdom Metazoa; phylum Mollusca; class Bivalvia; order Mytilida; family Modiolidae; genus Gigantidas; species Gigantidas platifrons. The sequence continues at coordinate 674,485 of MJUT01023511.1, forward strand.
AAAAAATGAAATTCAGGTAGAGGAAGATGATGATATAAGGGAGACAACTTCAGATGCATACATGATAATAACAACAGAATTATCTTTCTTTGAACTTATTCAATTTTTTCTCTATCTGGTTAATTAATGAACAAATTACCGCCCCACCCCTCTTTTTTACCTGGCCAATGCCCAATTTTTCAATAAGTTCAATTTTAATGATGCATGTTTTTTTTTAAACTGTCATTTATCTGTTTGTACATATATTTCTATGCATGTTTGTTACTACAGATTATCCTTTTTACACCACCACTTTTTGAACCTGACAATTTTTTTGGCAGTAAGTGAGGCAGGAGTATTACAAGGGAATTTGGTTTCTATGCATGTTTCTTACATGTATATACAGATCTCCCAACGCTATACCGCCACTTTTTGGACCAGACAAGTTTTTGGAAGTAAGCAAGGCTGACAGTATTACAAGGGAATACTAATCTGGACTACTTTGATTAAAAATTGTGGACATAATTTACCGGCCATGTAACACACAGTATAATAGTTTTAATAAGCGTATGTCCCTCTTAAGCCTGAAACTATGTAAAACTTTAAACAAATCAGTTTGTACGACATAGTTTCACAATAATTTGCACGACTTCCATGTGTTGTAAAGCTACAATAAATCAAGAACTCATTGAGGTGCATGCAGACATCAAGGGTAATGTCTCAATTATTGCCCAACTATTATGTGATACATTTGTTGCACAATAATTATTTATCTCCTATGTAGAACATAGCTAATATTATAATAACTACATAATTGTGTGTAATTTTTTTCCTTATAAAAATTAGTGTTACAACATCTTATGATTTATGTTGGGAATTCAAAATATTGGTATTTACACAAATTTTTAATTATTAGTATATACATGTACAACTCTATACAGGAAATGTGTGATCAATCAGTCATTGTGGGTTCATGTCCTGATAGCCATTTCAAGTGTTAAAGCTTCCTGAAACCGACCCATTGCCAGGGTTTCACTAATATGATCCTTATAATTATTTGGCTTTCCTCCTCCAATAAATCTGGCAATTATGATAAACAATTTCTTATTAAGGGAGACACAATTTTTATTTTTAACATAAAATCTTGCTATATATTTACTTTCACTATGTTGCAGGTTATATTAATGCACAAAGGGAAACAACAATTATAAACTGCTGACTAGAGTTATCTCCCATACATCATTCATCAAAATTTATAATATGTTTCAAGTGTGAAACAATGTAACGAAAATGACATGTACCACAAAAATAAACTTAACTGATTGTAAGTTATGTATTTAACTATAATTATAACAGTCCTCATGATGACCACTGGTCCTCCAACCCAAGACCAGTAAAACTTTGTTTGCACCAGTAATTTTTTTTTAGAGAACTAGTCAATCTTGATTTAAGCAGCCACTTAAGGGCCGTCAAAAACTGGCTGCTTAATAAAGGTAACCTGTAATTCAAGGTTCACATTTTTTTAAGTATTACAAATATTCCGGAATTAAAACTGTTTCGTCCCTGCCAAGGGTACTCTTCAGGTGGCTTTGCATATATAGGTACATGTGTATATATATATATATTGTATATGCCCTCTGTGGGCCCTTGAATGGTGAATCAATAAACTTATGACTTATAATAAATATTCTTAATACAGTAATCTGTTGGATTTGCGTTCTTCCAACGCCCATTATCTGTGCAACATCTCGAGAACTTTTCCCACTGTCATGTTGTTTAAGTAGTGTTTCATATGATGAATGAAGGATAAAAACTGTATTTATAATTTATTCATAATCATAAGGTTATAACAAAGCAATAACAATCAAGACAGAATGTTCTGAACAATAAAGTCATAGAGCACTAAAATTAAAAAGTCACTATTCATCACATGAATGATGTACGATGTAGTCACAGAATTTACACTTAATTTTTAAAAAGTCACAGATTAATAGATCTATAATTTTTTATGGTTTATCAATTCCATCCTGGAACTTAGTCCTTAAATAATACTTCCATCGGGTTTGGTCCCAAACAAGCCATAACACCTCAATCCGAGATGAATTCATTGCACGCTTGATCGAAATAAGAAGTTTTCCTTGACATCAAAGGTTGTCCTCCGACTAGTGTTTGCACAACGGTTTATAACTATTTTAGTTGCCACTATCACAGTTTCAATCATCTAAGTGTGTGCCACAAACACACTTCCTTATCCCCAATTAACTGTCAATCAGAGGATAATTGTTGTATAATCATCAACACCATAATTATTTACCTGTAAAGGTGTAAAACAGATCAATAACCGGATATCATTAAATATGACATTCACCTTTACCATTCGTATCTCTCTGCGTTTTTCCTCAGCGCGGGAGTTCCACGTGTAGCAAAAACCAATCATGAATGCTATCCGCAAGTGACCAAAAAAATATATTTGTGATCGTTAAAATAGGTATTTTAACATTATTGGGACATATTTTTCTGGCCGCGTAAAGGAAGTGACCGTTAATTTAAGTTAATTTATTACATAAAAATCAACGGGGGACCTGGCAGTGACCGGAAAAGAGAGGTGACCGTTAGGGCAAGTTTGACTGTATATAAAAGTAAATTCGAGGATTTGATTTAGACCAGTAAATTCAAATTTTCATCTAGAGGACTGATATAATCTAGCGTTCTTGATAACTATTAACTAATGAAAGTTGATTCAAGTCTAACAATGTTTAACACACTTGACAGAAGTAATTTGGATTATTTAAGACAATCGATGTTTTTTTTTATTAAAACATACAAAGAGTAAATTCTTATTAATTTGATGCAAAATGGATATTACAAATAATTTGCAATGCTTAAGTTATCAAAAGTAAAATGTTCATGTAAAAATGAATTCCAAGTCATTTCAAACTTACAATATCAGTGATATGGAAACCCATTCACAATGCTCATTAGGAGCACACATATTTATTCTGTGTGAATGGATTTCTCACATCCAAGGCGAAGCCTGAGATGTGATGATAAAGTACATTTTAAGCAAATCATACCAATGATAGTATTTTTATCGAGGATTTGATGAGATGACATTATTATAGCATCACATTAAAAACAGTACTATTATGTTCATGTCTCGATAGTTGCTTAATAATAATATTATCGTGTGTAAAGGCCAAAGGAAGATGTACAAATCATTGATAATAGTAAATAATGGCACAAATAGTGTCTGTCTCTGTCAGTGTGTTTATTGCAAGAATTCATGTTATTTTCATACATTGTCTGGTATGGTATGACATGTTTTTTCCTGCTTTTATCTAATTTTTGTTTTTACGCTAGTAGTCCAATCACACAAAAAATGTTTGGGTGATATATAATACTATTTGATTCCTGTTTTTAAATCTAAACTATTGATCTTGAAAGTAACACCATCTTAGTTGATTGTAAGAAAAAAACTAAAAGAGTTCGACGAAAAATGTCACAGGAAAGAAAGTTTCAGGAAAAGTATTAATATCAATTAAAAAAGTTAATTAAAATCATGAATGAAATAAGGAATAGTTCACATGTGCAATGAAGAAATGAATTAAATAAAGAAATACAAAACAAAGAAATGCTGAAAGAATTTGAGTAAAACAAACTTGAAAAGGCAAAATAATAAAGTTAACAAAGAAACTTTTTTTTTTAAATCCACCGTTACATGTATAACTAATAATCAAGGAATCTGATTATTAAATTGAAGGAAATAAATACGGTGAAAAAATATCTAAAAACGTCATGAACAAATACAAGAAGAAGATATGATGATTGCTGTCCTGTGCCACAGTGGTTTAATATATTTTTCGTTGGTGTCAATTTTCGTGGATTGGCAGAAACAGGTGTTTGTTGACATTTGAATTCATGGTTTTGATACTTGAAAATGATTTCTCTTGTAAGATATACCCCGAGACTTTACCATCCACTATAAAAATATATCACTTTTCCTTTGTAAAGATTATGACTTCTTTCCCTGTGTTTTCTTCCATTTACTTCTTAGACAGTGGGCAAGTTCAATGTTTACTTCTGGTATTTTTATTCATTGTGAAATTTTAGGCCAGACTTCTACACCAAATCAATAAAAGGCTGTTGGCCACTGGTCCCCCGATGCCAAGGTTATATCGTAAGATTAAATTTTGAAACCACTGTAAACTAGAGGTTCAGGTGAGCCTGTATCACTCACCTGACTTAAATAATTCTGAAAGGGGACCACCCAAGGACCATTTTGAAGTAAAAAAAAGGGGAGTAACTCTGGTTAGATTTGTCGAAAAATCATCATTATCGAACTTGACCTAGATATTCATGAGATACACTTACATACCAAACCTAGTTTCAATCTGACTTTTTGTTCACAAGTTATAATTTGGAAACCAAAATATTAGCAATTTTGAAGTATAAAAAGGGATGTAACTCTGGTAAGATCTGTCGAAAAATCATCGCTATCGCACTTGACCTAGATATTCATGAGATACACTTACATACCAAATCTAGTTTCAATCTGACTATTTGTTCCCAAGTTATCATCTGGAAACCAAATATTTAGCAATTTTGAGGTATAAAAAGGGGCACAACTCTAGTAAAAATTGTTGAAAAATTGTCATTATCGAACTTGACCTAGATATTCATAAGATACACTGACATGCCACACCTAGCTTCAATTTGACTTTTCATTCACAAGTTATCATCTGGAAACCAATTCGGGACACACGGACGAAGTATAAAAAGGGATGCAACTCTGGTAAGAATTGTCGAAAAATGATCGTTATCGAACTTGACCTAGATATTCATAAGATACACTTACATACCAAACCTAGCTTCAATCTGACTTTTCATTCGCAAGTTATCATCTGGAAACCAAACACACGGACGGACGACACCCATTTCTATAGTCCCCTTCGACGAAGCGTCGAGGGACAAATATATAGATGTTCCTGTACATAAATTTGTGTTTAAGTGTAATGTTGGTCATGGACAGTCTCTCATGTTCATTTAAATCCATATCGTTTCTTATTAAATGACAATTCTTAACATTTCAGAAAACTGGGCATTTACCATATTTTGACTTTAATCAAGGACTGCCCTATCTTTAAGTTGTAATGGCAGTTTCTCAAAGTGTCATACATTTGCTAATAAATATCAAATCGTCAGGCAAACTTTAAAAGTCTAATTAAATGAATTTGCAGTGATGCTTTCTGTATGATCCATCAAAAGCAGTCAATTCTTTACAATACCTCTTGATCATTATAGTTTCATAAAAATAAAAAAAACTTTATAAAAATTTATTGATATTTGCCTCATTTTTTTTATACTGATTTTAGAATCATATCATAGTAATTTGTAATGAGATTCATTCAAAATTAATACTTCATTGCAAAGTGAAAGTACAATTATTTTACTTTTTGTTTAATACTTAAATGCAAAGTGAAAGTACAACTATTCTACTTCAATGAATACTAATTTTGACTCCTTTACATCCTGATCATCTGATTTAGTGGAGTCTTACTAAGTTACCTTAAACAGAGTGAGACTTATAGATAGTACTTTGCATCAGTGGTCATGTGGACCCTGAATAAGTGAGAATGAAGAATGCCAGTTGAGTAAAATTAAAAGGTTGCTTAAGATTGAAAGGAATTACATAAAAAACAAAGAAATACTTTTTGGTATTCTTCAAACCATGAAGGTACACAGTATTATAGATGGAGCAAGGACAAACAGTGTGAAGTGCACATGAAATGCTGCCATCAACCTGTCAGTCAAGTATTTGTCAAATTTGATAAGACGCTAATCGCATAGGTGTGTTTCATAATCAATGACCAGTGAATTGTCTATTAATCGTACTGGTATACGTAATTACCAAGAGATACACACATGCAAAACCGACATTTCAAGTTTAATTGAAATGTTGGGAGATGAAGGCATATATTTGCGTCTTTTGTTCCAATGTGTTTTTACAGACACATGTAATTTTAACGGTTTATATGTCCCTAATAATAAATATGACTATATATTATATCAATGTGGAAATTAGGACCACATCATGAATGGTCTCGATATAATTGGGCGAATAATTAAAACCACTATTGTCAAAAATGTCATCCATTGTCACACATACAGATCTCACTTGTTGTATGTTTTATATTAAATGTAGTTTTTGTGATCTGATTTTCATTGTATGGTAGCTGGATTTACAATAACCTATGCAATCAGTGCCTATCATCACTAAAGCTTTGAGTTTTAATCCCGCTCATGGCAAGGTGTACTCGATGGAACATTATAAGAAAAAAGTTTGTTAGTGACTTGCAGCAGGTCAGTAGTTTTCTCTGGTTTCCTCTATCAATAAAACTGACTATCACAATATTGATAAGAGTAGGGCTAAATACCATAACCTTAACCCCTGATTTTCACCATCCAGAGATTGCAGGAAAAGTTCGAAAATATAATTAAAAAACATGTGTACTTTCATAAATATGTTATTAAATCTGTCACAACTTCACTGTTCCTGGTCAGATTAAAAAAAATACACTGTCACTTGTTGCATTCCTGTTTCAATGTATGCATATTATGCAAGATTAAGATATATTGTTTAGAATTTAAAAAAAAATGCCCTTTTCATGCAACTTAACCAAAAGTTAGATAAATCACATTTTAAACATTGTTATTAATATTAAGATTACTTTTTAGAATGTAAATTTGCAAACAATTAAAAAAAATTACAGATGTTCTATGGTTTCCCTTTAAAAAAAATAATAATAACAGCAAATTACACTGAAGAAAAACAGATTATCTCCCTTCACACAGAAGAATGTTTTACGTTGCACAGAATATAATGTAACATTGAATTGTGTAGATGTATTCTCAATTTTAGACAACTAGAATTATAGAAAAAGAATCTCAAAATGTTATTCAATATACAAGAATGATTAAACCCAAATAAACTAAGTGTGTAGTTAAAAATGGAGAGAAATTCAGTGGCGATAATTGTTTTCTATGCAAAGTTTTCAGTTGTGAACTATTTTTTATGTAAAATGTAATGTTTTGTACTTTTAATATAGTTCAGTGATGCTCCGTTTTCTGAATAATCGAGCTGTCATTGTACATTTAGGAAGAAATTCATAATTTAGATGTTTCTTTTAATTTGTAAAAAAAATTGTTGATGGGTGCAAGGTGTATGGGGTGTCTCAACAACCTAATTTACATAAATCTACCAAATAATTGACACAAACCCATTCACTTGTCTTCGAATTAAACGAATAAAGCGCAACTTGAGACGCCGTGTCAACTATATCTGTGATATACGGATCTCTTTGCTGCAAAGCAGCCAAATTCATTCGACCTTCCGCCATTTCCGTTGGATCGATGAAGCCTCGCAATGAATATTAACTCCGTACCTTTTATTATAAATTAGTTTTATTTTGAAATATAAACACACATTTTAATATATAATCATATAGTGTTCATGGACGAATTAAATTTAATCGACAAGTTTCTGTATCGTATATAATTTTTACCGACATTTTTTTTTCTGAAATTGAAAACAGGTGCCCGAAATTTGATCAAGCGGCACGCTTACGTATTCACGGTACAGCGACCACAAATGTTCCCTATGAGCAGTGTCGTATGTCGATGGATTATCATATCATTCATTTACCGTGAAAAGAAGTGAAATAATTGTTTTTTTCTGCAATTTATGAATGGAAAGATGAAAAATATAAAAATATTATGGAAGAAAACCCCGGATGATGATACCAGAAAAAAAGCAAAAATGGACGAAATTGAAGATTTGTAGCAAAAATAATTTTAGGATTATCCTCTTGTTAAAGACCCCAAAATGGAGAATAAGGGTCCAGGTAAGAGAAACTATTTTGTAATTGGACAAATAAATTAAAAAAAAATCTTGCCATCATTCATAAATTATCGATGTTTTAATCACTGGTTGTTGGCAAGGTTGATGATGTTGAAAGATGCAGTTTACAAAGAAACTTGGAATTTTTAATTCAATTTATTCAGAAAAAACTGATATTTGATAGATATTATTAGCAACATTAATTATTTATAGTTGGGAATCAATTTTAATGTGCAACTTAATGTTCCATTGAAATAAAAGAGAAGGGGGAATAATAATGGAAAGAAACAAATAAACCTATATTCATGAAAATGTTGCTCTGTACCTATTGAATCAGGGCTTACAATATGACCCAGCCTGGGATATCCTAGCAAGAAACATGCTTTTAGTTTTAATTCATATTGTACCGAATCCATTTCTGTAAAGAGAGAAATAGAGAAAAAAAGGGGGGGGGAGTGTAACAAGTGATCCTTATACGATATTGATAATTTAGCATTTTGTGATGTGTAAAAAGTCAGAAAAAAATATCCCACAACTGGTACACACATATACTCCATACAACTTCACGAGGAAATGGGTATCGTGTAAAACTATTCAGTCACGGTAAATTTTTCCTTCAAATAACGATAATGATAAAATTATCTTTCCATTTGATGCTAAATGGTACAAGCATGTAGCTCAGAGATACTTGCATCTCGTCTAGGTGAGTCCTGGACTCGTCACTTGTGTGTGGAACTCACCATATTTTGCCAAAAATAACAAAGAATACAGCAGTGGGACTCATGTCATCTTGATTTTATCCTAAAAGGGTCTCTGGTAAATGTAGCTTGAAAATCCGGATTTGACTAATCGTGACAAAAATTCAGGTCCACATGATAATAATGGTAATGTAAAAGGACCATTTGACTTAATGGTCAAGGCCATTCTCAACCCTACTTTAGGTTAGTTTATCAGTGATGATATCTTAATTGATGGGTCATAAAAGAAAATTTTGTATTTTATTTAAAAAAAGGATCTAAAAGGGACAGAAATTTCCCATATTTGCAAAATATATGGAATTTTTATTTTTCATCCAATGTTGATGCAGTATTTTTCTTTCAATAGTATATCTATACATTTCCTCTATCTCTATGATTTCTGAGATAAACTCAACCGAAAGGGGCCATCAAGAGCCAAATTCCAAAATTTGAATTTTCTTATTTACATCCAATTTTAATGCAGTTTTTTTTGCAAAATAATCATCTTTATGGGTTATTGATTGACCATAGCAAAATTTGCTATTTTATTTCAAAAAGGGGTCTAAAAGAGGCCCAAATTCCGAAATGTCTAAAATACAAATGTATAAAAAAATGTATAATGGATCCACTCAAAAATGTATGTATTACATACATTTTGTATTGTGCCAACACAATATTGTTTCCAGCAACTTACATTTGTCTAGAAAATAATTCATGCCACAATATAACTGAAATACTGGTAATGTTGGTGTTAAATACCAATCAATCAATGCTATGTCTAGCAAAATACTGTATCCACACTTGCTTTTAATATACTGTACACATTCCCTTGTTGACATGCTGCCTGTATCATGTTTCTCTGTGTAGCCCTTTATCTACAATTAAAACTTTCTGCCATGATATATAACAGAAATATTAGTGAAAGTGGTGTTAAATGGTCATACCCCAGGAGACTTCCAGACTGTACACATTGATTGCCATTAAAGTGGCCTATTGTCCATGTCATTGCATAATCACATTTTATGCATATGATATTTATGACAATTTTATTAAGGCCCTTTTTCTGGAGAACTTTCAGTAAGAAATAGTTTTAAATTCTAATTTATAAGTCTTTGAAAAAGCTAAAAAAAAACGTTTAGATGGAAAATACTTCATACATTGATTATCATTTATTATGCTACATGTACATGTATATACATGTATGCACAGGCATATCCACTTGTTATGTTGGATTTATAACTACCTATGCAATCTGTGCCTAGCGTTGTGAATTTGAATCTAGTTCAGGCGAGGTGTACTTGATACAACATTATGTGATAAAGTTTGTCAGGCCTAAATTAAAATATTGTTTGTTTCCCCTTTGCGACCGACTTGCCGAAATTGGTGCGACTGAAAAAATTTTACAGCCCGTTCCGTGATTTTTTTTTTTTTTTTTTTTGTGATTTCCGGAATTTTTTCGTGTCCGATTCCGGCATTGGATTCATATTATGTAATACTCTTCCGGAGCGTACTGTGAGTCATCATTACTAAAAAACCTAGAGTCGCGACTGTTCCGAATATTCGTAGAAGCATTTCTGAGTTTGAAGCTACGTTATGTGAAATTGTATTGCCTGTTTATTTATAACACATGTAAACAGAGTGGGAAACCAATTCCCAAAAGAAACCCCTTAAAATAATAAAAAAAGAAATATGTTTTCTCTTGAAAGTCAAATAAAAACTGTTCAGTCTTCAATATTTTCATTGATATGGCCCAACTGTTGCCAACATACAAAGATATCAGTTTCTGACAATGGATCCCACAAGCTCGTGACAAGGGACAGCATAAATTACATTCTTTGATTACAATTGCACAGATAATATGACAATAAACAAAGATATTGGGTGTCTAGAAATCAGTCTGTCTGTCTGCCTGCAGAATCGTGCTCGATAAATAAAAATAATTCATCTACCTACCGACCCAGATCTTTCAGGCTAGGGTCGGAAAGGGGAAACAAACATATTTTTAAGGCTGGCCTCAGTGATTTGCGACAGTTCGGTGGTTTTTTCCACCAATAACACTGACTGCCATGATATACAAAATGTAGCTGAAATATTGTTGAATGTGGCATTGAACACCATAATCCTAACCCCCCTAACCATCTATTCAGAAAACAAAAACAATTTATTGTCAAATAATTTAAATAACTGATTCCCAAGGTTTTGTTTTAATAACTTACAACATTGGTATGTTATGGTAATGGCAATGAGTTCTTTCTTGATCAGTTGATAAATAATCAGTGCTTGTATCTTGATCAGGTGATAAATGATCAGATCATCATCAGTGTTTGTTTCAAATATTTGAAATTGTATAAATTGGATTACGCCAAAAAACATCTTTTGACTGACTGACTGTACTTGCCATTTTTTTTACTTAACTCTTGTTTCAACTGAATTTTTCTTTTTTCCTACATATACATTTTGTACATCTTGAAAAAAATCAACAGAAATGAAATTTCAATCTCTTAAAACAGGGATTTTTTTTTGTCTGATTGTGATATTCTGCATTAGTTGATTGAATACATATACCTAAGTCCTTATGGTTCTTGTGTGATTTGTCACAAGTATGAATGAGTACACACATACTTGATTAGATTAACCACTAATATTAAACCTATTCTGATGAGAGAATACAAAGTAATTTATCTGGTTTTGAACCTGAAGAAACTATAGATCTGATGGTGTATTTATCTGATAAGGTACAGACAAAAATCTATGGTACAGAAATGATGTAAGTGATCTGAATATTGAAGGCTTGTCAAGATAAACCATCTTAATTAACTCCTCATGTAATACTTTCTGCAGTACAAATTAGCAAACTATGTGTTTACATAAAATGCAATGTGTGTACTCTGACAGTCAGATAATACTGTTACACTATGGATTTTAGTTTNGGGGGGGGGGGGGGGGTAGGGTTAGAGTGTTTAACACCACTTTCAATATTATTTCAGTTATATTGTGGTGGTTAGTTCTATTGGTGAAGGAAACAGGAGTATCTGGAGAAAACCACCAACCTAGGGAGTTTGGAATGTGGTTGTATACTCCATATCCAAGTACAATGTACATGTACAAATGTACATATGTATATTCAATCTGTAGTACATTTTTGTACTGATTTTGTTGTACACACAGTCTTGACAAAAAATCACTAGCCCTATAGCTATGCCCTAGTGAAAACCACTACTAGCCATATGCCCTAGTCTAGTAAATATTGGTTCTTGCATAAAACTTGCTTAAACAAGTAGAAAAAATTCTTCTAAGATGTTTTTCAAGCTAGTTTGTCAAAATGGTTTTGGTACAGGTCAGACTGTACCATAGTTTTTCTTATGTGTACATGTATGTCTTGAATTAAGTTTAAATCAAAGAAAAACGGTGCTTTATCCACAAGAAGAAAATTTTCTTTTTTTTTTAAACTACCAAAAAACATCTTCACTACAATGGACATGTATAAAGTAAGCATACATGTTAAATTCACATGTATGATGTATTATATACATATTAAATACACATGTTAATGCATTATGTACACATATCTAATGCCTTATGCATATACGTTAAATACACATGTGCAATGTAAATGTACATGTTAAATACACATGAATATTGCATTATGTATATACATGTATGTTAAATACACATGTGCAATGTAAATGTACCTGTTAAATACACATGTATATTGCATTATGTTAAACACAGATGAAAATCACATAATGATATGTTTGTTAAATACAGATGAAAATCACATTATGTATACATGTATATGTTAAATACACATGTATATTGCATTATGTATATGTTGAATACACATGTATATTGCATTATGTATACAGTGATAGAATTTGATGGGAATTGATGTCTAGACTGCAGGGATAGACTGATTTAATCTATTCTAGCCCTGAAGGAAAATGTCTAGACCTGTATTTGCAGTGAGGGTCGCGAAATGACCCACATCTGCTAGGGGGGTTTGGGGTCATGCCCACCCTGAAAAATGTTAATAATTACGTGCAAAATCCTGCATTCTGAGTATGTTTTGAATGTAAGAGATGTGCAAATATTGTGTCAAAAAAGTGATTTTTTTCGTTTCAAAGATTGAAAAATGTTAATAAAAGGCAAATATTTAAATAATTTTGTTTTATTCTGAATTTTTATTTGTCCTCAGGTTCCATTTCATAATCTGACTCCATCTCTGAATACTCTGATAATTCCTCCACCTTCTCCAGTAATCTAAGGTGTCTTTTTTGAAATTATCGGTGCCTTTATCAAATTTACTGTCTGGGTCGTCTCCCAAATGTTTTACACCAGTCACAGGACATCAGCTGACTTTCTCCGTCAAAATGTAGCCATTTGTACATTTGAAGCCAGTGAGGTTGAAATGTTCTCTTCCTTTTTGAGGCATCGTATGCCTTGTTACTTTCACGGCTGTCAACTTTCCGTTTAGACTCCGGTTTTGAAACTCTCGGTAAGAATTTCCACATATTTTTTTATTGAAAAAGTAACCTTGAACTCGTGATCATAGTCATATAAGTTCTTACATATAGCGGAGAGATGAGTAGCTTATTTCAAGTGCTGACATGACCAATGATTTTACATAAGATAGAAAACGATATCCGCGCGGAACACAATTTTCGGAAATTGATAGTCGTAAATTCACCTAGACACACGGTCTACGATAAAACAACTTGGCCTAGACCGAGCCCAATTCTTATAGCCTCGGGCTATCGGACCTACAGTAATTTCGAACCCTGTGTATATGTTGAATACACATGTATAATGTAAATGTACATATTAAATACACAGGTATTATATATATGCTAAATATACATGTGTAATGTAAATGTATAAAATACATGTTAAACACACATATAATGCATTATGTATATATATGTTAAATACACATGCATAACATACATTATAAATACAAATATATAATATATTATGTACATGTTAGATACACATGTATAATATACATGTTGAATACACTTAAATAATGTCTTATGTATATGGACTCATACTTTTGTTCAGATAATTATTTGACCACACTGGGTGAGTATTATAGCAAAAAATGGAAAGGTTATATACAAAATGTACCCCTGCTAAAAATCTGTCACTGAAAAGATCATGAGTGGTGATATTGCGATGCACAGTATATACCGGTTCATCATTGTATACTCAACAAATTAGGCAAAACAAAAAAATACTTGTATTTCCGCTAACACTCTGACCAAAATTGTTAGTGCCTACCTTAGAGTTCCCTTTGTCATATTTTGTACAATGTACCGGTATTTAAAAATTTAACATCCTTGTCCTGTATAACCTATGTAAAGAAATTAAAACATTTTTGTCAACCTTCTACAAATGTATATATACTGTACATATTTTTGTTCAAGAATGTTAGTGGAAACACATGTGTTTTTTATTGGCCTTACAGTAGGGGAAATTACAAAAGGACTATTACCCTAGGCCTTACAGTAGGGGAAATTACAAAAGGATTATTACCCTAGGCTTTACAGTAGGGGAAATTACAAAAGGACTATTACCCTAGGCCTGTATGTCCAAAAACCTAATTTGTCTGAAGGTTCATCATCAAAGGGAAATGGTGTAAAAGTTTTTTGAAACTTGTTTTTGAATCCCTTTGTATTATATCAATTATCATATTGAAATTTATCTTATTGTACTATATTTATTAATTAATAAAATATTTTTAAACTAAAGTTGTTTGGATATTGACCAAACTGAACCTAAATACTTCTAAAATTATCATAGGGGTCGTTGCGGTCGTGATTGTATGGTTGTTGGATTTACAACTACTTATGCAATCAGTGCCTATCACCAGTCCACTAATGTTGTGAGTTCGAATCCCACTCATGGTGAGGTGTACTCAATACAACATCCCTGAAAGTTGTTTAGATATTGATCAGACTGAACCTAAATTCTTTTAAAATTATCTTATTTTTAATCTGTCTATATCTGTACTATAGAAGTTAGACACCCTCTCTGGTGACAGATCTTGTAACAGCTTGTTATTTATAAATAGGTTCTATTATTATTGAGCTAATCCTAATGAGCTTGTTTTATTAACTATTAATAACTTTCATTTTTGTACCTTTTGATGTCAAGTATTGTAAATTACTAAATCAGAATATTAATATTCAATACTTTCTATATTAATACGTACAATGTATTTTAGTACACTCAAAAAAAAAAAAAAAAAAATGTAATATGGTCACACATCTGAATCAATCATGATCAAAGTACATGTAGCTTGTGGTTATTTCCTGTTTAATGTTGAAAATAAAAGAAAAAGATACATAAAAAGCATACATTTTGTACTCTAGTGTCAATTACTTAAAAACTTTACATAGCAGAAATTGATGTTAGTCACCTGGGGTGCTGCTCATGGTCAATAACTTAAAACTTTACATAGCAGAAATTGATGTTAGTCACCTGGGGTGCCGCTCATGGTCAATAACTTAAAACTTTACATGGCAGAAATTGATGTTAGTCACCTGGGGTGCTGCTCATGGTTAATAACTTAAAACTTTACATGGCAAAAATTGACATTAGTCACCAGGGGTGCCACTCATGGTCAATAACTTAAAACTTTACATGGCAGAAATTAACGTTAGTCACCAGGGGTGCTGCTCATGGTCAATAACTTAAAACTTTACATGGCAGAAATTGATGTTAGTCACCAGGGGTGTTGCTCATGGTCAAGAACTTAAAAACATTACATGGCTGAAATTGATGTTAGTCACCAGGGGTGCTGCACATGGCCAGTAATTTCTGATTTGGTATTAAAGCTGAAAATTATTAATACTGGCTCAATTAGTCAGTGAATAGCACTATACAACAAGTTACATTTGGCATGGACAAGCTATTTCTGTATTGGTTCATGCCAGTTCATTGAAAATGTACAGTGTTTGAGTAGTACCTTAAAGTAATAAAATGAAAAAAACAAAACAAAAAACCACACAGTCAGAAAAATTCCAAAATCAAATATCAAAATCATAGAAAGAGGGAAAATTGATACACACAAATACATGACTGGTCACTTTCCTGGCTTGGTACAGGCACTTCAATAACAAGTGGTGGGGTTAAGCTAGTTTATAGGCTCTTAAACCTCCTAAAGAATATTTTCTCAATTCTACATTATGTAAAATTTATGAATTAACATACTGGTAACAACCATTGGCAGATGTGAGTGGGGACAAAATACTCCTACTCCTACTGTGGATTGTCAGTATGTACAACATACTCCTACTCCTACTGTGGATTGTCAATATGTACAACATACTCCTACTGTGGATTGTCAGTATGTACAAAGAAATGTACATGTATATCATACTATTGGTAATTGGTAAAAAATTGGTAAAACATAAGTCATTTCCCTGTGCTTAAGTTGTAAAATCTTATTTATACAGCGGTGGACCTACATGTAATTTGTGCATGATAGAATGTTAAATTTTCGCACTCCTTCAATTTTCAAATTTTAGATGAATCTACATGTATATAAAGTGTAATGTTGGATAGTCTCTCATGTTCATTTACATCCATGGCATTTCTTACTTATTAATAAAAATTGAAATTAGATGTTTGTTGTTTCTTTTATATTAATACCGTATTTAGGGTACTATAATGCGCATTGGTGCATAATGCGCACCCCCTCTTGGCCTTGAAAATCTCCAGAAAAAAACTTGTTGTGTCTATAATGCGCATGGACTTTTGAAAAAAATCGTGGTCGGAAATGTAAGAATTAAATGTCAATCGTATATATTTTTGATAGCTTTGAGCTTGTCTCTTCTTCTGAGTGAATATTCGAACTATTTATATTCTTTAAACTTGAATAATATTGAAAAATATTAATTCTTTTAAGTTTTAATATGTCGTTTTCCTACAATTTTTTTGTGTCCGGATGTTTAGTAGTGGATACGAAATGTAGNATCAAAATCATTGATATTTTGATTTTTTGGAGATACACTAACAAAGATTTAAAAAAGATAAATGTACTAACAATGAAATCTAATTTTAATTAAAATTACTGTGAATTGTTCATTGTAATTGAAATCAAGGAATTATTATGTTTTATATCTCCCTGTTGAAGCATCTGTGGAAGGTCCTTTATTAAGATTGCTGATAGATTTCGTCCAGATCTGTTAACAATCTTGGCTGCCATAGGCAATTCTTGTTTCTGGCTAGTCAATTTCTAAAATTCTTCTCCTCTGAAACCGCTTGGCCAAATGAACCGAAACTTGGTGGGAAGCATCTATGGAAGATCCTCTATAAAGATTGTTCATTTCATCCCAATCCGTTAACAAGCATGGCCGTCATAGCCATAGGTAATTCATGTTTCTAGTCCAGTATGTGTGAGTTAGAAAGAAAAAAAAATAGCACATACACAATGTAATGACAGAGATGAAACAATTACTGTTCTTTTGTATAATTTGCTTTTAACATTACATATAATGATATCTAGTGCTATTACAAATTGGTGAAAATTATCATGACATTTATTATCATGCTGTGTCTGCATGTACATGTATAATACACTTAATATCACCTTATTATATCTTCCCAATATACATCATTTAAAGGGTGGAGGTCTGGTCATGAGAATATTGAGAGGTGGAGCTGTACTGATCTATAAGAGTATGGCGACCTTAGAGGTAACATCATTTTATCAGTGAAAATTAGAAAAAAAAAGTTGAAATAACAAAAATGTATGCTAACTGTCTGACACATCTCGTTAATGGAGACAGTTCAAAAAGGTTGATTACTTTCTTGGCAGTATCATTGGCACTTTCTATTGTAGACAGGTATTCATGTTAATATTGAACAACATTTATGACAAGTTTTTCGCTTAATTCGCACACCAAACCCATTTCAGCTGCATTCATAGAAGTTGTTATATCTTAATATAAGGCCTGACAAGTTTTTCGCTTAATTCGCACACGAACCCATTTTAGCTGCACTCATAGAAGTTGTAATTTCTCATATAATTTTGTCTGATTATATATGGCCCTACCAATAGTTACAATGTATGTCTGAAAGGGATAAGATACAGATATAGTTGTCAAAGCAATATTATAATTCTGTTAATAAGTCACATAGTAAGAATTGTCGTTTCAATGTCATTTGGTGTATAGAATTTAATTTCCCAAATGCTTGGTTATCAACAACAACAAAAAATATGTGTGAAGCAACCTTACAAATACTGTTATCATTGTACCCTACATGTACATGTTATTGTACATCTCATTATGAGAAAAAAAAATACAGACAAAAACAGCCACACTGCTCCCATCAGGTAAACATTAGAGAAAACTAAGACATTTTGATATACAAAATGTACATGTACATGTAGTTTGACATGCGCAGACTAATTGGATAGATCTACGATGTATAGGGTAGTATGTCATATCCTAACAAAATTAACACAAAAATAATGTTTTTTATTTTCTTTCTGTTATTACTGTGATTACTGAATCAAATATTACAAGGACTGGATTTATGCTATATAATATGAATTTCTGTGGTAGCATCTTGCATACGTTTTCAAAAATTCCTTAGACATAAGACAGAAACCACATTGAAAGGTTTCTGAATTAGTCATAGACAAAGATTCATTCATTGTAGGCTGTCAGATGTTTTCGATCAATGAACTTGTTTGTCCTTTTTCCTTTGTCCTTCTTCAATTTATGGCTTCTGATATTACCCCTTTGGTATCTGAACTGAATTCTTTTACATGTACATGTACATGTAAGTTTGAAGATTAAAATGAAATTCTTAAGTTCCAATTTACAGAAAAAAGAGTTTTCAATCCATGTTAGAATAATGGTGTTACATTACTTATCTATCTGACAGAGGTCAAAGATCTGATCCATCAACTTGAAATTATCTCTGCTCTCTTGTGACTACTTACTGGATATTGACTATGGGTAATTACCACTGGTGCCACTAAAATAAATGGTGCAGGAACTGCTTACTCTTTTGGAGTAGCGACCGTCATGGTTATGATCATATGGTAGTTGGATTTACAACTACCTGTGCAATCAGTGCCTATCACCACTAAAGTTGTGCATTTGAACCCGTTCATGGTGAGGTAGAGACTTGCAATATGTTGGTGGTTTTCTCCGGGTACTCGGTTTCCTCCACCAATTAAACTGACCACCAAGATATAGCTGAAATATTATTGAAAGTGGCATTAAACAGAATAACCCCAACCCCTAACCCCAGTTTTGGAGTTCCTGATCATGAGTTCATCTACAGTTTTTGGTTTTAATTTATGTTACTCTTTTTAAGTTTTCTGTGTTCAGTATTTGTGAATTGTATTTGTTCACACCTTTTTCTCTAAATTCGTTTTACCATACATTGTCTTGTCATGTTCTATTGATATATGGCTTTTGAACATCTGGGCCTCTTGTTGATTCCTTCTGACTTTACTTAGAAGTGTTAAATCCATTAGAATATAATATATATACAAAACTTTAATGTTGTGTCCACACCTTTTACAAGTACATAAATGATTAGCTAACATACTGCACTCGTTAGTACCATCATACTCCTTAGACATATACCGGTATTTTTATGGTATTTTTATGGCCTTAGCAATTTTCTTCGATTCAATCTTCACCAAATTTGTGAAAATGACACGAAATATAATTGAAATGTTGATTTCACCAATAAGAAGAATGTCTTATTGATCTGGTAGAAATATATTAATCATTGGTTAACTCAGACACTTGACATCATAAACAATATGCTGATAATTAATGATTAGTTTTCATGGAGATAATTTGTATGGATTATGATAGTGGTTAATATTTAAAGGAATGTTAGCACCCTAATATGGTCATCAGTTATTCCAGTGTGTTGACAGTCTTAATATTTAAATTTTGTCAATAGAAAACCAGTTCTGTCAATGACAGATGTACATTTGTATTGAGTGGCTTTCTTTTTGTCAGATAAACCGATCATGAATGGCCTTCCCTTTCTCTGATAATATTCTGAATGGCTTTCTATGTTTAGATTTTACAGAATGGTTTTCTTCTTCTTAGATGTACATGTACTGTAGGGCTTTCTTCTTAAATATACAGAATGGCTCTCTTTCTCTTAGATGTACCAAAGGGATTTCTCTTTCTCAAATATACAGAATGGTTTTCTATTTCTCAGATGTACTGATCATGAAAGGCTTGAAATCCTTTTCTCAAATAGCTTTCTTATTCTTAGATGAACATTTTGTTGATTACATAGGTACATGTACACTTATATATAATTAAATCTCCTATTTTTAAAAGGGGTCGTGGTTGTGATCGTATGGTAGATGGATTTATAACTACCTATGCAATCAGTGCCTATCATCACTTACGTTGTAAGTTCGAATCCAGTCCAGACGAGGTGTACTGGATACAACATAATAAATTATGTGATACAGGTTGTCAGTGACTTGCGACAGGTCAATGGTTTTCTCCAAATACTCTGGTTTCCTCCACCAATAAAACTTACTGCCGTGATATGGCGGAAATATTGTTGAAAGTGGCATTAAATACATTTTGTAAATGTACCCCCCTTTTTACATTATTTTCAAATAGTAATTTTCAGATGTCAATTTTAATTGATGATTTCTTGAAATTTCAATTCTGATATTTTTACTGCATGTACAATAGATTTATATTTAGGTTGTAATTATTATAAATGTTGACGATTCATGGCATTACCTCATGATAGAATTCCGATAGTCTATGGTCATTTCGATGATGTTATCTTAGAAATTAGTACATTGTATTCTAGCTACAAGTTACTAACAGTAATATTCTTGTTAGTCTATCTCCCCACCTCCAGAACGTGTTCATTATAGTGTTCATTTGTTCATCAGTTGGCAGCTATCTACTTGTAATTATACATTGTATTTGGCTAGAAATATCAGGCAATAATGAAACCCCACTCAGATAAATAGCAATTTTCCCCAGTTTATTTTTCCAGAGTTACATGTAAATGTACATGTATTGACCATAATGTTAGAAATAACACAGGTCAGGGAGTTGATATTTTATTTTTCTTGGTACTGTAATTAATTTTTAAGATTTGGAATGTAGCGAACACATTAAATTTGGTTTATAATATTTGCAATAACTTGTAAAAATCTCATAGCAACCGGACTGTGACCTAATTTTATCCTAAGAATAGAAGTTTAGTATTCCTCTATTTTCAGATGGTCAGTTTGACCTACATTTGCGGGGCCACTGTGGTTGTGATCGTATGGTAGTTGAATTTAAAACTAACTATGCAATCAGTGCCTATCACCACTGATGTTGTGAGTTCGAATCTCGATCAGGGCGAGGTGTGCAACACTTTGTGATAAAGTTTGTCAGTGACTTGCGACAGGCCGGTGGTTTTCTCCAGGTCCTCCGGTTTCCTCCACCAATAAAACTGACCACCACGATGTAACTGAAATATTGTTGAGGGTGGCGTTAAACACCATCAAACAACCTACATTTGCATTTTAATGAACCTCTATATTTCTTGAGGGTGTGCCGGGGGTAGAATAGGCACCAGGTTTCTCCGTCCTAGAGGCACTAGTCCTCTAAAAGGGGTCAACCCTGCGGGAACCTCTGGGTATAGAAATGGGACCGAGAGCTTCTTCGGCTTGAAGGGGTGTCCGTCGGTTGTGCGGGATGTATAAATTGACAACCAACCCGTCCTTCGGATGAGACGTAAATAAAACAGAGGTCCCGTGTTGAGAGATTGCCACCCTCTTCGCACGTTAAAGAACCCAGTGTAACAGCTCATTATGAGCATTATGCTCATGATGAGTGGTCCATAGGAGACCTGTTGCACTGGCAAAATTATCCATCCCTACCCATCACATTTCCTTGTTTTGAGTCTCGTGGCGTTTAAATTATTCTCGTCCTGAATATAGCTGAAAAATTGCTCGATGGACGTTAAACATCAATCAATCAATCATTGTATTAAAGGCTAGACCATTTCTTATTTATGAATTGGATGACTTTTTAAAATACATATACACATGTACATGTAGTTTCCCCAAACATAGCATTAGCAACCCATACCTGATACATATACATGTACACTATATGTAAAAAAGTAGGAAAAGGTGAAGGCACTGGTGCTTTTTACTACTGCATCTTGGGATACAGAATCATGGAAGTATATGTAAAAGACCTAATTGTGATTTGGTTGTAATAAAATGAAAACAAACAATACCACAGTGTCAAACAGCTGTTCCAAAATCCAATAATTAAAAAAAAAAAAGTTGCAAAATACCTAGATACCCCTAACACATATACTTAATTAAACTGGATACTGAATAAAATAGAATCCTGTACATGTAGAAACAGAGCTTTAGATAAAGTCCAAATGTAAAAAAAAAAAAATCGTTGTTAATTTAACCTGTATAAAGCAAACACCTGTCTATTCCAAACACAAGAATTGGCTCTTAGGTTCGGTTTAGACATGTTTCACTGTACATGACTGCTTTGATTGATGGACATGGATTAAAAAAACACACCTTTACTTTAGATTTGTGTGAAATTTATACTATCTATTGTCATTATAAACTGCCAGACAACCACTTAATCTAGTCTTCTAATCCTTCATCACAAGATGTTGACCAAATTGTCACAAAGTATAATTATTGATCTGTTATAAGATAAAGATCATATTATATATATTGATTTATTTATTATGGACAGGTGCATTTAACACTGGTTAACTCTGGTACTTGACATGTTGTGTGTGTTTCTCTAACTTTTGAAGTTTTAATACATACCAGTAAGGAATGGCATAGACTCTGACTAATGATCAGGATGTGTTGATCATACAATGTATAACAATAAAATTCATGTCTGTTGCAACATATGATTTTTTATGTTTTTTGTTTGTGTGGGAGTATGGTGTATTTTCATGCAGTAGCTAGCTTTAGAATCAGTTTTGACTAATTAAAATTGTTACACCTGATACAATCAGATGCAGATGCTTGCAGTATGCACTGTATAACTCCAAAGTTGTTTTTTTGTAGTGTAGAAATGTTGAATATATTATCATTTGCTGGAATGCAGAAAGGTAAAACACCTGGGGAAATTCCTTAGTACAGGAGTCAAAGAACTATGTTATTTTGACCAGTAAACTTGAACTCAAAATCAAATCTTTTTTTATTTACAATACAGTGAAACTTAAGCGAAGCTTTAACTCCAGTGTGGGAAATCTTTAGTTATTTAGCCTGTATAAAGGGAACACAAAAGCTGTTCTGAATGAGATTCAGCTTAGACAGGTTTCCTATTTCTTTTTGATCTGGCGGCCCGGGTGGCTCAATGAGTTAGGTCGCTGGATCTAACAACTCATACAAGCCTATCACCAATATGGCGTGGGTTCGCGCCCGGCTTTGTATATTATAAAAAAGGGTGCACTCGACTCGCAGCCGCAAGTGATAAAGTTTACCAGTTGCTTGCCCATGGTCGGTGGTTCTCTTCGGGTACTCCAGCTTCCTCCACCACTAAAACTGGTCACCATGATTTAGCTGAAATATTGTTGAAAGTGGCATTAAAACACCAAAAATCAATCAAATCAATCTTTTTGATCTAGTGTACTTCCAGATAGTGATATTTTAGATTTTTTTATCTTCGTCAAATTGGTATTATACTTTTGTCTCTGTACCTTCATATGATCAGCCAAAAGGCTGTTGTGGTCTTGATCATATGGCAGTTCCAATTTATATCTGCCTACAGTATGCAATGATTACCCATCACCACGGAAGTTGCAAGTTTGATTGCCACCGTGTGGCACTGGTGTACTTATATTGTATCTGATAAACTTTGTCGGTGGCATATGTTGGTGGGTTTTTTCCTGGGTACTCCAGTTACCTTCACCAATATAAAACTAACCGTTAACGAATAATATGTAACTGAAATATTGTTGAGAGTGGCATAAACCGCTAATAGCCCATAAACAATATAATCAGCCTAAAATGTAGAATTTAACGACCTACTATGTATATATATATATATATTCAAATGTAATGAAACTGATTGATCTTTTCTGTAACATTTCAAAACAACATTTGATAACATAATACAAGCTAAGTGAGAAGCTAATGTTGTCGATTAGTGATTTTACATCAGAATGAGGGAATATATAATTTATTTGGAATGCAGGTTTTTTTTTTATATTACAAAAGGTTTTTTTGTAAGATCTTATGATTATATTGCAAAACTTTTTGTGTGTGTTTTTTGTAAGATCTCTACAGCTGTGCATTAAAATGTAATTTAGTATGTATATAGGAAATTCCTGTAAAAACAATAATATTTCAATTTTGCTATAAAAATTACTTCCACAATGTCCAATGCAGTTCTATGCAGTATGTTTGCACACAAACACACGTATGTTGAAGAATATAATGTACCTGACATGAATCTGTCTTGAAGATTTGTATTCAGATTTTGTACTCGATAGCCTTGTCTATTATCTACATTTGTATATCACATCTAACCCAATGAACAGGTTGAACACCTCTGCAACCTGGCCAATGTCTGGTGGATTTGTTTTTTTATACTTGAATGTCAAGATATTGCAAAATCTTCTGCTCATTCAGTTACAACTGAGTGATTGTTATAACTAACACCAAAAAAAAAAAATATATAGGGACCTTCGTGGTCGTTATCGTACTGTAGTTGGGTTTACAACTACCTGTGCAATCAGTGCCTATTATCACTAAAGTTGTGAGTTCGCACCCGTTCATGGTGAGGTGCACTCGATACAACAGAAGACCTGGGTGGCTCAATGAGTTAGGTAGTTGGATTACCTAACAATTCATACAAGCCTATCACCAATGCGGTGTGGGTTCGCGCCCGGCTTTGTAAAGTACAAAAAAGGGTGCACTCGACTCGCAGCCGCAAAAGATAAAGTTTACCAGTTGCTTGCCCATAGTCGGTGGTTCTCTCCGGGTACTCAGGCTTCTTCCACCACTAAAACTGGTCGCTATGATACAGCTGAAATATTGCTGACAGTGGCATTAAACACCAAAAATCAATTCAAATCAATCGATGCAACATTATGTGATAAAGTTTGTCAGAGACTTGTAACAGGTCGGTGGTTTTCACCGAGTACTCCGGTTTCCTCCATCAATAAAACTGACCTCCACAATATAATTGAAATATTGTTGAAAGTGGTATTAAACACCATAAACCTATAATTTTGTCAAATACATGTACCAGTATTGCAGAAACGCATTTCAAACTTGTGCACCGATGAGGAATATTCTTATAATATAAACGGAATAAAAATTATAGAAAAATTATTAGAAAAAAAGGGATTTCATGCTCACGTTATATTGATAATAACTTTTCCTATACTTTTCCAAAAAATGATCATCAGAAATTCAGAACCTCTCCCCAGCTGGATCAGACTTATTGAAACCTTTGTAAATACCAGTATATATTAAAAACCAATCACATTCTTATTTGTGTATGAAACATAGAAGAAAAGATTATCTGCTTTTAACAGTTTTCTTCTTCTTCATCAATACTTAATATCAATATACTGTAGCATATAGAGGAACAAGACATCTGGCTTTCATGGCAAAATCTAGGTCACTTTATCCATACTAAACCAAATGGTAGCCTTTAGAAACATGTACTCTTGTATAAACCTGCAGAAAATTAATTAATACAACATGCATACTGATGGGTTTATATGTTATAAACATACTGAGAGAGAACAATGTCTTCTATAACACTGACTGATCATTAGTATGGTCCTGTAAGTGTGTGAAATCAATATCCCATGTATTGACGTTAGAGGCCATGTGTGTGAAACCACTAATCAGCATAGCTCTCTGGCAGCATCAAAAATATTAAAACCTGATCAAGGTTATTATGTGGGGGTGTTAAAAAAGTGATAAAAGAATGGGGTCAAAACATTGGAAGTACAGTTCTTGACCCACACATCAAAGTATTATATATTACAGTTATATAATGTGAAATATAGATAGAAAGCTTTGTATATCCAACTCTTTTTTATACACTATACATTTTTGACATATATATTATGTAGGTCATAATTATGCATTCCACAGCATTTATGCTATCATCTGATCACATATGCATTAATTGCAGAAATTCTCCAGTTATATTGAGTTAGTGTAATTATTTTTTACTAATTATATTTTTCATAGCAATGAATTTTTTTCCCATTTTTGTTCACCCCCCTCTGCAATTAGTGGAAGATCCAGCTTTTCCTAAAAATTGTCCAGAACCCAAATTTTTTAGACAAAATTATCTTGATAATAAAAATTTTGTTGTACAATAAAAGGGACACTGTTATCTGAAATTTTGCAATTGTTAAATATTATAATTGCATTGATTATTTGAATGAGTTTTGAAATAACGGAAGAGATTAAGCAATACTTCTCTTTTGAGATTGCAATGGGTGATACTAGAATGTAAGGTTTGTATATTATATTTAGCATGTCTAAATCAGGTTGATCAGCATATAGGGTATAATGGGTTTTAATGCCACTTTCAGCAATATATTTACATCTACATTTGTATATCCATTATATAAATGTATTGTGGGGGGTCATTATTTTATGTGTGGAGGAAACCGGGAGACAACCACAGACCTGCCTCAAGTCACTGACAAACACTGTATCACATAAGGTTGTATCAAGCAGTCCTCAAAATGAAAATTAGAATTTACTGGTCCAAATCAAATTTTTGAATTTATTTTAATATAGTTCTAAATAAAAGCTGAAAAACTGTTTTGTCTGAACAAAGTTTTACTGGTCATGGGCCAGAGGACCGGTGCTCATAGTGAGGACTAATCAAGTTCACCTTCCCATGGGCGAGAATTGAACTCACAAGACAAGATTGCATCAGTAGATGTAAATCTAACTACAATGCGATCACGAACGCAACGATCCCTTGTGTGTAGCTTAGGTTGATGTAAATTATTGAATTGAGTGTATAATTGGTAGACCAAATTAAGTTATAAGAATGTTATTGAGGAATACTTACACAAGACTTAATTAACCCCTAATTTGATAACAGGCTAATCTTCAGATACATTGTAATTAAATCATGGCTGATGGTGTGGTGATATGATGCTAAGCTAAAGAAGAGCAGAAATATTCCTGTATCCGCTTGTAGGAATTGTCAACTGGAGACATATTCATTCAATTATAATATACTAGTATCAATAATAGTAAATATTGCTGATATGTAAATATCCTGAAATATGTGAGACTGCTTTATATTTTTGTTGGTCATCAATTAATCCACACATATTTATGATTGATTGTACATATTCTTTAAATCAAGTGAGTAGATCTGGAACTTCAGCTGCTTTCATTTCCAGGACAAGTTTATTAATATTAGCAAATGAAAGATGGCATTTGTACAGTTAAAATTGATACCCTTATTGACACACATGACATAACATGTACATTGTACAAGACTGCTCACTTTTCAACAAGTACAAAAATGGATAGGTTCAGAAAATTCATCCTTTTAATGACGGCTGATTCTGTTGATTGATTGAATGATTGGTGTTTAATGCCAACCATAGCAGTATCTCCGCTATATCGTGGCTTTAGCAAACCATGAACTTCCTGTCTAGATGAAGACAGGGCCAAGTGCTGTGTTCCAACCAATGAGATCCCTTCCTCCATCATCATGCGTCTCAACACATGGCTAAAGTATCGCCTCATTTAGTTTGCCTTCTACGACAATCAAGAGTGAGCTGTGGGCCTGTTCATAGTAATCCTGGTCCCACACAGTGCTGGATGTTTGTTGTTCATTTTGTACATGTACATTCCTTAACTAGAACCATCTGAACCACCCTGTAGGAATGGTAATATCCCTCACAGATATATATAAGGACTTTAGATTGAAGTTAATGTAATAGTTAGGGTTAGGGTCATGGTATGAATTCAACTATCATACAATCACGACTACGACTGCTAATTGATATGACTAGTAAACTGCATATATAGTAGTAGAAAAAAACCCACATGATATGGTTGTGTAGGAAATGTGCTAACAAATCCCCACAGAAATGACATAAAAAAATACCTCCATGAAATACATTGTGTAGGTGTAGGAAAAGTATAAACGCAGATATCTAATTTAGTTGCACAGCGTGTTTCCGGAATAGCCTTCATCGGGTAAGTTACTGTAATGCTCAAAGTCCGCCAGTCCAACTTGGGGCACATAGTAAATCATGACTGATATTATTTCAGTGTACTGTTCAGGTTTAAACATTTGGTGAAAGGCTGTATACAATTGGTGCAAACATATATTGATCCCCTATGGACGATATTAACAAAATTTGAAATATACTTAAAAAAATTAAGTTAGTTTCAGATATGCATTATATATTTTTCTTTGTACAGCATGCTAATATAAGTTGCTAATATTTGATTTATTTTATTTTTGCAGGAGAAAATTATGATAGGACCCAGGAGATCCCTGTACGTAAGGACTTGCCACAAAACCAGACTGTTGAAAAGTCTGGTGGGCAGGAAGCAGGATCACCTACTAACTCTGCGGAAAACAAGGAACAAACAAAACCCTTAAGTTCAGCGTGGGTCTCAGCTCTTGGGGCTGCCTCAGCTGCAACAATGACACGAAAACGTGCAAATGCACGGAAACAACCGATACAAAATGTGCGACCTCAGAGAGCTCTCTTTTGTTTGACGCTGAACAATCCTATGAGAAAGTTATGTATACGTGTAGTAGAATGGAGATATCCTTTATTTTTTTTATTATATTTACGTAGGATTATCACATACATACGTGTAGAAGTACACGTGTACACATAATCGTATATTCAAATCCGTTAAGCTATTTTTTATGGATTAATAATACGTAAGTACAGTGTAACCTGCCTTGATGGATCACCCTCCTGCTGATAACAATATGTGATCTTTCAAGACAGGTATAAATTTGTTATGTAAATTTTTCAAAGAGATGTTTTGTATACATGTATGTATAAATTTGTTATGTAAATTTTTCAAAGAGATGTTTTCAATTTAGACAAAATGATGAAACTTTACAGTGTTCTCACAAAAAGAGTGGTTTCACAGAAATATGTCTCTCAAGGCTGGTTTCACTCTTTACCTTTAAGTTAACAGGAGTTGAAAATATATATAAATTCTCACAAATAACTGCACTATTTGTAGATTATCAGGTGACATATAAAGATCATACATTTTTTGTACCTTCATGTACATGTATTTGTTCTTTATTGTATGTCTCATAATATGCTGAAATATCCTTCAAATGGCAAACCATATTGGACCAAGATATTATATATTAAAAGGGTAAGCAGATTTCTAAATGCTTATACTCTAGTCAGTATGATTGATTGATTGATTGATTGATCAATCATGCATATTCAGGATGAGATCAAACATTTATACAGAAATGAAAGAGGATTGGAACAACTGGGCTAGGCGTCCCCTGTCCACCACTTGGGATTACGCTTAGCAGCTCTGTGGGTCATGCATGCCCTGAGAACTATCACCAATAGAAATTCAATGGGACCAGTTAAGAGAAGTTTATCTGTGTTCATTTAATTGAAATAAAATACCCAATACCAAGATCTAGGCCTATTTTATAGCTTAATTGAATGATTCAACTTTTAGAAAATTAATGGATGTAAAATTACCTTAAAATATAATACATTAGATGAAGAACAGCAATCAAATTGTAACCTCTTGCCTATGTCCAATTATATTTTTCTATCTTTTGAAATTGTTGCTTCAGTATGTATAATGTATATATGTATATGAACAATTGTTTTCCTTAATGATGATTACGCCTTTTGAGTTTTTAATTCTGCTGACGATCTTTGCCAATTGTGTAGCGCTGGCTATTTACACACCATATCCAAAGAATGACTCAAATGCTGTAAATGGAGCTTTGGTAAGTACATTGTCATGTATATATTTTAACAAATGGATCTGAAAACATATTGAAATGAGAAGTTAAATAGTAATAATTTAATTTGATGTGAATACTGCAATCCGATTGGCTGATCCGCCTGGAACAACATTGGTTATACTGTATAGCCTGGATTGGTATTATGACGTCACCAACGTGTTCATCCGCTAACGACAAATTCAAATAGTCACATGAAATAATCGTAATTAAAATCGAGGAATCATAAAATTTTCTTGTAAAAATGAAATTATAAGGAATATTTGAAATTGTTGAACAGGTTATACTTGCATAACCTGGTTTTGGTCAGTTTATGCTTTTTATAAACCGCTTTGCGGTTTATTAAGCGTAAACTGACCCAAACCAGGTTATATCATATAACCTGTTCAACAATTTCAAATATTCCTTAAATGGTCAACAATATAAACTACTGTAACTGTTACCATGGTTATGATGTAACAACATGAACCTATCCTCTGGCGACTCCAATATCAAACTACAAAACTTAGGTCCTGGTTTGGGACAAGCATACATATGTGGCAAGGTTTAACCAGTTAATAAGGATGGACTTGCACGAAAGTGACTTGTATAGACATAAACGTCAATATAGGCAGAAAGGTTAGCAGGGAGCAGCAGGACAGAAACCAGTATAAAAGCACAAATTTTTCAATGCACAACACAATTTGTATACTGGTACTATTATTTTGAGGAAAAAAACCTGATTTATTTTACATATTGTAACTCTTGACACATTTTTGTGTCTCTGCCAAACCAAGATTTCCTTTAGATTTTGTTATTATTTTCAATGTGTTTTTAGAACCAGTAGGTGTTCATACTTGTTGTATACATTGTATACAGTGGTATTGTCAACCATCTCTGTATAACTTTTCTAGTAATATTTTTTGCACATGTGTAAAGGGGACATGTAATATAGTGGTAATATAGTGCAACCTGTACAACCTGTCATAATCCTTGTGACCGCTAGTTCACAATAGATAGGTGTCCTTGTGACCAAGTTCACAATAGAGAGATGATATTTAGACAGGTAAAATTTACAAAAATTTCAGACTTTGATGCTAAATCGGTGGTTCGATTTACAAAGGATTTAGGTTTCAACGAGACGGTTATTTTAAATAGGTGTCACTGTAAATTGCATATATTCTGCCATGATATAACTGAAATATTGTTGTAAGTGGCGTTAAAAACCATAGGCCTTACCCTAACCAAGAAGCATGATGCCATTAACTACCTGATTTGAATTTTCTTTTTAAAAGACGACCATATTGTTCGATCTTTTCATTGGCCTGCACGAAACCACTGTGTGTAGTACCAGTATCATTCTGGATGCCAATGGAAGTATGCCCTAGTAGAAGTATTTGGAGCCTGTGTACAAGTCACTATACACCTGTACACCGGTTTCAAATTTTACTAGCATTTATTGAAATATAGTTGAAAGTGGCATTAAACACCTTAAACATAAGCCTAAACCCACTAACATTTATCCACAGTCGTTTTGAGTTGATCATGCTATCACTTGGAATAATTTGGAAACATGTATTCGTCACAATATGCTTCTATACCTGCTTCAAATTTTACCAACATTTTTCCACGGTCCTTTTGACTTGATCACGATATGACAGCAATTGCAGCATTATAATACTACAGGTATGAAATATTAAAATCTATGTAGAGATTTGTCATTGGGGATTTCTAATGTCAATATTTGTCATCAATACACAGAGTGATCAATCTTGATTATAACAAAGTCATTGATAAAGGTATGGAGTATAGTCACAATGTTATTGAATACAAATTGATATTGAAAATGTTAGGTCTAAAGCCAGACACTGACAGTGTCAATGTGTTTGAACAGAAAACTGAAATAGAGAATGTTTAAGAGTGTTAATTCCTGGTGCTTTAACCTTATTGCTTCCTATAGATGTTTATAAGGTTTCATTGATGAAGTTGTAGACGGAATCAATCGTGTTGAAAAAACATCCTGCTTTCGGTTCATTGATTCGATTTTAATCAAATTTTTCAAATAGATACTGATAGAAATTCTATATTGCCATTGGCGAGAAAAAAAAAGGGATGGAGAATTTTTTTTTATGATATTTGTTCTCTTCATGTACATCCGTTTCATCAAATTTTCAAATAGATAGAAATTCTGGATTGGCATCTGCGAGGGGGGAAAAAAGGAGGAAGAGATTTTTTTATGATATTTGTTCTCTACATGTACATCCGTTTGACATAACAAATTATCAGCAAGAAAAATAACTCTTTTCATTTCATTGATAACCTTTCCTAGGTTTGTGTAAATACTGCAGATTTGTTTTTTTGGAATGTTTTGGAAACCTTACAAGAGCATGTCATTCATATAGCGATTATTACCTCGGGCGGATGTTTCCTAGCGTTTTTTGTTTGTTTGTAAAGATTATTTTTAAACTTTTCTACAAGTTATTCAATCATTTTCAGGTTTTTTTTTTACCATAAGACATATAGTATTTCAGGAAGATGATTATACATTTTTGTAGCTTCCTGTCTGATTTAAGGAGAAACATACATTGTCTGTCCTTCTTCGATTTACAGTTTCTGATTACCCTTTTGGTATCTCCAAACTTTACTTTTCACACATACATCTGTACCTCAATTTCATTTTTTTGTGTTCTGCGCTTGCCTTGAGAATAATACAGAGTTGAAATCTTGTAGCTTCTACTTGCATGTTAAAAACACTTCATTTCTTTATTAGGGAGCATTGAGCTTATAAAATTAGTTTAACTACGCTCTGCGTCTTATAATTGAAGTGCATGTTCCAAGCCATGAAAGTTAGCGGTCATGTATATGTGTATCATTTTTGCCTCTGTTTTTTCGATTAGATTTTGGAAGTGTTCTGATATTGTGGTATTTTTTCGCTTTTCTTTTTTTATTATCAGTCATCTTTACCCCTACATTTCTCTGCTATACATTTTGTGTTTCTTCATGGAAGAAATCTGATGATATTTTCGCTACATTGACTGTATGTATATAGAGGCCAAAAGCTACATATTATAAATATTGTCTTAGTAACCATTGAACAATGGAAAGCAAACCTGGCAGAAACTGCTCTCTACAAAGTTTCTGTATTTTTATACCCCCCGCAAACAAAATTTGGGGGGGTATATAGGTTTCACCCTGTCTGTCTGTCCGTCTGTCTGTCCGCATAGAGGGTACATGGTTTGTCCGTGCAACTCCTCCTACAGTTTTTCTGCTAGGAAGTTTTTATTTTGCAGATCATTTGTACATATATCAAAGATGTGCATGTGGTAAGGATTTTGATTTT
>MJUT01023511.1:707746-720823 GCA_002080005.1 Gigantidas platifrons
ATTTTTACCAAAAATATAGATTGTTGAACTTAGTTATTTTTTTTAATTTGTGAATTTGGCTGAAAGGGTACATGGTTTGTCCGTGCAACTCCTCTTACAGTTTTTATGCTACGACGTTTTTATTTTTGTTGAATGTGTTAAACATTATAATTTGACAAATAATATATTTTCCGTTTAGACTTAGTTTTCAATAATCTTGGACACAGTCAGAGTGAAGCGGGGGGTATTAGTCCCGCTATGCGGACAGTTCTAGTTTGTGTTTGCTGTGATATCATTTATTTTTCGTTGGTGTCAATTTTCGTGGATTGGCAGAAACTGAAGTGTTCATTGACATTTTAATTCATGGTTTTGATACTAGTAAATTACTTCTCTGTATTTATGTCGTTCATTGTGTATTAAATTTTGTGGTTTGATTGAACCAATGAAAACCACGAAAATTAGTATTCAACGAATAAAAATGAATTCACATTATTGAAAATTCCAATGATAACCACCACTGGGTTGACATTACTTTAAGGAGGTCATTTCATGGTGGATGTGTTGGAGGTTTTATAGTGTTTAACGCCACTTTCAACTATTGTTATGTCGTGGCAGTCAGTCATGGTGGAGGGGAAAAGGGAGGTGCAGATATGTTCAAAAATAGCAAATAAATTTCATCAAAATAATGTGACAATTATATAAATCACAATATAATTGAAATTTGATACTCATAATGGAAATGAAGAATGGAAATATTTTTAGCTATGTATGCCATAGTACATGTATAGATGACCTTTCCAACAAATCTTCTGATTAACTAGAAAACTGATTGATCATTATCTTAGTTAAAATGTCAATTAAGTAATCTTTTACCAAATTTATTTGGTTTTTAGCTCACCTGGCCAAAGGCCATGCCCATGTGAATTTTTGCCATCACTTGGGCATCTGGCATCCGTCCACATCGTATATTGTGTACTCATTTAAATCTTCTTCTTGGAAAGCACTGTGGAATTTTAAGGCAAACTTGGCTTTGATGGTTGCCTTTCAAAGTTGTACCCTACAATCTGGTTTCAATTCAAGATGGCAGATGTTACTAAAATTAGAAATTTTTTTAATTGACCATTACCGCTTAATTTATCTTTCAGCTGATTTAACTGCAGCTGTATGATAATTAGTAGTCCAACATGTCGTCAGTGTTTTCCTGTGAATTTTTTCTTTCTGCCGATTAACACAGATTATGCAAATAAGGCTTATTTCGATCACATTAAAATCTTCTCCTCAGAAATCATTGATCCAAATGATACGAAATTGGACAACTGAAATTTTAATTTTAACTTAATTTACATATGTTCTGACTTTTTCTATTAAATTTAGAAGTCAAATTGAAAACCAGTTGAGCGATTAAAGGCTTCTGGGAGAATTTAGTTTTGTTGTATTGATTGGAAGGGATGATGTAAACCACCATAGGACATAGTTTAATTTAAAACCCTATGCGAGAATTAAAAAAAATTGGTTCAACAAATCATTTATAAGAAAACTGTTCTAGAATATATGTTCCTTGGATTGTTCTCTTTAAAGATAACCTCTTTCATGTTATTTAAAAAGCTAAGATGGCCACCATAGCATTTAAAACCCTATAGATGTGAAAATAAAAAAAAAAATGGATCAACAAATCATTTATAAGAAAACTGTACAAGGATGTTACTTGGATTGTTCTCCATGAAGATAACGTCTTTTGTGTCAATAAGGAATCCAAGATGGCCACCACAGCAGAAAAGAGCACCATAAGAGGAATGTTAAGATATCATATAGAAACTATCAAACTGACTGAACCAACAGTGTAGAAAATGGTTATTGAATGATCCTTTGCATGCATTATAGTTTTGTAATTGGAAATTTTGTATTCTTTTTATTTTGTTGAAACTGCTGAACCATTTATCAGTACATTGTAAATCAAAGTTAGCTGAAATGTTTCCTTAATTTCCCCTTACAAACATGGATTTGTGTTGTCCAGATATCCTAGATGACTAACAGCAAAACATAATTTAACATTGGCCTCTGTGAGAAAAAGAAAAGAAAATCCTTTTTAGCTCACCTGACCCAAAGGGTCATGTGAGCTTTTGTCATCACTTTGCGTCGGTCGTCGTCATCGTAGTCTGCATCTGTAAACTTTTCATACTTTCTTCTTCTTCTTTGAAACCACTGAACTGATTTGGACCAAATTTGGCAGAAATGTTCATTGGGAGGTCCTCTACTAAATTTGTTATTTTGGTGCAGATCGGAAATCCAACATGGCCGCCAGGGCCAATAATGTGTTCTGATTGTTTGAAACTTTGAAAATCTTTTTGTCAGAAACTACTTAGCCGATGGAATTGTAACATTACAGAAATGATGACTGGATGGTCATCTACTAAATTTGTTATTTTTGTGCCGATCGCATATCCAAGATGGCCGCCATGACTCGACTTAGTTTAACATTGGACCCTATGGGAATTTCACATTTTCATCTTTTTTTCTGAAACCACGAAACAGATTTGAACCAAACTTGGCAGAAATGTTCATTAGATGGTCATATACAAGATTTTTGTTTTTGGCGCTGATTGGAAATCCAACATGGCTGGATTAACAATGTGTTCTGATTGGTCGAAATTTTAAAAATCTTCTTGTTAGAAACCACTAAGCCAATTGAATTGTGACTTTACAGGAATGATCATTGGGTGATCCTGTACTAAACTTGTGAATCGTTTGCTGATCGGAAATTTAAGATGACCACCATGTCTCGACTTAGTTTTAACATAGGACCTATGGAAAAAATGTTTAAAAGTCTTCTCCTCTGAAACCAAGTCAATTTAAAGCAAACATGGCATGAATGGTCCTTAGGTGGTCAACTTTCAAAATTATGTCCTGTGAGCCCGACCTCCATCCAAGATTGCCGCAGTCAGCGGACATAGTTTTAACATAGGACCCTATGGGAAAATTGTTTAAAAGTCTTCCCTCTGAAACCAGTCAGCCAATTTAAAGCAAATATGGCATGGATGGTCCTTGGGTAGTATACTTTTAAAATTGTGTCCGGTGACTACTACCTCCATCCAAGATGGCTGCCATAAGCAGACATAGTTTTAACATAGAACCCTATGGGATTTGAATAGTAACTTAGATGTATTCGGCATGCAGACATTCTTAAGAGGACTTAGTTATGTCAGGTGAGCGATACAGGCTCATGTGAGTCTCTAGTTTAGAAACTCTTTTTGTTTTCTGGTGGTCATAATAATGATAATTTTTTGTTTGTTTGTTTTTTGATGGTCATAACATCTGAACTTTTCTGGTGGTCATAATAATGTTGATTTAGAAAAAAAAATTCTATGATGTCATAACCTCTAAACTTGATATATATACAAATATTTTGTTCTTAATAGTGATGACAATGTTAATTTCTGAAAGGTTTTTGTTTGTTCTCCTTTGATCTTTACAATATTTATTTGAATGAGTATCTTTAGTTTGTTATTACCACATTTTATAATTGCTCCTAATACATGTACATGTAAGGGGCTGTCGTTATCGTATGGTAGTTGGATTTATAACTACCTATGCAATCAGTGCCTATCATCAATAACGTTGTGAGTTTGAAACCCGCTCATGCGGGGTGTACTTGATACAACTTTATGTGATAAAGTTTGTCAGTGACTTGCGGCAGGTCGGTGGTTTTTTTCCGAGTAATCCTATTTCTTCCACCAATAAAACTGACCGCCACAATATAACAGAAATATTGTTGAAAGTGGCACTGAACACCATTACCCTAACTCCTAACATGTACATGTAGCACAAGTAGTTCATGGTTTAGTAGAACATTTTCACATGTTGCATTAATTGGTCAATGCAAATTCTAGTCATGTTTATTTGAATTTTTCTAATTAACTTGTTATCATGTATTCTATAATGCCACACAGTATGGTTTCTGATATATGAGACAGTTTGGTTGACCCTTTGTATATAATAATCACATTATTTAAAGGTCATCCTTAAGTTAAACTTGTCTTGTTGTTTGTTGACCTGTCTAGAATAAAGACCAAACAAGCAATTGCATAACAAACAAAAAAAACCCACACATTTTTGCATAAATGAAGATGGCCACCATAGCAGAACAATAAGACCATATTAATGTTAAATAAGATAAGAAATTATAAAAGTGATGGAACCCACAATGTAGATAAATGACTGTTTTATAGACCTTTACAAAGCATAAGGTTATTATTTTTTTGTTGCATGAGTGGATATGCATTGTAGTTAATTTACATGCAGAACTGTATTTGCAATTCTTTTCTTTTTTTTTTCTTCTTTTCTGAAACCACGGAACCATTTATAGCAAACTGGGCAAATAAGTTTCCTTGATAACCCTTTACAAACATGATTTTGTGTTGATCGGAAATCAAAGATGGCCATCACAGCAGGTCTTTAAGTAATGTGATTATTGAACAGTACCTTCTGTGGGAAAATGAAAAAAAAATCATGTTTTTAGAACTCATTTTGTTTTCTGATGGTCAGTATAATGTTGATTTTTAATTATTTTTTATGGTGGTCATAACATACATGTATCTCAGTTTGATGAAAAAAATATTTCCTTCGGAATCAGTATATTGCTGAAAGTGGCATTAAACACCAAAATTCAAATTCATTCAGAATCAGTAATGGAAATGTAAGTATGTAAAGATTGGAGAAAAGTGTAGGGAAAATGAAGAATGGACAGTCCATAGACACAGGCAACTTTGGGCTCGATACATCATTTTGATATATAGAATCAAATATGCATAAATAAAGAAGTCCCCATGAGGGTATTAGGATTTGAACCTTTTGGGTCCAAAGTTTTACATAGACTGCAATGGGGGGGGGAAAAAAAAAACGGTATTCAATCAAAGGAAATGTATTGTATTTGACAATAAATTTGACAAATCAATGGCCATGCTTATATGGGGTCCAAGCCCTGAGTGGTCCAAAGTTTTGCATAAACTACTATGATTCAATCTTGCATAAATGAAGGCCTCAAGGTCTATTTGGCATTAATTAAGCCTGTGAAATGGATTATCGATCTTGCACAAATAAAGACCTCAGGTTGTATGGGGTTCAACCCTTTGAGGTCCAAAATTTTACATAAACTGCACTAGGGAAAGTCTTGCCTATTTTGAATATGTAATTTTTGTTATGCACTTTGATGGGATAAGATATATGTTGAACTGAAGTTTATATAATATGATGCATCATGCAAATGTACTTTAAAAGATTCAACATTTTATTGTGGAGATACATTGTAAATATATATGTTTCACATGAACATACATGTACAATGTACATTTTTTTTGTATTACGAAATACTGTGTTTTGAAAGAGAGATAGCTAATATATAGAGAAAGCAGCTTGGGACAATTATTGAGTCTTAAATAAAGTTCTATAAATGACTTCTTGTTTAATCCTTGCACATTGCTCCATCTATTCTAACTTAGCTCAATACATCCACACCTTACACCATTTAATTAGCATTCATAGTTCAAAGGTCACCTAATCAAGCAGTAATATTGTTTGGATTGTGTCAATATCTCATCTTGACCAATGACTAGGGTCCGTTGGGTAATAACCCAGGACTGATTGATATGATAATGGATTCAGTGAATCATGACTAGTATAGCTAAATGTATTGATCTTGTAATGATAATTTTATTGCCATGATGGATAAGTATTAGCTGTTTGATGTAATAAATCTTCACATAAAAATTACACAAAAGATGCTGCCATTAACTGTACAGACATTTAACCTTGATGTCCATCAATTTCTTTTTCTTGTCTTTCTGTCTATATACATGTACAAAAGACAGTGAAAAATAAAATATGAAAGAATTTTGTTTTTTTTTTGTCTTGCCTGAAATGGCAGAAAGGAAAGTGAAAAAAAAAGAAGAATTTTGTTTTTGTCTTGCCTGGAATGATAGATAGGGAAAGTGAAAATAAAAACACAATGATTTTTTTTTGTCTTTGCCTGGAATGACAGACATGGGAGTGAAAATTAAACAGAGAATCTTGTTTTTGTCTTGCTGGGAATGACAAGACAGGGAAGATAAGACACAGCATCTTTTTTAGCAGTCACATTGAAATAAACAATCAATCATGTACCTTTGTTCGTATTTAATTTACAATGTCTTTACAACTAGTGTTTAACCCCCGTTATGTTTTAATGAAGTGTCTGCATCAAGCCAGGAAAGTGAGCGCTCATGTATATACACAATGTATGTGTTATTGGTATAGATTCTGCCCGTTTCTACTTTTTTTTACTGGATTTTGGAATTGTTCTGACAGTGTGGTATTTTTTGTTTTTCATAATATTTTTCGTAAATTCCGATTGCATACGTAGGTCTAATAACATTCAGATGATAGTTCATATTTTATAACCATTTTATTATAATGTTTTTCTGAGGGGCCGTCACAGCCGTGATCGTATAGTAGTTGGATTTACAACTAACTATACAATCAGCGCCTATCACCACTAAAGTTGTGTGTTTGAATCCCACTCATGGCAAGGTGTTCTCAATACAATATTATGTGATAAGTTTATCAGTGACTTACGGTAGATCAGCGGTTTTCTCTAGTTTCCTCCACCAAAAAAACTGACCGCTACGATATTACTGAAATATTGTTGAAAGTGGTGTTAAACACTATAACCTTGGCCTTGACCCATAGTGTTTTTCTCTAGGTCATTTTAGCATGACACGGTACCATGCCTTTGCTTGTCCATTTTGTGAAATTATAACATTATTTTACCTTAAACGTACTGCTATTATTATCAAAGTATTAGTATAGGAATGTATTAATATTGATAATATCTGACTATTAACGGAAAGTCTCATTAGATCTTCATTTGTTTTGGCCTCGGAATTCATGAAATGACACATAAGTGCCCTCTGATTGTACAATTACCACATGATGTACTGAATTTCTGGGCAAAAAACAACAGTTAGTTATACATTAATATGCGATGAGAAATAAAAAAAATTGTGCTATTCAAAAAGAATCTAAATTTTATCTACATTAGACACATTTTGTCTATAGAATCATATATGACTGTTTATACATTACTATGTGATGAGAAATCCAAAATTGTGCTATTCAAAAAGAAGCCCGAATTTTGTCTACATAAAACACATTTTGTCAAAAAAAATCAATAAATATTTCCTTTGAGTACTGTTAATTATCATTGTTATAAGCAAAAGTTATATACAATGTTAATCAAAAAGAAATGTTATTAAAATCTAACAAGAGTTTACAAGATCTAGATGAAAAAGATGAAATATATGAGCCAAAAGCTGCTCATTAACCAAGATGAAGTCAACTAAAAATTACTCGATAGTTCATTTATCAGGAAAAAACAGACTCAAAGTTTGTTAGTTCCTCTAGAAATATTGACAGGAATTTGTGGAATGTCCAGTACATCATGTATTGAAGACGATTCCTTGTGAAATACTTATTCATAACTTCCTTAGTTTATTCAAATGACAGGTTTTAAGCACCAATGAAATTTAAATTCTAAATGGAACTGGATAAAAACCATAATAATATCCAAAAATCATCCAATTAAGAATTTTTTCCAACTACAAATGTACATACAGAAAGCAAATTCTTTCAAAGAGCTGCCACCTTATCTCCAATGAAGTGCCTTTAGGTCAGTTCTCTAATATATACAGTTACAAGAACAATAGACAAGACTATTCTACTTAGTGAGATATATTGTGAAATCATTATTAATCCTGGGGTTCTAATTTTCATGGATTTCACGGTTCACTTAAAACACGAACATTAAAATCCAACAAAATATAATTTTCCCATTGATTGTTGCCGGTAATGTTTCAAACCATGAATTCAAGAACACAAGAATCAATACATTTAAACACCAAAAATTGGTAACTACGATGAAAGGTACTTTCTCAGTATCCATGTTTTCTGGAGACCAAATTTACAAACATTTTATTATAAAGTTTTCACTGTATTATGTAAAATAAAATCTATAAAACTACCAAGATCTACATCATATTGGATACATTTTTTAATCTTTGTTTTTTTTTTATCTTTTTGTATACAATTTTTGAATATCGGTCAAAGACAGTATAATTTATAAAAATCTATCAAATTACAAAATTGTATTGGTTTAGACTGACAATTTACTTTGTATGCACAAATAGTTCAGACAGGTACATGAAAACCTAATGGGTTTTTTTTTTATCAGTTTACACACTTTGTATTGTTCATTGAACAGTCACAGTCTACAGAAGTCTTGAGATATTTGTAGTAAAAATTGTATAGGTCTATTTGAGATGTCTTCACTTATATAACATCATCTTATTTTTAGAATGATCAATACGAAATTGATTCTTTAAATAAAGCACGGCTAGATATGTTTTTTAGCTCACTTTGCCAAAGGCAAAGTGAGCTTTTGCCATCACTTGGCGACCGTCGTCTGTCGTCCGTTAACTTTTCACATTTTAATCTTCTCCTCTGAAACCCCTCAGCCAAATGAAGTGAAACTTTGTAGGAAGCATCTATGGAAGGTCCTCTCTAAATATTGCTCATTTTGTCTTGATCCATTAACAAACATGGCTGCCATAGGCAATTCTTGTTTCTGATTGGCCAATTTTTATAAATCTTCTACTCTGAAACCGCTTGGTCAAATGAACTGAAACTTGGTAGGAAGCTTCTATGGCATGTCCTCTATAAAATTGCTCATTTCGTCCCAATCCATTAAAAAACAAGGCCGCCGCAGGCAATTCTTGTTTCTGATTGGTTGATTTCTAAAAAATCTTCTCCTCTGAAGCCGCTTTGTCAAATGAATAGAAAATTGGTAGGAAGCATCCTTGGAAGGTCCTCTATAAAGAATGCTCATTTATTTCCAATCCGTTAACAAACATGGCCACCACAGGCACAGGCAATTCTTGTTTCTGATTGGTCGATTTCTAAAAAATCGTCTCCTCTGAAACTGCTTGGCCAAATGAATCGAAACTTGATAGGAAGCATCCTTGGAAGGTCATTTATAAAAATTGCTAATTTAGTTCCGATCCGTTAACAAACATGGCCACCAAAGGCAATTCTTGTTTCTGATTGGTTGATTTCTAAAAAATCTTAATATCTAAATATCTTCTCTGTAACTGCTTAGCCAAATGACCAAAACTGGGTGGGAAGCACCTATGGGAGGTTCTGTATTAAGTTTCCCCAAAGCAGAATGAAAGGTGAGTGACACAGGCTCAGCCAACTGAGCCTCTAGTTTCTTTAAAGCATTGTTAAAATGTAGGTCTTTATAATTATATTCAAATCAAGGGTTAGGGTTAAGCCAAAAATAAAAATAGGTTTGTTTGCTGTTGGCTCACCGACCCTCCAAAATTGGGGCCGACCCAAATTTTTTTATTGCAGTTGTGACAAAATTTTTATTTATTTTTTTTCCATTTTGCATTTGCGGTAAATCCGTATTTGATTGTAACCGGAACTTGTTCTAGATTCTCGGAAGTACTCGTATATTATATGCATATATTTTCTTTTAAAAAAAAGTCTACCTACCTACCCTCCCTTTCTAAGTATGGGTAGGCCAACAGCAAACAAAGATATTTTTAAGTCTGGCCTTATATTATGGTGTTTTGCGTCACTTTCAACAATATTTCAGTTATATCATGGTGGTCAGTTTATTGGAGTACCCGAATAAAAACCATCGATCTGCTGCAAGTCACTGACAAACTTTATCACATGATTATGTTAGATCGAGTACACCTCAACATGAGCAGGATTCAAACTCACAACTTGAGTGGTGATAAGCACTGATTGCATAGACAGTTGTAATTCCAACTACCATACGATCACAGACACAATGGCCCCTCAAATCAAGGATTTCTATGCAACTACAAATAATTGAAAAATGACTGCTTTTCTGCCTTGTATAATTCCTGTGACTGAGAAAAATTGAAAAAGAATAAACAATATTAGACCATATAATAGAAATAAAAGGTAGATACTTTGTGGTATCAAAAAATCGAAATTTCAAACAGATAGGGGAAGTAATTGTTTAATTACATTTTCTACATCCATTGACGGAATAGGATTTATATGTCTTTCTCTCGACAATTTAACCACTAAATTCATCAAAACCATCACTAATGTTTTCTGCGCCTTTCTAGTTTTGTGAGAATGTCAATTTTACTTTAGACTAAGAATTGTAGCTAATAAAATACAAATAAAAGACATCTCAAAGAAACTATTGTTTTTTTCTTCCTTGCGATTTATGTCAATAAAGTATGTCTTTGTTTCTGGGTTATTTACTTATATCTAATGACAGTTTACCGAGATCAATACATTCATGTCTGAATTCACCACAACTTCTATAATGACAGAAGACGCAGGTGCAATGAGGTGTAGACTTCATCGTTAATGAAAAGTCTGTGCGGCAATCTTCTTTGTTTGAACGAATTCAATTTTTTTTTACAACAACAAAAAATAGCCTTTCCTGGTCTTGGTGTATAAGGTGGGAAGAAATTATATATCAAACAAAGAAAAAAATTCTTGGTATAAACTTAAAATGGGGACAAAGTCATGAAATTGGCATATGTAAGCCATACATTTATTAATTATTGTCTTATTATGTATTTACCTTGGCAAAGAGAACAACATTCAAGGCAGATGTTTTTACTTAATACATTTATGCATGTCCTGTACTAATTTCTATTCTTTTTATTAGCAATAGGAGGTCTATTGTGGGGGTAAACCTGAACTGCTTCATAAACACTTGTCATGTATCATTGTCAACCTCCAAACTTTATATTTGTCTAGGCTTTGAAATTTAAAACATTTAATATAAGTACTTCATATGACCTAATTGGTTAAGACACCCCCCCCCAAAAAAAAAGAAATAAAAAAGAAAGAATGAAAAGAAGAGAGAAAAATAGGGAAAATACTAAAAAATTAGACTTTTTTTGTTGATCAACTCCCATTCCTTTACAAGTCTGTTTGAGAATTTGGAAAGACAATTTGATATCTGTGAATGTATATTTAATGAGGTTACTAGTAGGATATAAATAGTATGGTTCATCCCCAATTTTTCTGACTTTTCACAGCTTATTATCCCCTCACCAACGAAGTTGCGAAGGGATATATATAGTAATGCTACCGCCCGTCCGTCCTTCTGTAACATCCTTGTGAACACTCTAGAATCAACATCCTTCAATGGATTTTGACCAAACTTGGTACATACTTAGTCCTTAGGATAATCTGGAACCCTATTGATTTTCAAGGTCAAAGGTCAAGGTCACCGGGTCAAATTTTAAGGCGAGGGGATACGCCACGCTTTGCATTGCCCTTGTTTATCTCTCCACTATCTTGACTTATACACTGTTATAATGATTTGTAGTGTAAGTGTTTGTCACCAATAATGTCAGATACATGTACTACATTACAACGTTCCATACAACTAAGGAGCATATGATTGGTGTAACAGTGTTAATTCCATTGAACTAGTACTAATGTATATATCAGGGCTGGCCTTAAGCCAATTGGGCCAGTTGCTCCTAATTGGACCCTGTGCTGGAGTTATCTACTCTTGGCTGTTCAAGTAAGCACAACAACACATGCACAATGCAGGTTTTAATTGTTCCCAATTGAGCTCCACACCTCCAAATGCCGGCCCTGGTGTATATACATTTTTGTAT
Source organism: Gigantidas platifrons (assembly GCA_002080005.1). Lineage (NCBI taxonomy): Eukaryota > Metazoa > Mollusca > Bivalvia > Mytilida > Modiolidae > Gigantidas > Gigantidas platifrons. The sequence goes on from MJUT01023511.1 coordinate 719,443, forward strand.
ATGTTATTTTGTTTTGTTAGATCAATCCAGGGCTTAAACCCACGATCTACAACACTCGAGGTGCGCACGCTAAGCATTACACCACAGACGTGGTTCTATTTACATTAGAAACGTATTTTTGACAGTAGACGGACATGGTTTAGACTTTGTCCATCAGAGAATTAAATAGATTAGACAGTAAAGTAGGTTGACAGTAGAAGTTATGCAATGTTCATAAGACGTGTACTTTTAGAGCGGAGATACATTGTTTACATTAGTGGTGTTCTCTGACAGTAGAGATATATACTGTCCATTAGAGAATTATTTTGATAGTAGAGAGATTTCTGACAAAGGGAGATTTTGTAACTATCGCTTCGTTATTCTTTATTGCCGAACTGTTTCTGTTTCTTTTCTATTGGTCAATTTATTTTTCTCTGCATACATTTAAACCCATTGAAGCATACTGAATATACATGTAGATGATGAGATTCTTCCAAGCGTAAATGTTTAACCAAGAAATCAAATTCACTTGAGATGCTGACAAACATTGTAATAAGTTAAGGAACATGAAGGTATTATCACTTTATATTATATTATTATAGTTTTTAATTGAAAAAAATTTCTGCGATGTTGTAATTCCCCCCATAGAATAAGACATTCATTATTTTAAAGAATTTTTGAATAACAAATTTGTAGTCATTACTCAGACTTCTTAATCTGTTATATTTGAATCAATGGGGTTGGTGGTTTTCTACACCAATAAAACTGACCGCCATGATATAACTGAAATATTGTTGGAAGTGGCGTTAAACACCATAAACCATACAAAACTAAAATCACTAACATTTGTCAATCTTGGGGAAATGCTTTATTTGTAAAATTGGATCAAACAATTTTTATGAGATTCATAAAACCTCTTTGACAATTGATAAACAAGACTTTTAATTTTTAGTTTGGATAGCATAAAAAAATACCCTGTCTCAAAATGTGATAAATTTGTCAACCTGCTGGGAAGAAAGAAACTCAGGTTTCAATTATTGTAAGCATTACTACAGAGTCTAGTAGGAAACAAAATTTGATTATGAATTTCTCAAGACTCTTAGCATTAGAATTAGAAACTGTAAATGTTTGGTTTGTCCATAGTTTGTTTCTTCAAATAACATGGAAAAACAAAAATGCCACATTGTCTGAACAGTTTCAAAAAACGAATTGAAAAAATTGTAGAAATGGAGGCAAAATTGATACTCCTAGAGCAACAGACATTTCCTGGCTATAAATAACATTGATACTCCTAGAGCAACAGACATTTCCTGGCTATAAATAACATTGATACTCCTAGAGCAACAGACATATACACATTTCCTGGCTATAAATAACATTGATACTCCTAGAGCAACAGACA
>MJUT01023511.1:722329-738102 GCA_002080005.1 Gigantidas platifrons
CCAGATACAATATAGCTGTAATACCAGATACAATATAGCTGTAATACCAGATACAATATAGCTGTAATGCCAGATACAATATAGCTGTAATACCAGATACAATATAGCTGTAATACCAGATACAATATAGCTGTAATACCAGATACAATATGCTGTAATACCAGATACAATATAGCTGTAATGCCAGATACAATATAGCTGTAATACCAGATGTTAATAAAATGTCAGTGAAATGCTTTGATGATAATGTCTAATAAAGTAATAGTTGTCATGGTGTCTTAAATTACAAAAAAAAATGTATATTTGACACCAAAAATGTATGATTTACAAATATCTATGCAATCAATGCCAATTACCACTAATGTTGTGAGTTTGAATCCTGTACAGGTGAGGTGTACTCGATACAACATTATGTGATAAAGTTTGTTAGTGACTTGCGGCAGGACTGTGGTTTTCTGCGGGTACTCCGGTTTCCTCCACCAATAAAATTGACCGGCACAATATAACTGAAATATTGTTGAAAGTGGCATTAAACACCATAAACTGTTAATCAAATGTCAGTGAAATGATTTGATGGTAAAATCTGAAAGTTTTAATGGCATCTTGAATTTTAAATAAAATGAATATTTGACACCAAAAATATATATGACATACTGTCTTAACATATGCATATTTTTTTTACATTGAATTTGCTTAAAGAAATTCCGGTAAGGAAAATATTTATCAGTATCTATATCAGTCAGTGAAAAGAAATTAATGCTTCAATTATTTGGAAATTATTAAATAATAAAGGTCTTATTTTGCTTTGGAAAACTTGTAAATCTTGTTCCCTAGATCCAGTTATACTGGATAAACAGCTTCATAAAACTTACACTTACACATAAAACTTAAACTTTCAAAGGGTATATAAAAAAATATATAATTTCTATTGAAATCTTGTGCTGCATAGTTATTTTTTATTGTGTGATAAAATTTAATGTGTCAGACTATCCAGATTCAGTTATTTATACTTAAACTGATCTAGATTTTAGCCAAAAAAAAAAAAAAAAAAATCTTTAGATATCAGTTTGCAGAATTTGAATTACAAATAAGAGGTGGGGGGCTTTGGATCTACTTATAGCAACTCTATAAAAAAGAATTGTGTTAAAAAATAACAATAATGTTCTGCTTTCTTCGAACATAAATATTTCTTCATTAAATAAAGACCAACACATACAATGTTAGTGAGTATGAGTTCCACACCTACCAGATTAGTATACAAAAAAACCCCAATAACAGTCTTGTGGCGATAGGACCACCAATCATGCATGAAAATATCTACAAATAGAAAAACAAAAGAAAATGAAAATTGATTAAAAAAAAGCATAGCATAAAATATGTAAAGAAACATTGTCAAATTAGTAAGTACAGGCGTTGAAATCTTGAGGATCGAAAACCAGCAAAAAAATAATTCTTAAATAATAAGAGTGGCTAATCACTCACTCATATAAATCTGTGCAAGAAAGATATCGAATAAGTTAAAGTACCAAAAAATTAAGCCTTTAACTATGCAGAAATGTGTAATTATGTATCTGATTTAGTTTCAGGGACTGTTGTCAGGAATGAATATCTTGACCATTTTATAGAATTGTCATTTCTTGTTAGTTAAAATATAGATCGTTTAGTTGTGTCACTCCAGTCGATATCTAAATAAATGTATTATAAATGGTTAGGGTTAGGGGTTATGAAGTTAAACACCACTTTCAACAATATTTCAGTTATATCATGGTGGTCAGCTTTATTGATGGAGGAAACCGGAGTACCCGGAGAAAACCACCAACCTGCCTCAATTAATCACTGACCAACTTTATCACATAATGTTGTATCGTGTACACCTCGCCATGAGCTGGATTCGAACTCATAGCGTTAGTGCTGATAAGACAACTATACGACCACTACGGCCCCCTGCATTATAAATGTATTTAGACTTGTACCGGTAGATATCTAATTTAGTGCACACGACACATTTCTGGAATAACCTTTATCAGGTACGGTTATAGTTGAAAGATTGGAAATCCAAATAATTTCAAATTCTTTGGGGGGGGGGTGGGGTGCATCGTGGCCGTGATCGTATGGTAGTTGGATTTACAACTAACTAGCTATGCAATCAGTGCCTATCACCACTAAAGTTGTGAGTTTGAACCCCATTCATGGCAAGATGTACTCAATACAACATTATGTGATTAAGTTTGTCAGTGACTTAAGACATGTCGGTTGTTTTCTCTGGGTTCTCCGGTTTCCTCCACCAATAAAACTGACTGCAACGATATAACTGAAATATTGTTGAAAGTGACATTAAGCACCATAAATCAATAAAAGCAACCAATATATTTAATAAGCTAGCATGATGAACCATAGTTTTATTAATTATGAACTGTTATGTAAATTTCAATAATAAATATATCTCGTAAATCATGTCCGACTACTGGTCTGGTTGGATGATGACACCCCCTGGGACTATATTATGATCTTTAAAAATGTGAAATTACATGAATTATTGTCCCCTTTTGTATATAGGCCAATTACAACATTCTATATAGGTACAATAATAATATAGAGTAAATGAGATTGTAATTTAAAAAATCATGATATAGCGACTAAACATGATTCACTTTGACATCTTCATTAGATGTTGTTACGTAAACCTTCCCTAAAGTCCGTTAGTTACAAATATCCATATAATATGGGTTAAACAGATGTCATGTGTGAAATTTATGTTTTCTTCTCAATATAATCAATATCTGTTTCTAATAGAATGCCTTGTTAGTTATTTACTTTAGGAAAAAAGAATTTCTGTTAGGTTGTAATTGTAGGCTTGTCAGATTGATAAAGGACTGTGTAGTTCTAGGCAGATTTAAAAGTTTTAATTTAATTAACTTTGATCTGTGCTGTAATTGTGTTATTTTGTTGGAAGAGTAAGTTGATCGTTCCCATTCCAGACAGGACAGAATGTAATCAAGATTTGTAACTGTAATTTAAAACTGACTCTCGGAGAATAGGGATATTCTAGTTTCAAACTGTCTGTTCTCTCATCTATCTTCGTTCTCCCATCTATCTTCTATCTTAAACACTTGTTATACCCCCGTCAGCAGGCATTGTGTTGTGGGGGCATTAACTTTCTTCCATGACTGTATGTCAGTCTTTCCTGTGTTTGGTTTCCGCTCTGTTGCTCAAGCTCCCCATAAACAAATCATTTGAAATTATAAGCAAGGTCAGTGAAAATAATAGGAAGACCAAGATGGCCTATACCACAGGAGTTTGTTTACCTTAGAAACCATTTGGAATATAGACATGCTTTTTCACAGAAGTTATAGGCTTGAATGCCAATAGTTCATGAAATACCAGGTGATTGATACAGGCTCAGATGAACCTCTAGTTTGTATTTTGTCTTTTGACCACCTGTAGGAAGCCTTGAATATAGAATTAAGACAGATTCTCCTGCTCAACATGATATAACCCCTCCTACATGTATGTGTGCCATTAACATGACATAATCCCTCCTACAGGTATTGTATGTGTGCTGGCTGTGTGCTCACATGCTCTACCTGGCTGTGTGCTCACATGCTCTACCTGGCTGTGTGCTCACATGCTCTACCTTTTTTTCTGAAGACCCTCAACAAATAGAACCCAAGTTCTAAAAATTAAAACTAACAGTTTGCCATTAAAAAAGAACTGTTCATTATGAAATGGAAAAATATAGAATTATGGGTCAGAAAATATGTCATGATGATTCCTTATCACAAATAACAGTAAAAATGTATGTTCTCTTCTACACACTGAAGTTTACAATTCTTTATCTCAGGCAACAAATTTTGTTTATTTTTTGCAAATTCTGGATTACATGATCAATGGTTTACTGTTTTGAAGTTTTTGGAAATATTTCAAGTGTTGTAGGAGGTAGCTATAGACATATGATATGTACCAGTAGAAATTTACTACAAACAGCAAAGTGTATCTGAAGCATATTTTATATTACTAAGTGCAGTATTTGTTGCACCAATATTAAATTTTTGTATCACAGACTAGCAGTACAGGTCTGTCATTGCTTGAGTTGAATTTTATGTCTAGTGGATTGTTCAAAAAGAATTATCTTTAGAATATGATTTTTATCAGGATATATTTAGCTTACTATGAATTCCTTACTATTCATAGAGTTATACCAGTTTTTGTGATTGTTCTGAGAATCACAAAATCATGAAAATTTAACCATCACAAAATATACATTTAAAATAGGAAATAATTTAAGAAGTTAAGTACCCAAAAAGGTTACCTATTTCTTGTCCTGTGGTAGAAAATTTGTATGAATTGAACATCTTTTAAGATGTCACCTGTCTTATAAGGCCACGTTTTCTGTGTTCCAAATGTGACCTTTTAATACTAGTTTGACTACATATTTTCAATTACATGTACATGTATATTTATTTTTTGACAGTTATGGTCTATTTTTGGTAAATAAGTTATTTTATCACTTCCAACAAATAAGACCAAAACTGACAGAAATCATTTTTCCTTGTGCTGTTTTATTTATAACATCTGTTTTATGAGTCTGACAAGATACAAATATATACATGTATGTGTGACATGTGCTGAAAATAGGATTGTCTACTACAGTTTTTAGCTGAAAATGGAATATAATCAAGCGGTCATAACCATTGACAGAATTGGCTAAGCTGGAGTTATAAAGTGACCTTAACTTGACCCTATTAAATATAATTTGTGTTTTTAATGGGATTTGGAATTTTGCCAATTTGTCACCATTGCGAAAATTATGTCTATTTGGAAAAGATTTTGCATTGTCAATTAAGAATATAATACACTTGGATCGTCATTTCAAAGCAATGAACGGGGGCGTCATGATCGTGATCGTATGATAGTTGGATTTACAGCTACCTGTGCAATCAGTGCCTATCACCACTAAAGTTGTAAGTTCGAAACCCCATTCATGTCGAGGTGTACTTGATACAATATTATGTGATTAAGTATGTCAGTGACTTGCGACAGGTCGGTGATTTTCTCCAGGTTCTCCGGTTTCCTCCACCAATAAAACTGACTGCCACGATATAACTGAAAATCAGAGTATATTCATATAAATCTTTATTGTGAATTGGGCCTTCTGACATGGATAAAGATGTCTAAATAATTAAGCATAGACTATAGCCAAGACAAAAATGAATAGTCGTTTTCTTTCCAAGAATTATCACAATGAGGACTTAATATGTCCATGTGTTTGACAGTGACAATGTAATAACTCCTAGGGTATGTTCGACAGTTACAAGGTAATACTTATGGTGTGCTTGACAGTAACAATGTAATACTTGCGGTGTGTTTAACAATGACAAACTAATACCTATGGTGTGTTTGACAGTGACCATGTTACACATATGGTGTGTTTGACAGTGACCATGTTACACATATGGTGTGTTTGACAGTGACAAATTAACACTTGCGGTCTGTTCCATGTGTATAGATATGGCGTGTTCGCGAAACAACGTGGACATAACAGACAAGATTTGAAAGAATGTGAGGCCGTCACAGATTAAAATTTGTATTGAAATGTACAAAAATGTAAACAACTGGTTGTGCTTGTTTTACCAAGGCTGAATTAGCCTTTAGGTCTGAACACATTATTTTAAACATTGATTTTTATAAAATGTGGAAAAATATATTTATATGAAAACAGAAGAGATATATTAATTGTAAAGATTAAAGCAATTGATCTATATTTATATGGAAATGTCAAAGATCATAGACAATGATATCCATGTATAGAATATCAAGGAGATTATTTGGTAAAATAAATCTTTGCTTAGTCATATATACATGTATATATATAGATGCAGGCATTTTAGTACATCCATATAAATATAGATTCTTCCACTGCTACCAGTGAATTACGATATTTCTCCACTCACGATAGTTAAATTTTCAAATTTATGCATAAAAGCTCGAGTAGAAGAAGATTCTATTTCTCCTATGACCAAAAAATCAAGAATATTTTTATAGGTTGTTAATTTCCATCAATAAGAAATTGACAGGAATTCTCATACAAAAATTTAGCCTCTTAGGTGATTAAAAATAATATAGAAAAAATTAGTGAACTGGTTAAAAGACATGCTAAGAATAGCAGAAAGTTATATATAGGTATAGGGTTTTAATGCTTAACAGAACCGAAATTTTTTTATCTGCTTCACAGTGATATTTGATCTTTTTTAAAAGTCGATTTGATAAAATTATTTTGTTTGTCCATCAGGATGAATAACTTTGAAGAAATTTTTCAACGACATCTATTTTTTGACAAGTACTGGTATCAGTTGGCTCCTTATTTCCTTAAGAGTTAATTTTTTTGTCCTCACCTTTCCCAAGTTATTGTAGAAAAACTGTGGAGATGGTTACTCTATAGTAATGAAAGAGATAGTTGTTATATCTCCTTTTCAAAACTGTATCGGTGGTGTAATGTTAGCATGCTCACCTCAAGTGCAGTAGATCATGGGTTCGAGCCCAGATCGAGTCAAACCAAGGACTAAAATTGGTATTTGTTACTTCTTTGCTAAGCACACAGCATTAAGGAGAAAGAGCAAAGACTGGTTGGCTTGGAATCAGGATAATGTGTGACTCTGAGTGGAGCGAAGGTCTATCCATGGACTGTTGTTTCAGTGAGTTAACACTAAAAGTCCAACTCATTGTGTTGGTCTAGTACAAAGCAGACCTCATCATCATCTCATTGAAAATTAACTTGTTCTTGCCATGATATGACTGAAGAAGAGTTTGAGTATACTAAAGGGGTAATCAGAATCCGTAAATCGAAGGACAGACAACACAATGACCAATAGAAAAAGGACAAAAGGACAATTAACGATCGACAAAATATACACATAAAACTAAAGACTGAGTAACACAAACCTCGCTAAAAACTGGGTTGAACTCAGGTGCTCCGGAAGGGTAAGCAGTTAACAACAATCACTCTCCTTTTCAATAGAATTAGAAGCTTTGTTGAAAGTATTATAAATCTGATTGCCACAAAATTAAGGGAAATTGAGAGTTATTAAATTATTAAATCAGGTCAAAAAGTAGGGGATGTTTTTCAAGAAGTATTATTTTATAAATATGCCATTAATGTTAGGTGATGCTGCAAGAGCTATTAAAAAGATTATTATGACCTAACTTTTGATACTGCATTGGTTCTATTTGAACTTCAAATTTTATTGACTGAATAAATTTTTGTTATATACGGTCACTGACCCAGATAAGTGACCCAGAGATAAATTCTCGTACCTGATTCATCTTGAGCGACGGTAAAAAATGGTAACAGTATAAGCATTGATGTCTCGGTGGACACCATAAAAAACTAAAAGAATGACACTCATTTCTCCTCTTTATGTCGGTTGTATTGAACTTTTTGACATTGCAAGATAAACACAATATAGTACTATCTGTACTCGCTGAAAAACAGGCTAGAAAAACTCACCAAAGGCTCGCTTTTCTATCTGTTTCTAAAGCTCATGTTAATAAATTATATATTTTTTGGACAATGTAGTTATATTGTCTATATATGGGAATATGTCGTCTTTCTGACTGATCTTGTTTCGTCAAGTAAGAAGAGGCCAAGGCTTTGAATTACAAAGTTAATGGTTTGAATATTACAAAATGGTTAAATTTCACTGATACATCTTCAGTATACCATATTTGAATGTTATTGACGTAAAATATTGTACTTTTCAATTAAGAAATAATTCATGGAAGCCAGAGTTTGTATACAGTTTTAACATGGGTAACATTATTTTCGTACAAATTTTATCCAGAGCATTAGCGAGGGATAAAATGCAACGAAAATAATGTTACCCATGTTAAAATGTGATACAAACTCTGGCTTCCATGAATTATTTCGGAACTTATTTTTTGAAGTGGAAGTCGGAAATGGAAATGCAATTCATAACAAAATTCACTAACCTTCATGTTTTACAGTTTACAGTTGTTTTTCTTTTACATGTATGTACAAATAGACTGTGATGCTATGAAGTTACTGATATTTTCCAATTTAATGGCATTTTGAATTTAGCAACTTAAACAAGTAAAATGCTCACAAAATCTTAAAAATAAATCAGTAACCATGTCTTTCAATGTCATCAGCATTCCTTGTAAACGACTTCCGGAAGATGTTAAATTTCAAAAGTCAAAGTCCATTGATGGTTGTCTTAAGTATTTATTCCGGAAAAATATAGGTAAAAACAGTATGGGCATTTTTATGTTTGTTATGCACCACAGTGCTNTATGAATACATAAATTCACTAGGGAATTATGTTTGTAATTTGTTCGTCAATACGCATGAGCGAATTAAAATATATCGTGAGTTTTATCACTGTATTATTTATATAGCCAATGAAGGATGCCATGTTAGAATGTACTATATATTTACATTCTTAATCTATGACAAGGGTAAACAGAATAATAAAAAAAAATTCAGTTTCTTGGTGCAAAAATATTTCTTGGTTTATTTAGGTCTTTTCCTTTTCCCAGAAAATACTTTATTGGTCTTTGTCCCATTATTACTATTATTTTTCTTGTTATTATTATCAATTTTTTATTATTATATATTAGGTTGAAAACATGCCAGTTCTTTTTTCTCCTGTCAATAACTAAATTATTCAATAATCCTCTAGCTTAAGGTAGAATTAGATGCATAATTTTTCCATGGAATCTCATTTCTCCCAGAAAATTGGAGACACTCAGTGTTAACTGGTCTTGAAGGTGGTAGTTATTTATCTGAAGTGAAAATAAGGTCAATAATTAACCCCAGTCAGATTACTAAGAAATGTTGTATTTGGTACTGAGTTGTCGCACAAGTTCATTTTTCAACAGAATTGGTCGTAAGATACAATAATCATGCTTTTCTAGAAAAAAGGTCAATAATTAACCCCTGTCAGATTACTAAGAAATGTTGTATTTGGTATCGAGTTGTCACACAATTTCATTTTTCAACAGAATTGGTCGTAAGATACAGTAATCGTGATTTTCCAGATAAAAAAGGTCAATAATTTGCTCTTGTCGTTTCCATCACAGGATTTTCTGGTTTATTTACTAATAGAAGTTGATTTTTTTTTCTGTTAGAGAAATAAGTTCAATATTTTTCCCAATAATCACAATAATTAAGATATGTTAATGTTTGTTTTTGTTTTATTAGTTTTACTGTTTAATCATCATTTAAATCTTGTAATTTAATTTTGAAACTGTTAATTTGCTGTTAAACAATATTTGATTTGATTTGATTTATTGTGTTTAACGCCACTTTCAGGAATATTTCAGCTATATATGGCGACCAGTTAAATAATAAAAACATATATATCTTATTTAATGTGCATAGTGCATTAAGATTTTCTGGAATAATCTTCATCAGGCACTCGATAATTCAAATAATTTCTGAACTTGTACATGTACATACATACATGTACAGGTGCCTCTTATTAGGCCCCACTCACCAAAGGTCATCTCTCTTATGAAGCCAGATTTCAGATGCGATGAGATTGTAGATTATTACTAAATTGCCCCCCCCCCCCTTTAAGAGGACACATTTTCATAGCAGACTACTGTACTTGATTGGAGAACAAAAAAAATTAGTACTTCTGATCTTAGAGAAAGTTCATTATACAGTCAAACCTGTATTAAGAGGTCACTTTTGGGATAAAAGAAAAGTTGCCTTAAAAAAGGTTCAATTCATATAAAATTTTCTGTGACAGGACAAGAAAAAAGTTACCTTTTTACAGGTGGCTGCTTAATAGAGATGACCACTTAGACAAATTTTACTGTATATATTAATGTACTTTTGACTTGGCTGAAATCAATGTTTTATTTATTTTATTTTTTAATCTGCAATTATTGTTTAAAATTTCATATTATCAGCTATCTGTAATCCTTTAGATGTCTTTGTTGGACATTTTATCCCAGATCAAGGTAAAAAATAAAAAATAAAATTTAGTAAGACAGCTATTTCTTCTAACAGATGGATGTTCTGATCAATTTTTCTTATGAATGGAAAACCTGAATTGTTGCTTAGTTACCATGGTTACTGATTATAAAAGTGTATCAATACATATATATAAATATATATGATTAGTAGGATGGTATGGCATGGGTCCAAGGAAGTATGTGGCTTTTATCTTGTGAAACAGAAGGGGGTCTTCATTAGGATTCACACAACAAAAAGAGTTCACATCATTTTTATATAAGAATTGGAAATATTTATTAGTAATCTAAGTAATTTGAATACAAGTAATTTGTGCAGAAATATTTTTTTGAAAGCTGGCATTAATTATATAATTACATGTATGTGTAACAAGGGTGGTGTTTCTTTGTACTTATATAAGTACATTGAATTGACTGTAATCGTGGAAATATTACTAACCATTTATTTTGTATTTTTGGGGGGTGAGGGGGGGTATGGAGAGCTTTCTTTTTCATATTTAAATTTTTTGGTGTTACATATAGATATATTGGTGGATATGTTCTCTCACTAAAAATAGCTATCCCCATTGTCTCACTAAAAAATTACTGTATCCATTGTTTCAATATGCAATTATTTGATTCTCTGTTATATCGTATTATGAAATTCCTGTATCTATAAAGGTTCTATTATGATGTATTAGACCTATTTTTCATAGTTTCCTTATTTGGCTAGAATTATTTATGGTCTCATTATAAATGACTGGATCTATTTATATGCAGTGAAGCTTGTCTAAAGTTGACCCTTGCAAAAAAAAAACCCACCTGAAATCCCATATCAGCCGAACTTTAAATAAAGTCACAGTATAGGAAATCTTTGTTAATTCAACCTGCATTACCTGAGCACCTGTCTATAACCAACACAAAAATTGGTCCAAGGAGGTTTCCCCCCAAATAGTAAGTAGAGTATAATTCATGTGAATAATTTTTAGAATAGAAACATGAGGTTGACAGACTGACAGACAATATCTGCCACTAGGTTTTATACTTCTTTTCACCCTACATGCATGAATTATTTATAAATGATACTATTTTTTTTACAGAAATCACAGAACCACTTGAAAAGCATTAATTTGAAATGTATCACAGCCTTGTCCTGTCATAGAAAATTTCATATAAATTGAACCTGTTTTAAGAGGTCACCTGTCTTAAAAGACCACTTTTTCTTTGTCCCAAAGGTGACCTCTTAATACAGGTTCGACTGTATATACTTACTTGAAATACCATTTACCAATGTAGATTAAAGTCTTTTTCATCAAATGATTGTGGTATTTAAAAAAAAACAAATCAAGTTTCCCTGTTGTTAAGTGCATTTAAATGTCCTCCTGTGGGTTTGTGTTAGACAATCAATAGATACTAAAAATATTAAATATATGCAATCAATAGTTGAAATTGAGTTGACCAGATTCTTAAATGTTCTCTGGTTAGCAAAAGACGTTTTGTTATCGTACTACAACAGTTATTTTAAAATTTTTATTTTTCTCCCAATAGATAGATGAGGTTTTTGCTATATAACAACAAATTGATTACCCTACGTTGGTTTATGGGTTTATAGATCTTGGCAATATAGAAACTGATGTATATATATACTAGTTTGAAAAAAGCTTAATATTGTCTATATGTTTTTGTGGTTAATTTGGTCAAAGTCAATTCCTAGACTTAACTTAGATGTTATCCATCCTCGAAACCAGACATTTATTGGAAAAACAAATTCACAGTAACAGAGAAAATTGTCATTAGTGTGTTGTCAAAATGGTTTCATCTTGGGGATAATATTCTTACGTTTTTTGGAAGAAAAATCAATTCTTATTGACAAAATGGCTAATTATAATGATAATAGTTCACTAGATACAATGTTAAGTAACCATAGATAGATTATCGAGTATTAAAAGCTCATTTATTGCTATTTTGATTTATCTATATAAATCAATCGTAGAAATCTGTCTTAATTTCATGAATGATGCCAAACATGGTGCTGATATGCATGGCTACTTGGATTAATCAAAATTATTGGATGAAGAGACAATGTTTTTCCAGTTACTCTGCCCAAAGAGCAATGCAAATTATTACCATCATTTGCATCCATCATCAGACATCTTAACTTTTTTTTCTCAAGATTTTACAAAATATTTCCGAAAAATTATTGAGCCTATTAAAAAAAATTGAAATCAACATTAGTGTGTCATCATGTACAAACAGTGGTCGAAAGTATCCTGTCATACAAAAAAAAAAACCCACCCCCAAATCTAGTAAAATATTTTCCTTTCAAACCAATTTATCCTGTAAATTTCTAATTTATGACATTAATTTAATTTGGAACCACAACTGTAATCTGATTGTATAAGACTCCTTGATTCAGAATTAATTCATTCTAGAATATCTGTAGACCAAATTATTTTGTTGAGAAAGGGTTAGAGTTAGGGTTATGGTGTTTAAACCTACTTTCAACAATACTCCAGTTACATTTGTATGTCGATTTTATTGGTGGAGGAAACTGGAGAGAGCGACCAACCTATCACAAGTCACTGACAAACTTTTTCACATAATGTTGTATCTAGTACACCTCGCAATGTGTGGGATTCAAACTCACAATTTTGTGGTGATAGGCACTGGTTGCACAGCTAGTTGCAAATCCAACTACCATTCGATCATGACCATGGTGGCCCTTTTTTGTTGTGAAAGTTATTCTAATCATGCATATTTATTTATCTTTTGTTATTCTGACATTTCATTTTTTTTAAAGTTTGTAAGGCAAAATGTAAAAAATACAAAAAATACATACCAACATAGTTCTCTCCCTTTGAATATTGTATTTGTATGATTAAATATTTTTATTATTATTTTCGTTTCAGGAAAATGTAGAATATATATTCCTTGTGATATTCACATTAGAAGCCATTATGAAGATAATAGCTAATGGTTTCGCGTTACATTCGGGTGCATACCTGCGGAATGGCTGGAACATTTTAGATTTTATAATTGTAGTAATAGGGTAAGTAATGGGAGATAACTCCAGCTGTTGTTGTTAGGGGAGGGAACTCCTTGCTGTACGGTCTAATTGACCTATAGCTGATCACTTGCTAGATTACTTATTGTTACTAAGAACATATTCACATTTCTGCCCCTATTTAGGTGTGTTTAATACAGGTATTAAACACACCTAAATAGGGGCAGAAATAACACTTTTAATAAAAAAAAAATATATCAACAATTCAACTACATATTTCTTCATTAATTAAGCTGTTCATTTTTGATATTAAATGTATAAAATCTGCTCTACAAATACAAATTATTGATTTGAAAAAGTTGACTTTTGGACTACACATTTTTAGTTTAAAAAAAATCAAAATTAAATATTAGTTGTTAGAACAGGAGATTTAGATTTATATAAATAAAAACACCCGATTCTACAAGGTATGGATCCTATAGATCCAAAATTTAGAATTCCTACAATAGGGAAAATATTAAAAATTCATTTTCTTGAGAACCAGTTATGAAAATACTCATTTATCAATTACGATATGCAGATTCAATTCTGTATCAAGGAATTTCCCAGGGGCTATTGGGTTTGACGTATTCTATGATAGGCAATAGTTCAATATATATTCTTTACCAGGTGAGCAAATGCAAAAGGCTCGTGTGAGCCTGGATTCTTCTATCTGTATTACTGAACAATTGACTCGGTAGGATACATTTAAAATCAAGATCCATTGGCATTGAGTAAAGCAACAACAAATTATAATTATGGAGCCGGTATGAAATATAATGCCATTTTTGTTGACTAGTTGCTTTGCCAAACTACATGTACATGTACCTACAAACATTTGGATTCAGAAAAACGACCAAGATTGATTTTTATGGAACAATTATTGGATTGCAAATCAAAAATAATATGTATTGTATAAATCTATGATGACCTGTTTGTGTTGAATTAATGTTGTCATATCAGAATTTTTTTCTAGCAGATTTCAGCTCAAGACAATTTTTTTCCAATGGCTAACATATGGTCAAAAATAACTTTGAAGTAAAAATGGTTTCTCGGGGAAAAAATGCTTTTGTGTTTGTATTGACTTTGCTTCAAGCCACTATTCTAAGGCGAAGATGGCAACATTACGTTATCTTGGCATTGTCATATACAGACACTATTTACATACTGTTAAAGAGAGACTTTTGGTCCATGTCTAACATACTGTTAAATAAAAATCTATTTTTTGGTACCTATCTGTAATAGGTCAGTGTTTTTTCACAGATTACCTTAATGTTATCCTGACATTTGAAGATATTTTCCCTTGTAGAATTTTTTGATAATTTTACGTCACACTGATATCAAATAATTATGACTAAATATGTGTAAATATGCAAAGCTATGACATCCTAGCAAATTTCTAATGATGTATATATACACAGTGAAACCTGTCTAAACCAAACCCTAAATATAACAGCATCCTTTATAAACAGAAATTTAAATGTAGGAAATCTTTGTTAATTAACCATGGACAACTTTCTATTCAGAGCACAAAAATTAGGTCCAAGGAGGTTCCGTTCAGACAGGCCTGTATCAATTGAACACCTGTTTATTTCGAACATATATATTGGGTCCAAGGAGGGTCCGTTAAGAGAGGTTTCACTATATAATTCCTAAAGAAACCGATAAAACATTGTATTCTTTGGGAAAGATAGAACATGTCTGTTTAACAGTATGTATAAGGCAGAATTATTACATGAGTATTATAAATCAAAATTATGTATTTTATTAGTCTTTTCACGGTAGTTATAATGTGAGTACATATATGATTATTTGAGCATGCCACAAGTCATCGTAATTTTGTCGACTTCCCTGGCGCTTTATCATTGTTGTGTGAAAATCGTCCCCCCCCCAAAAAAAAAAATAATGAAGCAAAACATACAATTTCCATAATGTGTGGAGGCTTCCAACTCCAAAGTCACGAACTGCAAACACATTTCATTATTTACATCACTTACGTGCACATAGTTTTTTGGTATATTTTTTTTTTCGTGTGTGGCTTTGTTTTTTACGGTGTTTTTGCAGCAGTCATTTCTTGTCTTTGAATCTTCTTCGTCAAAGTCACATTTTATATGAAATTTGAACAAACATTTAAGGTTGAAGCTCATCAGAAAGATGCTGTCAAGACAGTTATATGGAGTTCAATGTTTTAGTAAATTTGACATCAGAGATTTAAGAATCGGTAATTTGGTTGTATACTCGCACTAACTTCCCCTGTTCCATTACGTCATGTTTTCATTCATTTTTGTGATAGTATGTGATCTTTTTGAGTGGAAGTCTGTGTCATTTTTTTTTTTATCATTTGCATTGCCATTGCAGATCCAATTATTAAGATGGGGAAGGTTAGGATCCCATTTATAGGTTTGACCATGCCACATTTTTGTGCCTGTCCAAAACCAAGGACCTTGATTTCCAAAGCCATTTGTTGTGGTCGTTTTTTTTTTAGGTTCAGGAATTTGAGGAGAGAGGTGACTGTTCATTTTGTTGATATTGGTGGAATTGTTGACCATCACTGTTTAAACTTTCTTTTCCAAATCATTGTTATGATAATTTAAAGTTATTTTTTTCCACAAATTTTATTGACAGTTAGGCTTACATGTATACTTATACCGGATTTCCTGTACCATTTAAGGAATGTATTTACCAATTGCTCAAAGAATATTGACCAACTGGTATTTAAACTCCTAGAAGTCACATAGGTGTTGTTCAGAAAAAA
>MJUT01023511.1:740741-750765 GCA_002080005.1 Gigantidas platifrons
CCAACAATAGCAACTTGATTTCTTAACAATAGGAACTCTAAATTTTTTCTGAACAACACCTATGTGACTTCTAGGAGTTTAAATACCAGTTGGTCAATATACTTTGAGCAATTGGTAAATACATTCCTTAAATGGTACAGGAAATCCGGTATAATAGTATATTTTCATTTGATATACACGCAGCCATAATTTATTTTTCAATAGAGATAGATAGTAACTAGTATATATTGAAGTATATTTGTATTGATTCAGTCAGTCATGTTTTATTCGGATTTCTTACATTTACTTGAGATTTTTGCCGTCTGCCTTGAAGTAAAGAGGTTTGTGGTTTTTACTTTGGTATTCTGATAGACATCTGCTCTAGTAGCACATTGTGTGAATTGTTAATTAAAAAGAAAACACAGCCCACAAGTCATGTGTTGGTTCCCTACTAGTGGTTTGCTGTTTATACTTTGTTATTCTGGTGAACATCTGCTCTAATAGCACATTGTTATAAATTGTTAATTCAAAGAAAACACAGCTCCCAAGTGTCATTTGTGGGTTCCCTACTGTTGTAACACTATTGTAATACATTTGAGAATATTGTGGAATACAAATTGAACAAATTTAATGTTAATAGTAGCTTGATCTTTAGATCCACCAACCCTCCTGAAAAACCTCGTTAAAATAAGCAAAGACCTGGTTCCCTGTTATAAATCAATGTAAAGATCTGGTTCCCTGTTAAAATAAGCAAAGACCTGGTTCCCTGTTACAAATCAATGTAAAGATCTGGTTCCCTGTTAAAATAAGCAAAGACCAGGTTCTGTTACAAATCAATGTAAAGATCTGGTTCCCTGTTGAAATAAGCCAAGATACGGATCCCTGTTAAAAGAAACAAAGATCTGGTTCCCTGTTACAAATATATGTAAAGATCATTACAATAATTCATGTAATTGTTTATATGTAATCATGATTTTGGTTTACCATATGTTAGAATTAGGCCTTTGATGTTTTGTTTTTTTCGTATATTAATATTATTTCAGAAATTATGTGTTTTATTACTGTTTCAGTTTTTTTTTAATGTATGTATAATGTAATCGTTAGATAGTCAGACATGTTTTTCATGTTTCCTTATTTTTTTTTAAATATTTTTAATTTGTTCGACAAGTTTTCAGTACTTGATTTCAATGGTATTAATTCTCATTAAAATTGTTATAAAAAATATTACCTTATTTTAATCTATTTTTATTTCAGTTTAGTTAGTATCATATTTAATCAAATGAATATACAAGGATTTGATGTTAAAGCCCTAAGAGCGTTTAGGGTATTACGACCATTACGTTTGGTTTCTAGAGCTCCTAGTAAGTAATGAAGCATGCTGGGAACTATTTACCTGCTTGATGACTGTCACTAATCTCCCATTTATTAAAACACTGATATGATCTTGGTGAAAGAAAGAGTCATGTGATTTATAATTGAATCTATTGTGTATTGGAATGCTTTTTGTTTGATGATATATGGTTAACATAATATTGTAACAATCTATTAATTAAATTTCAGAGAAAAAAAACTTGGAAATTATTTATTTGATATCTAAATATAAATCTTGACAAGTTAATGATTGGGAGAGAAATTCCTTATTTTAGATATTGATACTTAAGGAAAATAAATTTTGTTCAGGATCAATGATTTCAGCTCACATGGTTAAAGTGGCTAACATATATACATTGGGGCAGATTTGCTTTTTGTAAAAAAACTGATCAAAGGGTCGGAAGAAAAGCTTATAATGGGGCGGATAGATTGTTTTAAATTGGTCAAACACTAGTTTTCCATGTTTTATGAACTTTAAAGCTCTCAGCTGCGCCTCGAGCTTTAAAGTTCATAATAAAACACGGAAAACTAGTGTTTAACCTATATGTATTTTTACCTGTAATTAACATGCATATTCACTTGTCTTAATTCAAATATTTGTAAAATCTTATCACCCACTGCTACATGTACATGTTAATAAAAGTTGTGAAATGGAGTTAATTAAATAATTAAGACGCAAACAAATATGGGCAAAGAATGTATTATTGTCGAAGACTTCACATTCCGAAAAAACAGTATTCTAACATGTGGAGAAATTTAATATAGATTACATCAAATAATAATGTATTACCATACAGCTATCCATAGATGTGAGACAAAGAACTTCTGAAATTCTGCCCAATTTATAAATTTTTTAAATCTGCCCCATTGTATACTTTTCATCTGCCCCATTGATACGTTTTTTGTCACCCCATTGAGTTGTGAATCCGCCCCAATGTAAATCTACAGTCAAAGTACATTTAAAAAGAAAGTTTTGATGTAAGTGAACATATTGACATTGAAAATCTTATTATCAAGAGGGGTCCAATTAACTGATTTAACTCTGCCAAATGTTTAGTGCCTGTCCCAAAAACTAGAACTTAGATTTCACCTGCATAGATGGTGGTTGATTTAAGCTCAATGATTTGAGGTGAAAGGATGTTGTCACAAAATATGTTTGTTTAGCTGTCTTTGGTCTTTTTTGTGCAAGATTTATTTATAGTTCAAATAAACTTTTTCCAAGCATTTTCAGGTATATCACCAAAAAAAAAGAGAAAATGATCATATATGAAATGCATTTAAGCCTTGCCTAGACCATGGGTCATTCAGATTTAACCTATAACCTTTTTGTTATATCTACAATTCTACATTTTTAGATGCTAAAAGCTACATTTGTCAGATTTTTTTGATTTTTTTATTTATTTATTTTTTAGAATTTCAAGATTCATTCTTTTTACTAGCAGAATTAATAATTATCTAAAAATGTTGAAATGTGGTTTGCTTTTATTAAAAGAAAATGGGATCTGGTGCAGATAGTATGCATGCAGAACACTAAAAACAAATCTTAAAAATAGCTGGTTTGCTGTTTACTGACTCAATAGTTTTAGTATTGGGTAGATATGTAGCTATATTGGTAATTGATTATTTTATTTTGTCAAACCCCTATAAAACATACTTTG
Organism: Gigantidas platifrons; assembly: GCA_002080005.1. Taxonomy (NCBI): domain Eukaryota; kingdom Metazoa; phylum Mollusca; class Bivalvia; order Mytilida; family Modiolidae; genus Gigantidas; species Gigantidas platifrons. The sequence goes on from MJUT01023511.1 coordinate 743,750, forward strand.
AATAAAAAAAAAAGCTCACTGAAAATAGGATAATTTTTTTTAACTGTTTCTTTTTCCCAAAGGTTGCAGGATATGGTCAGAACTGGTCAACAGTTTACATTTTCACAGGGGGTGTAGATGGTTTCAGCTATCTTTCATTGATTTTGCAGTCATTTTATTTTCTAACCAGACTGTTAAAATTGCAGCGATTTCTTTTCCGGAAACAAAACTTTTGGGTGTGGTCATTTTTCAGTAAGGAACATGTTAAACAGCAAACGAGCAAGCTTTTATAATTTATTAGACATGGTTTTATTTTAGGCTTATTGGTAATTTTTATACTTAAAGCATGTACATGTATGACTAACACAGTCAATGGTTTTATTGCAGTATCATTAGCACTGTTTTCTCTAAACTCAACTTTAGTAATTTGGATGTAAAGGCCCTGCGAGCGTTCAGGGTATTACGACCCTTAAGACTAGTGTCTGGTGTCCCTAGTAAGTAAACTGTCTGTTGTCCGTAACATTGTTTCTCTTTTTATTTTGTGATGCTATATTTTTGTTTTACCTCAGATTTGAGATTTTAAGGTCTTTGCACAGAGATTCTTGTAGCAATTTATTTTGATGAGTCAAGAAGATATTTCTGAAGATTTTGGTGAGTCCCGACTGAAAATGGCGAGTCCATGGCCAAGACTCATCTAGGCGAGTTGCAAGGATCTCTGTTTATAGTTGAGTCTCTAGCACTAAGTTTGGAGATTTACATATATTTTACTAAGCTTCTTGTTACATGTTGTTAAGACTTCCATATGTGGAAATTTGTTTTCTTTTTTTTTTAATTATTTTTTCTTTCCTTCTATAGTTCTTTTCTTCTGAAATTCTATGTAGTGACAAGTCATATCACTTTCAATTTTTACAAGATGTTAAAACCAATATATATGTACGTGATTTAATTTAGGAATATTTTAAGTGTGGAGTTGACTTTTGACTCCTGTGGAAAGTTGCATTTTTTATATCACTACAATGAAAACAGTTGAAACTTCTCTGTTCATTTACCCAAAAAGTATACTTGTCTGGGAAATTTGAAGTTCCTGTAGTTTGAATATTGAGATTGGGGCTCATTTTGAACAAATCAAAATGTTTGCATTTTTCAACAATTATATAAAAAATGTAAATATACGGTAATGGGGAAACCTTTAAAAATTTATTTGAAAGATGTTTCGAAAAGAAACCAAGATAATTCTTTGTGGCTCAAAAACAAATGAAATGTGCTTTAAATTAAAAAAAAAAAAACAAATGAAATGATGGTGCCCAATTTTGTATATATTTTCTTATCATATGAACACTTTGCTCAATTGAGGTCATTTAGAAGACTGTTTAGTAATTCTTAGTCACAATCATCTGTCATTTTTAACTTTCCTATAAATATAATCTTATTATTTGATATTTAGATACAGACAGTTTTAACCACTTTCATCATGTGTTTTTTGTGTGGCTTCTGTGTTATTGCTTGTCTGTCATTAAATCATTGACTGCCACAAAAATAGGAAATTGACATGGGTTTGTTCAAGATCGACCACAATGACTTAAAATTTAATACAGCACAGGGAAGCCTGTCTTATCATGCCAGAATACTCTGAATTCGTTATTATTCGTGGCATACCAATTTGCGAGGATATCATTGAAAATCAAACCACGAAATTAAGAATTGTATAAATGTTTGTCAACATATTCATATACTGAATATAGCAGAGGATCCATGAATTTACACAATTTTCCCCAATTTCCTCAAACCGTGAAAATTGGTATCCATGAATTTAAATGGAATTTTGTTTGGAATAGACACAGGTGAAATTAATAAACATTTCAAACACTGGTCAGTTTACACAGTATTCTGATTTATACAGGATTCTCTCTGTACAGCTTTCACTGTATATCAATGCAACCATGGTGACAGTTCTTAAAATGCCACCATTTATGGACAGTATTGAAAAATTTTGATTGATTTATGTTAAAAGTAGAAATGTATTGCTCCCTTGATAATATATGTCAGTTTATGAACACTTCCTATTTAAAATATTTCTGCTTCTAACAAGCACATAAAATGCATGAAATGATTTTTGATGTTCTTAATTGAGAAGGCTGATATTTCTTAAACAAAAACGTTAGGTTTATGAATTTTCCTTTGACAAATGCAAAATTTGTATTATCCCCTCGCCAACGAAGTTGCGAATGGGTATACTTGTAGTAACGCTACTGTCCGTCCGTCCTTTCGTAACATCCTTGTGAACACTCTAGAATCAACATCCTTAAATGGATTTTGACCAAACTTGGTACATACTTAGTCCTTAAAGAGAATCTGGAACCCTATTGATTTTCAAGGTCATAGGTCAAAGGTCAAGGTAACTGGGTCAAATTTCTAGGTGAGAGGATACGCCACGCTTTGCATTGCCCTTGTTATTATTTAAAAAAAAAAAATTCTTAATCTTGATAATTTTTCATGCTGAATTTCCCACATTTAGCGTAGTGAAAACTTAACACGAAAACATCCAGAATTTGAACCTTTGTCAATTTTCTGTTGTCATATCAATGTATCATATTCTTTGCAAATTTTCCACGCTAATAGAATACACACCAGGAAATTTAATGCATATTGTGTGGCTCATTGAGTTTACTAATGTCCATTCATTAAGTATGTAATGTGTGTGTAACCATGTTTAAAATCTGAGGTGGCTAATCACATTCCTATTATTCTGTAGGGAGTTTAGAATATAGTCTAGTTAAGATCAGTTAAAGGAAGTATTGATCAAGTAGACATGTTTTTATGAAGCCTGACAAATAAATTAATATCTTAATATGCCCATATGGGACATTAAACGTTGTTGTGAAGAATTACTGTATATTATTGAAAATGGGAAGAATATGAGAATTATAGACACATGCACATAGGAGTACGGGTGGCAGTGGATATCCACAAACTAGTAGGAAGAAAAAAAGAAAAAAAAAGGTTTCTTTCCCTTCTTTTTTATGCAAATAAAAACGTAGATATCGAATTTTATGCACACGACCTGTTTCTGGAATCGACATTCATCAGGTATGCTCATAATCAAAAGATTTGAAAGCCAAATAATTTAAAAGTCTATGGGAGCAATAAAGCCAAACTAGCTAAGGTCACCTATGCCTGAGGGAGTAAAATCTAGTTATAAGAATATTGTAGAGAAATTTGTGTCTGTGAATGTTCTTTTATTAATTGGATACTAACTTTTTATTGGTTAATCTAAGGCTAAAGCATAAGATTAGACAGACTAAGACAACTTATTTTTATGTCAGAACTTGTTGTGCTGTATCTAAGCCAAATATATTGCACTGTAAACACGAAGCTGACTCCATCCAGACTTGGTAAACACTAGAACAGACAACTGCTTGTCAGATCAATCAAATTACTTCCTGTTTTATAAAGTTTATATCTAACCTATTTGCACTAAAAGGTGTAATATACTGGTACTATCTATTTACACAACATTAATAGTTTAATTTGATATTGCACTGCTATCTGTTGATTAATCAGTGTTTTCATAGACAGGGAAAAAATTATATATTTGCTTCAATAATTTGGTTTCGATGTTATCAAATATTCAAAAGTAATGTACCAATTTCTATTTTAATTCAATCTTAGGTTTTAGGACATATCTAACGAATATGTACATTTGTACTAGACAGTCAAAATTATATGGCATTATATGGTTTTCTCCAGGTTACTCCTGTTCCCTCCATCAATAAAACTGACCGCCACGATATAGCTGAAATATTGCTGAAAGTGGAATTAAACACCATAATCCCTGTATGGCGTTATTGAACTAGGTTAAACTGTAGATATTTTTTTATTTCCACACTGAAAAAAATTGAATTGCGTCACTTGCATGTTAAAATGAATTAATTTTGTTTTAGCATGTGTAATCAGTGTGTTAATATAATTTACTTAGCTATGTTTGGATTAAGCAATTTTTAGCTGTTTAATGATATATAAATAATTGCTTGTCACTCAGAAATGTTTTCATTGGTTAAAATTAGCTATCTATTGTAAAAGTACACTTAGATAGGCTGTCATTTTATCATGCATCAGAAAGTTTTGAAGCACATTGATAATAGAAACAACTGTATTTGATTGTTTTTTTATGTAAATATTATGTAATCTGATTACTGGAACAATAAAACGTGACAGCAATCACAAATATATGCTATCTGGACAGTTACAACAAAACAATGTTGCTGCGACAGACTTGGCGCCTTTCATAGTAATCTTGATCACATGGTGATTGGATTTACTTCTCCCGATACCTATGTAATCCAGTAAGCCTAATTGATTTTTCATTCAAATATCTTATTTTTTTTTTTTTAATTCATGCCAGTAACTTCTGAAGTTTAAAATCATAGACTGACAATCAGTGCCTATCATCTCTAAACATTGTGAGCTTGATTTCTGACCATGGCGAGGTGTAATAGATGCAACGTTATGTGATAAAGTTTGTCAGTGTCTTCTGACTGGTCTGGGTTTTTTTTAGCAGGGTGGTAGTGAAAGACACTGATAGCATATAGATCGATAAAATACAACTAAAATACATTATTTGACTGGTCTTGTTTTTATAGGGTGGTGAAAAACACTGATAGCATAGATAGATGATATCCAACTAAAATTACATCGTTACCTCAAAAATAACGAAATATTAGAGAGAACCATAAGAAAAGAAACAGATTCGATGTGTTATTGAAATCTCAGTTCTGTTGCTTTTCCATATTTGACAGAAATTGATGTTTATCACGAAATCAATGACTTGATAAACTTTTGAATAGTAGATTGGCTTGGCTTAGGCTTATGTAGTTTAACGCCACTTTCAACAATATTTCAGGTATATCGTGGCGGTCAGTTTTATTGGTGGAGGAAACCAGAGTACCTGGTGACCTGTCGCAAGTCACTGATGAACTTTATCACATAATGTTATATCAAGTACACCTCGCCATGAGCAGGATTCAAAACTCGCAATTGATTAACAGATGATATTGTATATTTCACGTTATAAACTTTTGACTAACGGATGATATTATATAACATTTGACTAACAGATGATATTGTATTTTTCAGGTTATAAACTTTTGACTAACAGATGATATTGTATATTTCATGTCATAAACTTTTAGCTAACAGATGATATTGTATTTTTCAGGTTTACAAGTGGTTTTAAATTCTATTGTAAGAGCAATGGTGCCTTTACTTCATATCGCCCTGTTGGTGATATTTGTAATTATTATATATGCCATTATTGGGTTAGAACTTTTCTCAGGAACAATGCACAAGGCCTGTTATTATACAGATACAGGTTAGTGAGTCTTAGATCATTTTGACTTGACACATTAAGCCCAATATGTGATGCTGTGATAAAATGGAGAGCAAAACAATACTACACTCTCAAATTTCTAAATGAAAATTGAAGAAGCAGAGGCAAAAATTGATACCTGTAGCACTCGTATACATAAAAAAAAAATTCTTTCCGGCGATGCCACGTTTGACTAAAATGTATTATTATACCTTACATTATATATTATATATAAAATAAAAGTGATGTTTTTACAAAATTGGTACCCCAGGGAAACATCACTGTTGTTCACCTGTCGACAAATGTTATGTACCATGTCTGTCCAGAAATGTATCCGTTTTTGCATTCTGGAATTACAATCTTGACCGGAAGTTAAAAACACAAATATGAAGTTTATGAAAACACAAGTTAAAAACACACAAATAAGTGTTTATTGCATCCAACATTATTGTAAATAGAGTTTCAGTATAATAAAACAATTATTGCCTGCACTTGCGGTGAACATCATAATTGTTCACCCTTGGGATGTTGTTTTCCCTCTGGCTAAGGCCCTCAGGTGAACAATTATGATGTTCACCTTAAGTGCAGGCAATAATTGTATAATGTTCCATCTACATACCCCATGTGGCACCAGATTACTTTTTCCAAAATGCACAATTCATAAAATCTAAACAAATTATAATTTTTTTTATTGATAGCATGAAATATACCGGTATATCATTTGAAATTACCAAATATACAGATTTACCATGCAATCATCAAAGCAATTTCAGAAATAAATTTTATAAAGATGAAACAGCTGATCCACAAAAGCAAACACATAATTGGTATTTTTTACCAGGCTTGATAAAATGATGCAGGATTTATCTAGTCTTATAGAGTAATGGTTTCAAGTCGTATGTTACATTGATTGATTTATTGGTGTTTAGTGCCTACTTCAGCAGTACTTCAACTATCGCTATATCGTGGGGTGGTATATTACACACTGACATGCAAATAATATATATAATAGGCAGTTTCAGCAAGCTGGTTTTAAATTGTTTTGGTTAATATTTTTCAGATGAGATTGTTGAAGATCCCCATCCTTGTTCAACTGAGGAAAAGGGATTTAATTGTGGAAATACAACATTACAATGTAGAGATGGTTGGACTGGTCCCAATGATGGAATTACAAACTTTGATAATTTTGGCTTTGCTATGCTGACAGTATTTCAGTGCATTACTATGGAAGGATGGACTGATGTATTATATGATGTATGTCAATGTTTACCGAAAAGATTTCTATTGACCATATTCAGATGTGTATTATGATCACCTTTTTAGCTCACCTGACCCAAAGGGTCATGTGAGCTTTTGTCATCACTTTGCGTCCGTCGTCGGCGGCGGCGGTGTCGTCGTCGTCGTCCGTGTCTGTAAACTTTTCATACTTTCTTCTTCTTCTTTGAAACCACTGAACTGATTTGGACCAAATTTGGCAGAAATGTTCATTGGGGGGTCCTCTACTAAATTTGTTATTTTGGTGCAGATCGGAAATCCAACATGGCCGCCATGTTCTGATTGGTTGAAACTTTGAAAATCTTCTTGTCAGAAACTACTCAGCCGATGGAATTGTAACATTATAGAAATGATGACTGGATGGTCCTCTACTAAATTTGTTATTTTTTTGCCGATC
>MJUT01023511.1:751909-765163 GCA_002080005.1 Gigantidas platifrons
AAGGATTTACCCTGCCAATTATTACCAGGTGAGCGATGACAGGCTCTCCAGAGCCTCTAGTTTGTTGATCAGAAAATTATATGGCTTGGCCGTGCGGTCATAAAATGTTCGAGTACAAGTTTTGTACTCATACTTATTAAAACAGCCAATCAGAATGTCGTATCCAATAAATACAACATTCTGATTGGACGATTTTAGTTGGATGAAATTCATAGTCTAAAGTTCAATGATAGTAAGACCGAAATGGTACTAAAAAAATCGTCCCATCAGAAATATTTATATATATACCGTCAAACCTGTCTATATTAAGGGCACTCAAGGGAACCTGAAAATGTGCTCTTTATGAGCAGTTGCCCTTTATATACAAGTTAAAATTATATGCACTATTCCTTAATGGGAAAAATCAGGCTGCCCTTTATAGACAGTGATTTGCTATATAGAGGTGCCCTTTAAGGCAGGTTTGACTGTATATATATATTAGAAACAGTGTTCTGTTGTTTTTTTTCAGAGCATGAGTATAAAATTCTCGCTCAAGATTTGTATGACCATTAAGCAAGCCTAAGTGGGTATTATGCACAAAATAATCAGAAAGATTACATACTTCTTGTACAGTTTGTTATTGGCATGTCCATATCAATGAAAGTCAGTAATTACACACCTACCATATTGTACATAACAAAATAAGTATATTGTATTTTTATAACTTTAGGTCAATATTTTTATCAATTTTCATTCATTTCTTGTTTTAAAACAGTCTGTATCAAGTATTCCAATACAGAACAAGAGCCGCCGTGATCGTATGGTAGTTGGATTTATGACTACCTATGCAGTCAGTGCCTATCACCACTAAAGTTGTGAGTTCAAATCCCGCTCATAGCGAGGTGTACTCGATGCAACTTTATATGATAAAGTTTGTCAGCTACTTGCGGCTGGTCAGTGGTTTTCTTCTGGTACTCCGGTTTCCTCCACCAATATATCTGATTGTCACGATATAACTGCAATATTGTTTAAAGTGGCATTAAACACCATAACCCTAACCCCTCAATCATTAATGAATACTTACAGTATAATTACTCTCTGCATTCTGAATATCGAAAATAATTCGGGATTTATCGAACAATGCAGTAATTCACGAATGCTCTTGTGCGCTTCAGTGAATGATCACCATTCAGTTACGAGTGATTAATTTTTGATATTCACAATGCAATAGAAGTTATTCTGTTTATTACATAGATTTTAACACTTTTGTTTTCAATGTTGGACACTCAATGATAATTTTGATCAGCAACTTCAGTACTGTGACGTCACACAGTAAATAAACTATAACGGTATTCCATAAGCAATAAGGAAAATGTAAACATAAAAAAAATAATTTTTGGTTTGATAAAACAAGATTACCCTCTCTCTTTATTTGGTATAACAGTTTTTATGACTAGTTTAAAACCCATCCTTAAAACAGTAAAACATATTTTTTGTTGTTTTTTTGCAGATAAATGATGCTGTAGGCAATTCCTGGCCATGGATTTATTTTATAAGTTTAATCATAATTGGATCATTTTTTGTACTCAACTTAGTTTTAGGTGTTCTTAGCGGGTTAGTATACAAAAGTTTACAGTACATTTCACTAAGACAGAATGTTATTACATTATATGTGAAGTTAAATTTGATTGGATGATACTCAAAATTACAGGATGGTATAATATACAAGTTTTTATTTATAGATTTAGAATTGGAAAACACTCCAATAATAATGCCATGCAATATTTTCAAAGGTATTTGATGTTTATACATGATTATTGTATGAACTACACATCGATGGTGTAATGATTAACATGGCCACCTCCAGTGTGGTAGATCGTGGGTTGGGATCCCTGTCAGGTTAAGCCAATGACTATGAATCTGGTATTTGATTCTTCCCCTCTAAGCACAAAGCATTAAGGAGTAAGAGCAAAGACTGGTTGGCTAAGAATCAGGATAATGTGTCCGAGTAGAGTGATGTGTCTACCTGCGGACCTGTTTGGCTAAGAATCAGGATAATGTGTCCGAGTGGAGCGACGTGTCTACCTGCGGACTATGGTTACAATGAACTAGCACTATTAAAATTCCAACTAAGCATGTTGGTTAAGTAGACAGCAGACAATGTCTCATCGAATGTAACTTGTTTTGTCAAGACATAGCTGAAAAATTGCACATTTAAAAAAAAAAAAAACAATTAACTCAGTCACTCACTGATACAACAAATATACACGATTTGTTCAAGCCATGATATAGCAGAAATATGGCTAAAGTGGTTGTTAAACACCAATCAATCAATCAACGAACATCCTTGTTACTGTAAGCAATCTACAATCTCTTCATCTGAAATCTTCAGTGCATCAAGAACAAAAACAAGATTATGCATGATCACAAAAATTCAAGACCACATTTAATTCATTGGCAACTACATATAGGTCGTTTTCGTAAAATTCTGACATCATGAGTTAACATGATTTATTTACCTTTTGCCCCCCTCCGAAGAGAACTCGCTCAAGTGTACGGTTAGAAAAAGATTTCCAATCTAATAGTTTACAATGAATATAGTCTTAAGTAAAAAATTAATTGCAAAAAATGTACATTGTATTGAGAAAACCAAATTAAATTTAATGAATTTTCAGCCTTGCCTTCTCAATTTAAATTTGTAATCGTGGAGAAGTAAATATCTTGATAATTTCACAATTTTAATAGAATTGTTCGTAGTTATTCTAATATTTATGTCAATTCAGAGAATTTTCCAAAGAGAGAGAAAAAGCAAAAGCAAGAGGTGATTTTCAAAAGCTTCGTGAAAAACAACAGCTTGAGGAGGACCTGCGAGGTTATTTAGACTGGATTACACAGGCTGAAGATATTGATCCAGAAAACGAAGATGAGGGCGAAGAAGGTGCTACTCCCCGCCATAGTGAGTATCAGAGGTTCTATCTCACGATGGCAGTCTAACAGCATACAGGGGCTCATAAAAACTATCAAAATCATTCCAAGTAAACCCATATTTATCTTAATACAAAATGTTTGGCTGGTTTTCAATATCAGTTATTTTTTCTACATGATTTTGATTTTTTGTTGGGTGGGGGGTAGGGGGTTTAAGTCCTTTAAATAAAGCAAAATTCCAAAAAAAATTAAGATGAGAAGTGTTAGCAAGAGATTTTTGTTTAATTTACAAGAAATTATGGCTAAAAGATTAATTTTTGCTGTCTTTAGACAAATTTATAATATCATTTACTTTGGAATAAAAGTAAAAATTTAAGGTTTAAAATTATTCTCTAAATGTGTAGAGACTTTTGTCATATGCTGCTATTGATACCAGCATAAAAACGTTTTGTCTAAAATTTCATCATAAAATCAGTAAATCAAATTTTCAATTTGAAGAAAAAAAAATAAAATACAATTTCTTTTTTAACATCACTACCATATATGGCTTTAGATTTGCTTTTGTTTATCTACTCCTTTCAGCTTGTGATAATAACACAGTTATTTTGTACATTTTAATCCATATATTGATCTCATTAAGTAGATACCAAATATGATATTTATGCTGTTTCCTGCAAGCTTTTGGAAGGTGAGCGTTGGGAAAAAAAAAAACGTTCTAGTACAATAAAGCCATTGCTGATGGCACCTCTGATTCTGGTTTGTTTTCCCACAATTCCTAGCATGTTATTTTAATTTCCCCATTCTGCTTGCTGATAAGAACAACAACCTTGGGCAAGTTTAAACACAATCTCTGAACAGAGGATTCCTAGTCAATTTTCCTTTTAATATCGCAAATAAGATAATTTAATTTATAGAGAGAGGTTTTGTATTATAGGGGCTTTTTTTTTTATATGAATATTAAAAAAATATTTGCAAGCATTCTTTCAGACTGTTAAGGTGTCTTTGCCAATTCCCTTCAAATTAACTGTGCACCCATTTCAAACACAAATTTGACAGTCTAAGCATGTCATCAAACATGTTTGATATATCCATCAAATACCAGGTATTGGAAGGGAGTTGAATAGAATGTCAAATTTGTGTTTGAAACTGGTGTATAGTTGTAAGGAAAAAATTGATCATGTAATCTCATATTTACAGTTCAATGACAAGCTTTTCATTTTCCAATTTATTTAGTTTTACCATATTTGCATAATTCTTTAATCTTTTATTGTTAAAATTCATGGAAAAAATTGCTATCACATGATCAACAAAATGACATCATAGTTATTAATAGGAAGCTATCCTTATGTTGTGGCCATAGAACCAGTATGTTCTGATGTAATTGTCGTCTAGAAATCCTCGGTAACAGAGAATTTGGCATCCTTGATACATCCATTCCTTCATAAGTTTATTTAAGATTTATTTTGGTTTTTTGTTTATTTTGTTTTTGCCTTTCTATACCAATGACTGTGTGCTTGATTATTTGATAATAAATCAACAGTTTTGGGTGTCTTTGTAGCACTTCAACCAATATTAGCATGCTATTCTGTCTTCTTTATGCCATATATTGTCAAACTACAGGTTGATATATTTTTTTTTTTACTTTTAATATATTTTTTTCCCTCCCATTATATTTATAAGTCAAAGGGAGAATTTATCAATTATACCAATTACAGTCCTGAAGATATGGTTATCGTTTTGAATTGAATGTAAATTTGTATAGTGATTCCACGTTTTTAAGAATTGAATATTATGTGGTTTTTCTCCAGAGATTATCAGATTCCTTATAAGATGGAAACCATTCATTAGAGTATGCATGTCCAAGAAGACATATGACCAGGCCAAAAGTATTTATGTTAAATGTTAAAACATCAGACTCACTTTTTAGTTATTACATGTAGTTGATCTTTAAAGAAACTGGTGAAAACATAAAAAATAAAATCACTTATATGTAGGACTAATGCATTGTAGAAAGTTATAAAAGATCACTTTTATTTATGTTAGATATGTTCAATGGGCTGCAATATAAAAAAATCCATAACAACAGCCAAATTGTCTAAAAATAACTGAAACAAGCGTCGTTCTGATCTTTTTCAATGACGTCATCTGTGACGTCAGTGTTTATACTGTTACCGTTTCTTTCTGTTGCTCTACATGAATCAGGTACCAGAAATGCTTTATTAGGTCCATGACCTAATAACACTGAAGTTTATTTAACCCCCTTTATTAGTACTCAAAATCACACAATTGCAGGATAAATTGATTTATCTGTAGCAGATTATTAAAATTGATGTTGTTCACAGATATTCCAAATAAAGCACAACCAGGAAGTTTATTAGAAAAATAAACACATCCTTATTTGTTAGTGGTTTAGTCTTACAAATTTTGACATCTTTTTTTTTTTTTCTTATTCATGATTATGTTGGCAAAGAAGTCGATTACAAAAGACAATGCTTCATTAAAATATTTTGTAGTCGTGGTAATGATTTATATCAAATAATTGACTTTATCATTGAACATTTCAAATATTCTGTTATCATAATACATGATCAGTCTTAAATGATTGTATTTCTTGGCTTTGAAATATTGTATATATAAAGTACAGTTAGAAAAGAATCTACATATATTATAATTTTACTTATTTTGTTTGTTTGAATTTCAACAGAAAACCAATGTGAAATAGCATCAGTTAAAACAGAAGATGTTGAAAATGGTGAAATACAACAGACGTGGTGTATTAGAAAAAGGTAACCATGACGATAATTTGTATTTCTGTACAATGTTTATTGCTATGATAGGGTAAATGTACATTTATTCTTATTTCACTGAACACTTTCATCCATTTCGCAATTAAAATAACAGTATACTTAGTGAAAACTCTACACAGATGAAACTGTACTTGGGGATATAGTAACGCTACCGTCCGTCCGTCCTTCCGTCTGTCCTTTCTTCCATCCGTCCTTCCATAGCATCCTTGTGAACACTCTAGAATCAACATCCTTCAATGGATTTTGACCAAACTTGGTACATACTTAGTCCTTAAGAGAATCTGGAACCCTATTAATTTTCAAGGTCAAAAGTCAAAGTTCAAGGTCATCGGGTCAAATTTTTAGGCGAGGGGATACGCCATGCTTTGCGTTGCCCTTGTTCATTTTAAAACTGCATTGGTTATTTAATGGTTATTATGGTCGCCTCAAATGTGGTAAATTGTGGATTACAGCTCCAGTCGTGTCAACCAAACCGTAGTCTATTAGTTTCGGTGAGCTAGCACTATAAAAATACAAATGTGTGATGGTCTAGAACAAAGCAGACATCATCTCATTGAAACATAGCTTGTTCTCATCATGATATAGCAGAAATATTGTTCAATTGATGTTAAACAGCAATCACTCACTCACTCACTAATCCATTGTTTACTGTAGTAGAACTTAAGGTATGTCAGAATGTAAACTGAATAGATCAATGGGAAATAAAATGCTGTTTGTTCTCACCAGTCATGCTTCATCAATTTGATTTACATTAAGTGTCGTAAAGGTGGAAATTGCACACAAAGTAAAAAAAAAAAAATTACAGTGAAACCTGAATAAACAGGAATCTGAATAAACAGGAATCCTGTGTAAGCAGAAGTCCCAAAGTAGGAAATCTATGTTAACTTGACCTGTATATACAGAATGCCTGTCTATTCCTAAACACAAAAATTGGTCTCAAGGAGGTTTTGACAATACTTTTATAACAAGGACTGTCATTCATTTTCAAGTGAACATTGGTGTGATGTGATAAAAACAATAACAAAGTTTAGGTGTATTTATTGCCAGTAGCTTATATTGAGGAGACCAACTTTGTAGCCTTCGGGCTGTTTGCAGTCCTCTTGAAATAAATAAAGCATTAAATTAAATTATATTGGTTTTACCCAAAAATATGTATGTGTGAAGTAAAATATATCAGGAATTTTATCACAGAATTGTTATATAGCCAATGAAAAACATCATGTTAGAATATTTGATTTATCAGACAAGATATGAAGTAGTGGACTTTACTTTAATACGTACAGTGTTAATATATAATTCATTCACAATAAACTGAATTTTTTTTTATATTGCAGTCGTAGATTACGAAAATGGAATAGACGTTGTAGAAGACTGTGTAGAAAATTAGTAAAATCTCAAGTTTTTTATTGGCTTGTTATTGTGATGGTCTTCTTGAACACTTGTGTTTTAACGTCGGAACATTACCAACAGCCTGATTGGTTGGATGATTTTCAAGGTGAGTGCCTTTTCGTCTTTAAATCAGATTTAATATGTATTCAATATGTACCAACATTCTTCTGTAAAAAATATTGCTGAATATTGTAACAAAATAAACAAATACAAACTTTTAGAAAAGAAAATAGACATATCACAGTGCCAGTTATTGACCTCTTGTTGAATTATTGTTTGTGAGAAGAATTTGAAGATACCAAAGGAGTAATCAGAATCATAAATTGATCAAGAGAAAAAGGACATGCATGTAGCTGAAATACTGTTAATTTGACATTTACAATCCATCTAGTGTTAAATTTTATACATGTTTAATAACTCGTATTTTTTTCTATTTTTTTTTCAGAAGTTGCCAATTTATTTTTTGTTGTGCTATTCACAGTGGAAATGCTACTCAAAATGTACAGTTTAGGCTTCCAAGGATATTTTGTGTCGTTATTTAACCGTTTTGACAGTTTAGTTGTATTATTCAGTATAGTAGAAGCCATTTTAATTTTTACAAAAGTGATGCCTCCATTGGGCGTTAGCGTGCTCCGGTGTGCTCGTTTGCTCAGAGTGTTCAAAGCTACAAGGTAAGAACATTGTGTAGATTGATTGAAGCAGCCATATTGTTATTGTCAAATATGTCCACAATCTTTTGCTTTCATCAGTTTCTCTGTTTGTAACTTTAGGTAAATAAGAGGAATACAAATCCTGTTGTTTTTAAAAAGTAGGAGAGTTAAACAGTGTATGGTTACACCTGATCTAAAATGACAACGAATATTACGAATTTTCAATTAATGTGAAATCCCTCATCTCGGAAAAGTGAAGATGCCAAAGGGGTAACCAGAAGCTGTAAATCGAAGGACGGAAAATACAATGACAAAAAAAAAAACTTGATGCACAAAACACTACACAGAAAACTTTGATTGAGGAACACGAACCTAAAAAAATACCAGGACTGCTCTGGAAGGGTAATCTGTTCCTGCTCCACTGATGGCACCCATTGTGTTACTGTGCAACGACACAAACATCATGTGATATGGAAGTCATGTTGTACACCAGTATACGTAAATAAGTACAAATTTTTATTTTATTTTTATTTTTTTATAAAACATGAACTCCCGACAAAACAAATAGAAGTATAGACACGATGTATAGACACTAATACATACACTATAACAAGGAACTAAAGACTTGCTGACATGTACTTTGACAAAACAAATAGAAGTATAGACACTAACCAATCATCTCTTTTATACATACACTATAACAAGGAACTAAAGACTTGCTGACATGTACTTTGACGAAATGAACAACACGATCCCCACTTAATTAGAGTTAATCAAAGGTAGACAACCGATAGGTTTTTTAAGCACGATGAATGAAATGGATGTTACAATGATATTGTTCCATTTGTGTTCATATTTGATTGAAAGTCACTTTGTTGAACATACATGTAAAGTAAACATGTACTCTGTTAAGCATATAATATGTCTGATAAACCACATCTAATATTGTTTTTGCATATCCACAGGTACTGGTCATCACTACGTAACCTCGTAGCATCACTGTTAAACAGTATGAGGTCTATAGCCAGTTTGTTGTTGTTGTTATTTCTGTTTATTGTGATATTTGCCTTACTGGGAATGCAGTTGTTTGGTGGAAAGTTTAATTTTGAAGAGGAAGTTAAACCTCGTAGTAATTTTGATACGTTTTGGCAGTCATTGTTAACAGTGTTTCAGGTACGTAGGCTCAAGAATAATGGGACATTTTAATGTTTGTAGATATTTATAATGTTTAAAGGAAAAAATATTGCAGTTTATATATAAAATAATAAAAAAAAATTGTAGTTTTTATCATGTAACACATTGCTAGATTATCAGATATTCATAGATTTAATTTTTTAAAAGAGTTATTTTTTTCTTATATTGTCAACAATGTGATTAATTGATTAGTCCCTGAAGGAATCCTGTGGTATAGAAAAATTACCTAGTTTCTCCACTACAGGTACAGTCCCCTGGAGAGGGGCATTCTACTTTTGCATGACAAATCAGATACACAACCTTGCCCTCTGAATGACATCCAAACGAGTGCCTTGTGTAAAGACACACATTTACATCAGAAAAAAAAACTACGCTAATGCTAAGATTCAGTTCATTATCAAAAACAAATCGTCATTCGTACAATATTTCAAGAATAATATTTAAAAATATGTAAAATACACATTTATATTTATAATTTTTGCAGATTTTAACTGGTGAAGATTGGAATGTAGTAATGTATGATGGCATTCAGTCTTATGGTGGTGTTGACGATATTGGTTTTCCAGTTTGTTTGTATTTTGTTGTTTTGTTTATTTGTGGTAATTGTATCCTTATTTTGTCATTTCAACTGTTGCAACAGTTTATTTCCAGCACACACTACAATGTTACAGGTGCGATGAATATATATACATTTTTTTTAATTTTTTAATTTTTAATTTTTTTTACAAAATAGCAGTCGAAATGGGAGATTACCAGTAACACGAAAAAAATTATGAACACAATATACTGGAATAATATACAATTTTTGCTCTACTGTTGACTGATTGCCATGTGGATTTGATTTAATTTATTGTGTTTAATGCCACTTTCAGCAATATTTCAGCTATGTCATGGCGACCAGTTTTAGTGGTGGAAGAAGCCGGAGTACCCGGAGAGAACCACCGACAATGGGCAAGCAACTGGCAAACTTTATCACTTGCGGCTGCGAGTCGAATGCACCCTTTTTTGTAATTTACAAAGCCGGGCGCGAACCCACACCGTATTGGTGATAAGCTTGTATGAGTTGTTAGGTAATCCAATTACCTAACTCTAATTGAGCCACCTGGGCCCTGTGGAGTATCTGTAATAAATATTAATTTTGTTTGTAAAATGAAATATAAAATGTTTGGTTTCAGATTCAATATTAAGCATACTGTTAAGCGAGTACAAATAAATTATATATTTTCCGACAATGTACATATATTGTGTTTATCCTACAATATCAAAAAGTTCAAAACAACTGACAAATTGTCTGAAAATAGCTGAAATAAGCTTTGTTCTAAACGTTTTCAAATGCGTCATTTGTGACATCAACGCTTATACTGTTACGGTTTCTCTCCATTGCTCAACACGAAGCGGGTACCAGAAAACCTATATTTTGGTCAGGGACCGTATATAACAAAAATTTATCAAGTCAATGCAATTTGACTTCTCAAATAGAACAAGTGCAGAATAAATGCTATTGTTTGATTTGACCTTAACTTATTCTAAGATATATTGTTGAATGTGTTCTTGGCCATTGCTGTTGATAACCTGGCAGATGCTCAGAGTCTTACAGAGATTGAGGAGGAGAAAGAGGAGGAGAAGGAAAGGATGAGGTCTATACGAAGATCAAAAAGTAGGACACCTGAGGGAGATAAAGATATGGTAAGTCAATTAAATTTGTATCAAAATGATTTTTTACAAGAAAAACCGCATTAAAAACTCATCAAATTATGTTCAGTAATATCTGGGGAATAAAATATGAACCAATCTTTGTAAAGAAATGTTTGATGATTAAAAAGTAGTTGAAAAAAAATATTGTAACTAATGATATATTGATAGGTAAAATGATTACATGTATTTTAGGAAGTTGATTGTCTCTTAAATTATATGTCTCTGAGATAAATACAAGAAATTAATCTTCCTCCATCTTCATCTGTATATGTTGTAAATAAAATTGATTACCAATAAATATGTGATTGTAATGATTTAATCAAGTTTCTTTAGATTAAAATTCTCTTGAGTTTTACATTATTAATAAAGAAATTATAAAGTAGCTATTGTGAATAATTACAACTCATGATAGTTTATTTTTAATTTTGGAGCCATTGTGGTCGTGGTCGTATGGTAGTTGGATTTACAACTACTTATGCAGATTGGTAGTTTTGAACGGGTACTCCGGTTTCTTCCACCAATAAAACTGACTACCAAGTTATAACTGAAATATTGTTGAAAGTGGCATTAAGCACCATAACCCTAAACTTCTTTTCTCATAATGATTGCATCATTTCTATTTATAGCAACCTGAAGAAGATGAAGGTGTTGGCATGAATGATGATGGTACTGCTGAAAATGATGAAGCATTCAGTGATAGACTTTCCCGTAAACCAAGTGCAAGGTCATCACGGTCTGCCAGGTATAAAACTAGTCCTCACGATGAGCACCCAAGACCAGTAAAACTTTGTTCGGACCAGTAAATTTTTCAGTTTTTATTTTGATTCGGACCAGTAAATTCAAAATTTCATTTGGAGGATGGTGAAACATCCATTATGATGATTTTCAAGGAGATGTGTTAATATAGTGTAAAATAAACATGTATTCCTTCATGAATAAATAAAGATTAGATTATTTCAAATATAATGAATTTTTCTTTATGGTATTGAATGAAAAGTAAAACATTTGTTGACAGAAGAGACAAAATGTAAGAAATTGAAATATTGATGTATTAATAATTAATTCTACAGGAAAGATGACAGTCCCGAGCCAAACCGAGTGAGGATTGATGTAGACAAGAGTGAAGAATCCACCGGAGAGTTCAGAGACAGCCGTCAAATACCCATAGAGGGTAATGGTAAACTCCTCGTTCTGTTGCTTCACATTACATACCACACTATCATTGGTCTCGGTTTGACTTTCATTTGATTTTTAACAGTCCTATTTTTGGGAAAGAAAAATATTCAAAGTTTTGTCTTATCTGCAATATTAGAAAACAAATACAAATTATGTAATTATTTTACCAATTTTTAATTGTTTTTTTTTTATTTTTGTCTTTTGTATTTTTATTTATACCCATTTAGATTAATAACAAAATCTAACAATAATGTTAAATGAAACCATTGAATTTTCTTCTGTTCTGCTTCAATTTTTCAACTTTTTATTGAAGATTTTTTTTCAGTATGTGTTGTTTTAGTAAGATTTTATTTTGAGTACAAAATAGTTTGGTATGTACCTTATACATTGTATATTTAATGTGTAAACAAACACCATAGTAGCACTGGTGTCTACTTTCACTTTCACTTTCACTTTCATAGGCTGTAACATGTAAACAGTATAACCTTGATTTGTTCAAATATAAGTATCCTTCAATGTTATGTAAACAAATATGTAGAGTTTCTTAGACATTATTTTCTCTTATATATTGATACAATAATCCCCCCTTTTTAGCTCACCTGACCCAAAGGGTCATGTGAGCTTTTGTCATCACTTTGCGTCCGTCATCGTCGTCCGCGTCTGTAAACTTTTCATACTTTCATCTTCTTCTTTGAAACTACTGAACAGATTTGGACCAAACTTGACAGAAATGTTCGTTGGGAGGTCCTCTACCAAATTTGTTATTTTGGTTTAGATCGGAAATCCAACATGGGCGCCAGGGCTAATAATGTGTTCTGATTGGTTGAAACTTTGAAAATCTTCTTGTCAGAAACTACTCAGCCGATGGAATTGTAACATTATAGAAATGATGACTGGATGGTCCTCTACTAAATTTGTTATTTGTGTGCCGATCTCACATCCAAGATGGCCACCATCAGTGAACATAGTTTTAACATAGGACCCTATGGGAAAAATGTTTAAACAATTTTTCCTCTGAAACCAGTAAGTCCATTTGAAGCAGACATGGCATGAATGGTCCTTAGGTGGTCAACTTTCAAAATAATGTCATGTGACCCCGACCTCCATCCAAGATGGCTGCCGTCAGTGAACATAGTTTAAATGTTTAAATTTTGTTCCCTCTGAAACCAGTAAGCCAATTTAAAGCAAACATGGCATGAATGGTCCTTAAATGGTCAACTTTCAAAATTACAGTCAAACCTGCCGTAACGGTCACCTTTATATAATGGTCACCTGCTCATAATGGTCACTTTCGTGCTCTCCCTCTGCATTTTACTATATATTTTAATTCGATATAGCGGTCACCTGTTCAATGCGGTCAGCGGTCACCATTTATAAGTAATTTTCAGTGTAAAACCCTATGTATTACGGTCAATTTTATTTTAAAAATAATACCGGAA
>MJUT01023519.1:0-10607 GCA_002080005.1 Gigantidas platifrons
CCTATAATATACTACAACCTATAATACACTACAACCTATAATCATAAATGGCTATAAATCATGTAATGAGCTCCTGTACTTAAGAATTGAATGCATTGAATGCATTTTTTGTAGTTTTATTGGCATGTAAAAGCGTGGACCGAAGCACATTTTGCTAGCGCTTCATGCAAAAAATGTGCCTCGGTCCACTTTTACACGCCAATAAAAATACAAAAAAATGCATTCAATTCTTATAATTACATTTAATCACAGACCAACCCAAACATCGTCGGACCGTCAGTCATGACCTGTAAAAAAATTTAAGGTCCGACTACTTTTTGTAAACTACTAGACCGGATGTCCTGTACAATTTTTCAGCATGCAGTGGTAGAATTGAGAGAAATGAACTCCTACATCAAAAAAATAAATCATTCCTCAGTCCGAGATCAATGAAAGAAAGCTGTCCTTAAATTAAGTATCGCGGAAATACCCTTGTCATATTTATAGATTCATGGACAACACAAATAATAATCCAATCAGAACGTAAGTATATAAAAAGCAGCCAATGAAATTCCGTTTCCGTTGATTAGAGTTTTCTTGGCAACTATATTTTCTGTATTGCTTGAAAGTCGGCAGCTCTAACGTGACTTCTTTTAATAGAGAACATTAAAAGATGATGTTTTTAGACTCCCTGGCTTATCTCCTCCTACCTAAACCTCTTAAACTTAAATCTTATTAAGATTTTGTATTCCGATAGTCATGTCCGTTTCTGTCAGTCTTTGGTATTTCGTTTCTTCCTGGTTCATTATGCATGCGTTATAAAAACGTAGATAAACAATGAGTTTCCTTCGTTTCTATGATGGAGCTGTTCCAGGTAAAAACCGGAACACCAAAGAAACAAATGGAGCACGGAAAAAGAAAATAAAATTATTGAATATGCCAAAGAAGAATAAAATTAAAGTCTACATTTTGAAAAAATAAAGTTTTATTCAATTTAATCAAAGGAAGGTGCAGTTGTATGAGGGGCCAGATGAGTTTATTCATGTACCTATATACCTATACACCAACAAGGGTACAAACTTGGCAATAATCAAAATTTAGGTATGTCTTGTTTAACTGAGTAGAAAAACAAAACCAGGAATTTTATATGTATAAAGGTGAACATTTTTTCTTTAGAATAAAACTCATTTGAACCCGTACGTCCAAAAATAAAAAAGTTACTGCAGCTCAAGTCTGTACTTTCTGGTGTATAGGTATATAGGTACATGAAAAAACTCATCTGGCCCCTGTGAACTTCACTACTTTTGTGTCTTGAGTGTTGTCTCCTTAATGGTTTTTAAAAATGAAAGGCAAAGCATCAATAGCTATAGGTGAAATTTGTACCGAATTTAGTAGGTCCTGTAAAAGCAATGAAGGTCCAGTAAAATTTACTTGTTACTGGACCTCCTGACCTGTAAAAAAATTTCAAGTTTCCCTGGGTCTGAAATCACACCAAAATTTAATATAGCTGAATTTTTCGTTGTGAATTTTATTTGCTGTTGGAAATTCCTACGCCATTGATTGTTTACATCTGACGTCATCATGGAGGCACGTGCAAGTTCGAGTTTGAGTTTTATTGGGATGTAAAACATCTCTTTTATAATCATGTGACCACTTCATAGCCAATCATATTGTAATATTTCAATGAAAAACGGAAGTAATGTAATTATTAAATGAAAAAGGTGGTACAAATCAACAATTTTTGTTTTATTTGTATATTTTATAAATAAGACTTTAATACATTTCTAATAGCAATATTGCATGCATCAAAGGCTTTGTAACGAGGTGTAATAAAAAGTATATTTGGAATAAAACATATCAACATATGTTTATAATGGATATGTCAAGACGTTGAATGTCAATATAACATTCCAAGGTTACTCACAGAAACCAATGATATTTTTAATATCACACTTGTCACTTGATAATAGCATATACTTGTAGATAATATAGCTAAAATTTTACCCTGTAATAAACTTTTGGGTTTTGTTTAGAATAATAAGAGGAATCATGTTTACTTCACCCGATTTCACAAGAATGGTCCAAGCGGGCTGATAAAGCAAGTTTATTAACTGCTTCCGGAATATTATTACATGCCTTTCCGTCAATGTTCATAAGTTCACTTAGCGAATTTCCGGAAAACTGTGCTTACTATCATTGCGGACTAGACTGTTTTATTGAATATTTGCATAGAAAATTATTAAATGCCAATTTATCTCTTATGATATTAAAAGTGCTTAAAAAGGGCATTTATTGGATTTACATACTAAAACACTTATCAGCCCTCGTTCATATATCATCCCTTGAGCCTACCAGCTCTCTGGCTGATATCATGACCTAGGGCTGATAAAGGATATGATATGAAACAAGATGTTGCACGCTACGTCGTGCTAAGAATATCCCCCACTCGTTCATTTGTAAGCTGCACAGTAAACAGGAAGTAGATGTGCGGTAAACCTGGAAAGGGGAGACACGGTACAAGTCACCATGCCAAAGCCATATATCAAATATAACAAGATGTTGCACGCTACGTCGTGCTAAGAATACCTCCACTCGTTCATTTGTAAGTCGCACGGTAAACCTGGAAAGGGGAGACACGGTACAAGTCACCATGCCAAAGCCATATATCAAATATAAAATCATTTCTTCCAGAATAAACTGAGATAACTGTTACGAAAGTTTTCATTACAGCAAACATGAAAAATTCTAAGTCGCACTGTAAACAGGAAGTAGACGTGCGGTAAACCTGGAAAGGAGAGACATGGTACAAGTCACCATGCCAAAGCCATATATCAAATATAAAATCATTTCTTCCAGTAGAAGCTGAGATATCTGTTACGAAAGTGTGAACGGACGGACAAACTGACAGACGGACGGACGGACAAGGTGATTGCAATATAGCCCCCTCTCTACGAGTGGGGGTATAAAATCATTTCTTCCAGTAGAAGCTGAGATAACTGTTACGAAAGTTTTCATTACGGCAAACATGAAAAATTCTAAGTCGCACTGTAAACATGAAGTAGATGTGCGGTAAACCTGGAATGGGGAGACACGGTACAAGTCACCATGCCAAAGCCAAATATCAAATATAAAATAATTTCTTCCAGTAGAAGCTGAGCTATCTGTTACGAAAGTGTGAACGGACGGACAAGGTGATTGCAATATAGCCCCCTCTCTATAAATATAAATCTATATTTATTACATGAGTGTAATTTAGCTTGCATATGACTGGTTTCAAGCTGATTAAGAGGTTTTGAGTATTTGCGATATCACCCCTCTGCTAATATTTCTATACATAAATATTCCGAAACTGGCTTATCACAGTGATATCACCCCTCTCAAGGCATAAAAATAGATGGGGAAAAGCAGACTTTGCTATCCTATCAAATTAATTCTTTTGTTGTTCAATAACCAATGAGATTGCGCTTAACATTTGTTTTTCTGCAGAATCATAAACAAACTTTCAAAATTGTGACATTTTATTGGAATGACGATGAAATTGTTAGTAAATAATAAAATATTTTCATGAATTAAAACAATCATTGACTTTAGCATAGGTATCTGATTTATCAACCTTTAAAAACGTATATTCACCTCACCTGTGGTTCCATAAAAGATCAAAGGGAAAATTCACAAATTATCAATAATATAAATTAGATTATATCTTACAAGACATCAACATCATGATATTCCTTGGGTACTTTAAATGCTTTCCTGCTTGGTATTTTTGTAATATACTGACATTTGGTCCATTCTGTTACATTACCAGTACATTTATAACCACCACTCCTGAAATATATACAAACTTTCATGTAAAAAAAAACTAAATATGACACTTTTTCATTTTCAATTAAATATCTTTTTTCCTCTTTCTTTCTTTGCCATTTTGTCAAACATTACAATAACAGAAATCTTTATAAACTTTCTCTGGAAATTGTCATCATATGTCAAAACTACAGAAATAACTTTTTTTTAAAGTTCTTACAAATGAATACTGAAATACAAACTTTTTTTTATCAAATAATTTAATTTATTTATTTCTTCATCAAATTTAAAGCAAGTCATGAGATTGAAATTCCGGCATCCTCTGATATCTTTAAAAATCCAATGATTTCCACATTAAAAATTAAGATTTTAATTTAACAAGTAAAATTTATGTAGTACTCGCATTCCTTTAAAGACTTGATAATAATACACTGGATAAGAATTGAAATAAATTTTACTTAGAAATTAAAATAAACAAGGGCAACGCAAAGCGTGGCGCATCCCCTCGCCTAAAAATTTGACATGGTGACCTTGACCTCTGACCTTGAAAATCAATAGGGTTCCAGATTCTCTTAAGGAATAAGTATATACCAAGTTTGGTCAAAATCCATTGAAGGATGTTGATTCTAGAGTGTTCACAAGGATGTTACGGAAGGACGGACGGTAGCGTTACTTTATCCCTTTGCAACTTCGTTGGCAAGGGGATAATTAAAAAAAACAATAAACCAACTTGGGGTGTTTGTAGCTGCGATTGCAAAGTAGCAATGGATTAAATAATTTCTACACAGTTAGTGTTTCAGATAAGAGTTCAATTCCTACCCATGTAAAGGTGTACATGATATATTTTATATGATACTTGGCAAATTAAAAATTCATAATTGTACAGTGACTTGCGACAGTTCTGTGTTTTTTCAGGGTAGTTAAATTTCCTCCACCAATAATACTGACAGCCCCAATATACCTGAAATTTTATTCAAAGTGGCATTAAGCACTCAAAACACTAACCATAAAATGAACTTTACTAATAATTTAAATAGAACTTGACATAGAAAATGAACTTACGAATACACCAGCTGTCCTTTCTTACATTCTGGACATTTATTGATACTACCAAACGCCATACAGTCAGCCACTGCGTCAAGTAACTACAACATAGTCATACACAACTACATGCAAATTGATTTTTATTTTGTTGGGGGATGTTATGTTCATTATCATATGACATACTCAGAAAAATAAATATCACCCATGGTTTGTACTAAAATAACCAGAAATATTTTGAGGCGAGAATGTTTTCAAATGTTGCTACATGGTACACTGATGTTGAAATATTTCCTGTAATAGACAACCTTCTTTGATTTTTTTATAACATCAATCTGATTAAAATCAGATCAGATTGTTTCTTTGTGTGTTATTTATATACATGTATATGTGATGATTTCGTATAATGTAAGTTACATGTCTGACCCTGTACACGTTACGGTAACTTCTGATGGTTGAACCTAGACATCTATGGAGCTTTGGTAACAGGTGATGATAAATAAAGCTACATTGTTGTTTTAAAAAAGATCAGATTTATTACTTGCTCCCCTTTACTGATGTGGGAGATCTGAGGAATCTCCATTACAGGTTACATGCGAGAGAACTTATGTCATGAATATATAATGATATGATAAATACGGTTATGACCTTTTCAGACCATCTGATTTCTTGTACTATTCAAAGTAGCTTAGTAACACTTTCATAGTTTCACAATCACTATTTTGACTAGGGTCGCTCACATGTCACCAGTAATGGAGCTTCCTCAGCTCTCCCACGCCATGACATATCAGTAAAGAGAAGCAAGTGACACAAAAAACCAAAGCTTTGTAAATAACCACCTACTGAATATTCCTCCTAAATTGTATCTACCTTACTTTCCCCGGCTGGAATGTTCTGATCATTCAATTCTAACAGTAACTTCATTGCATTGTTAGACACATGCTTCTGTAAATCATCTCTGTATTTCCATATCAACTGACTTTGTTCCTGTAAAGATAATGATATACATGTTAATTTATATTGAAGTATTCATGGTGTGTTATTTTCAATGTAATGATGTTTTTTAATAGTTCATTAGTTTACAAACTGATCTTCTTTAAAGGAATGTGGTTACATAAAATTGTATATAAACCACATAAAACCTATTGTCTTAAAGTCTTCCTTTTATCTTTTTAAATCCTACATTTAATTATCATCCAGTTTTATCACCGTCAACAATCTTCACAAACCTTCAGCTGTTTTTCTTCTTCTGTTTCTTCCTTTGTCTTCTTTGCTTTCTTCCCTCCTGCTCCATCAGCTGCTGCTGCCTTTCTCTTTTTCCTTAAAACAATGACATAAGAATAGAGGTTTCACCAATAATATATTAAAATACAGACCTAACCAGGGCTTTCAATATTTTTCAAGTCTCCCAGTACTTTACTATTTACAAGTGGTACTTTTTATTAAAATATTAACAATTTTCATTAATATCTTTATAATATACTCTTTAAAATCAGGAGGAACCAAGGAACATTTTAGGTGTGTAAAATAGTACCGCCCCTGAAATGCCTGGTGGGCGGTTGATACGATGGTAGCAAGTCAATCATATTTTGACTGTTGATTCGAAACAGATCAGGCTAGAATCATCGAAATATCTCAAACCTTTAAACTGTGTCTAGGATTCTTGAGTTAAGAATTCAGAAGGATTGGTCAAATTGAACTTAGGTTATTGCGAAAATATATTGTCAATAAACGGGGGGAAACGAAACACCCATACCATTATCGAACTGCAATAATTTTGAGGCTGAATAGAATTATTATGCAAGTGTTACATTTCAGAAATACATTTCCTAAAATGCCAGAGAGAATCTATTCAACAACTAGATAAGTGATAGATCAAGTAGATATGTAGGATAATTGATTAACAAATAAAACTTTGACAAATAACATAAATCAACTAACCCTTTTTCTCCTTTACCAAGTTTTTCTATAAGTTCTTCTTTGTCCTCTTTCCTTATATTCACCCATCCAACCATTCTGAAAAGAAAATCTAAATTTACAAGAATTCTGAGAGTATTGCACATAGCAATACACTGTCCCCTACCAGCCCCAAAAATCAGAGGACCTAAAATATTAGAAGTATCACCTTGCAGTGACTAGATTTTAAATTACAAGTTCAAGGGCCATAACTCAGCCAAAAATCATTCGACCGGAACGAAATTCGAACTTAAACTGTAACTCATCTAGATATAACCACATACCAAATATCAAAGGACGTAAAAAACAGAGGCTCCCAGGAGCCTGTAATCGCTCACCTGGATCAAAGCTGCTTTCAATAACAACGCAACTGCACTGTGGTGCGCCATCTTGGTGGAGAGCATGACTGCCGGACACAATTTTGGAAAAGGACCATCGAATGACAATTCCATCAAAGTTTGGCTCTAATTGAGCTACTTGTTCCAGACAAGAAGATTTTTATGTGAATTTCCCATAGGGTCCTATGTTAAGCTAAGTTCGACTGTGGGAGCCATCTTGGTCGATAGATCTTGACATACTGAACATGTTTGCAGTTTAAACTTAATATCTATCTCTTATAGTTTTTTGAAATATAAGATGAAAAGTATTAAAAAAAAATTAAAAATTGATGAAAAAAGGTCAATAACTCCAAGATGGGTAATCAGATTTACTTCACAATTACAGGGTATGTAGATCTTGACATGCTGAACATGTTTGCAGTTTAAACTTAACATCTATCTCTTATGGTTTTTGAAATAAAGGACGAAAAGTATTAAAATTTTGAAAATTTGATGAAAAAAGGACAATAACTCCAAAATGGGTTATGGGATTTACTTCATAATTGCAGGGTAGGTAGATCTTGACATGCTGCACACTTTTGCAATTTAAACTTAACCTCTATCTCTTATAGTTTTTGAAATATAAGACGAAAAGTATTAAAATTTTGAAAATTTGATGGAAAAAAGATGGGTTATAAGATTTACTTCAAAATTGCAGGGTACGTAGAACCTGACATACTGAACATGTTTGCAATTTTAACTTAACATCTATCTCTTATAGTTTTTGAAATATAAGATGAAAAGTATCAAATTTTTTAATATTTGATGAAAAAAGGGCAATAACTCCAAAATTGGGTAATGGGATTTACTTCAAAATTGCAGGGTTTGTAGATCTTGATATGCAGAACATGTTTGCAGTTTAAACTTAACATCTATCTCTTATAGTTTTTGAAATAAAGGACGAAAAGAATTAAAATTTGATAAAAAAAAGGCAATAACTCCAAGATGGGTAATCAAATTTACTTCAAAATTGCAGGGTAGGTAGATCTTGACATGCTGAACATGTTTGTAGTTAAACTTAACATCTATCTCTTATAGTTTTTGAAATAAAGGATGAAAAGTATTAAAATTTTGAAAATTTGACAAAAAAGGGCAATAACTCCACAATTAGGTAATGGGATTTACTTCAAAATTGCAGGGTAGATAGATCTTGACATGCTGCACATTTTTGTAATTTAAACTTAACCTTTATCTCTTATAGTTTTTTAAATATACATTGTAAGAAGTAAAGTATTAAAATTTTAAAAATTTGATGAAAAAAGGGCAATAAGTCCAAGATGGGTAATCAGATTTATTTCAAAATTGCAGGGTAGATAGATCTTGACATACTGAACATTTTTGTAGTTTACACTTAACATCTATCTCTTATAGTTGTTGAAATAAAGTACAAAAAGTATTAAAATTTTGAAAATTTGATGAAAAAAGGGCAATAACTCCAAAATTGGGTAATGGGATTTACTTCAAAATTGCAGCGTAAGTAGATCTGGACATGCTGCACATTTTTGTAATTTAAACTTAACATCTATCTCTATAGTTTTTGAAATAAAGGACGAAAAGTATTAAAATTTTGAAAATTTGATGAAAAAGGGCAATAACTCCAAGATGGGTGATCAGATTTACTTCAAAATTGCAGGGTAGGTAGATCTTCACATGTTGAACATGTATTCAGTTTGAATTTAACATCTATCTCTTATAGTTTTTGAAATAAAGGACGAAAAGTACAAAATATGCCTAATTTGCATAAATCGGTATAAATCGGCTGAACGAAAAATTTCACAGAAAAACCTGTAATATATGTTAAACTACTCATTGCCATGTAGCTGCAGTTAAAATTTGAGCTGATTTTGACTTACACTAAAGCAGCAATAGATAATTGAAATTTCATCCCCCCCTTTTTTCTATTTTTAGCTTGGTGGCCATCTTGGTTTGAAGCCGGGAACACCGGACACAAATTTGGAAGGGGGCCATCCAAGGACCATTCCACCAAAGTTTGGTTGCAATTGGCCCAGTAGTTTCTGAGGAGAAGATTAAAATGTGAAATGTTGACGGACAGACGATGGACGACAGACGACGGACGAAAAGTGATGGCAATAGCTCACATGACCCCTTTGGGTCAGGTGAGCTAAAATGTCAGAAAAACTTAAAATTTTAATGTGACGGACGAAACCTAAAACTATAGTTCCCTTCGACTTCGCCGGTAGGGGACTAATTACAAGTTATAGTACTCTTTATCTAAACTCTAATAGGATCAATTTGCTTTGGTCAGAATTTACAGGTTCGAGTCAGAATTAACAGGTTTGGGTCACAATTGACAGGTTTTTACAAAAACATATTTATTTACACAAGATTACATTAATTTTTGTTTTTGCTTTACACAGACATATATTGGAAGAAATATGTAGTCATTCAATATTTTTCTCCAAAGAACTCAATGTAGTTTGTATATGATATCTGTGATTTGATTGATACCGAAAATATCAGCCTGCAGAGCCAGAATATGACATTTGCTGGCAAGTGATCATAGAGAATCTTATTCACATTCAGATGGCATGTTTATCATCCCTAAATCAAACATAAACACAGATATATATGGTACATCTATAGGTTTCGATATTTGTATTTTCACGGGAAAAATCACATGATTAAAAACATTCATCCGTACTCACTTCTTTAGGCAAAATACTCAAATCAATGTCAGCCATTTTCATTAGTGGTTTTGTGTACCAATTCAGGTCTGATTTAGAAAGCAAAAAGGTCATGACCTCAATTATGATATAAAACTAGAGGCTCCTAGGAGCCTGAAATCGCTCACCTGGCTCAAAGTTGGCCCAGCAGTTTCAGAGGAGATAATTTTTAAGTGAATTTTGGTGAATCTTCTATTTTTAGCAATGGCCGCCATCTTCTTTGGCGGGCGGGGTTGTCGGATATAATTCTGAAGGTAGACCATCTAAAGACCATTTCACCATAGTTTGGGCCCATTTGACCCAGTGGTTTCAGAGGAGATCTTTTTTAAGTGATTTTTTGCCTAATTTTCTATTTTTAGTAATGGTGGACATCTTGGCTGGCAGCAGGGTCGTCGGACAGAATTCTGAAAGGGGATCACCTAAAGACCATTCCACCATAGTTTGGGTCCAATTGGCCCAGCAGTTTCAGAGGAGATAATTTTTAAGTGATTATTTGCTGAATTTTCTATTTTTAGTAATGGTGGCCATATTGGTTGGCGGCCGGGGTCGTCGGACACAATTCTAAAAGATGACCACCTAAAGACCAGTCCACCATAGTTTGGCCCCGTAGTTTCAGAGGAGATAATTTTTAAGTGATTTTTTGCTAAATTTTCTATTTTTAGTAGCGGTGGCCATCTTGGTTGGCGGCCAGGGTCGTCGGACACAATTCTGAAAGATGACCACCTAAAGACCATTCCACCATAGTTTGCGCCCAACTGGCCCAGTA
>MJUT01023519.1:44069-56078 GCA_002080005.1 Gigantidas platifrons
CCATTGCGTCAGATTCATTTGTTTCGAAATTGATGTTACTATGATTATTTCTTGTTGAATTCAAATGTTCTTTCAATTCATGATTCCTTTGTGGAATTTGCATGCAGTCTCGTCTAGAGTTAACATCAGAGTATACGCTCTTTGGATTTATATCAGGGGAATGCAATGTCTCGTAGATGTTAGTATGCACGCATTGCAGGTAATTGTCATTTGGGTTTTCTCTCTCTATATGAGAATCAAGTTCAATATCATCGTTAATTACAGCATATGAATCGGAAATTCTTGAATTATGCTCGTCGTTTGTGGTTTCTCTATTATATGGAGGTGGATTCTGACGTCTTCGTCTCCGTCTCAGAAAATAGAAAATGCATAAGCCAGCAACGATCGCAATAACGATAACACTACCGGAAGCTGCTGAATATAGTATAATATCTTTGGTATTGAGACCTGCAACATTTGAAAAAAATTAATATATCAATTTTATCAAAAAATTATATTAGATTTATTCATTCCGGTCCTTCCCTCATTTAAGACTTATCACCAGGTTTGCAACACGAGTTTCCCGACAGGTGCCGTTAGTTGAGCAGGAACTACCTACCCTTCCGGATCACCTAAGTTCAACCGGTTTGTAGTGGGGCTCGTACTGCTCAATAACTAGTTTTCTTTGTTCAAATCTTTCAAATGCTAACGATTATGTAAAATTTGAAAAACAAGTTACTGATTTATGTGTCCACAAAATAATCTCATTTTTTTAGCGTAAAAGCATTGCTTCCATAATCCCCACCGAAGGGTTAAATGATTGGTAACAAAGCCTCTTCCTTTGTACAATCAAAATTAAAGTAAGAAATTGGTGCATTCGTTGACGCGGTTGGTTTGACTTTTATTCGTATACATTCGAAAACATAATTACTTAAAATTATCAAAACTTCTTTCATGTTATACATATCCTACAATTACATATATTCGTGTTTTTAGTTTCGTGTTATGATGTTCGATACGATATTCGCATAATGACGATGTTGGGTTCGTCTTTACCCCCCCCCTCCCTCTATTTTGGTGTTTTATTTGTTATTTGTATTTATTTACGCTTACTGGTGTCCAACACGATTTTCATAGCAGATTCTGAAGAGAGCATAGTGAGTGATTGTTGTTTAACGCTAAAATAGCAATGATTCAGTTGTATCATAGCGATAGCAGGTTACATTTGAAGAAACGATAACACGTTCCCCTTTGTACTAGACGCTTAGTTGGACTTTTACTGCTTAATGCTTTGTACTTAATGAAGAAGCAACACATATTAATTTCATAGCCTATGATTTGACCCGATCGGGGCTGGAACCCACGATCTACCACATTGAAGGCAAGCACGCTATATATTACATCACCATTGTGGTTTCTACGAAGGGTGAAGAGAACATAAGCAAAGGGACGACTCGATTACGAAAATAAGTAATTGTACCAACGCAACTGTAAGCAAAATACTAATAAGAGGCCAATGATTTTGTCTAGAATCTGCCATCTGTTGTAAGAATACCTTGAAACTGAATAAGTAAAGTTTGAAGATACCAAAGGTGTAATCAGAAGCCGAAAATCGACGAATAAATAATACAACGGCCAAATAAAAATAGGAAAAATGGACAACCAATGATTTACAAAACACTACACATAAAACTCTTGTTTAAGATATAAAAACTCAACTAAAAACGAGTGGTGAACTCATGTGTTCCAGATGGGTAGGTGGTGGTTGTGGCATCCGTTGTAACATGTTGCTATTTTGTCCCACACTTTGGTAAGAATTTACCGTGAGTCGCTTCAAATACGATCTTATCTCTATGTATATTTTCCATTGCGTATACGATACACATATTTTTTCTATTCGAGTTAAGAACAATACATGTATGTAAATAAAAACATGGATTTTAAAGTATGACAACGTTACTGATATTGAGAGTAAATTAAGTGCTGAACGCATGATACTAACTGGTCCTTGTGACTCTATTTGGTGTATTTGTCCGTGTTTTTTAAGAAGACCAGAGCTGCTTACCCTTGTTGAGCACATGGGTTCAACTCCAGCTTTTGGTGGGGTCTGTTGCTGGGTTCACCTCCAGCTGTTTATGTGATCTGTGTTACTGGGTACACCTTCAGATTTTGGTGGGGTCTGTGTTGCTGGGTACACCTCCAGCTTTAGGTGGGGTCTGTGTTGCTGGGTACACCTCCAGGTTTTGGTGGGGTCTGTGTTGCTGGGTACACCTTCAGATTTTAGTGGGGTCTGTGTTGCTGGGTACACCTCCAGCCTTTGGTGGGGTCTGTGTTGCTGGGTACACCTCCTGCTTTTGGTGGGGTATGTGTTGCTGGGTACACCTCCAGCTTTTGGTAGGGTCTGTGTTGCTGTGTTTACCTCCTGCTTTTGGTGGGGTATGTGTTGCTGGGTACACCTCCAGCTTTTGGTGGGGTCTGTCTTGCTGTGTTTACCTCCTGCTTTTGGTGGGGTATGTGTTGCTGGGTACACCTCCAGCTTTTGGTGGGGACTGTGTTGCTGGGTACACCTCCAGCTTTTGGTGGGGTCTGTGTTGCTGGGTTCACCTCCAGCTTTTGGTGGGGTCTATGTTGCTGGGTTCACCTCCTGCTTTTGGTGGGGTCTGTGTTGCTGGGTACACCTCCAGCTTTTGGTGGGGTCTGTATTACTGGGTTCACCTCCTGCTTTAGGTGTGGTCTGTGTTGCTGAGTACACCTCCAGGTTTTGGTGGGTTCTGTATTGCTCATCTGCTTAGTTTTGGGTATTGTTAATTTGTTTTCTTTGTTTTCACTCTGTGTCTTATGTACCCAATGTTGCTTGTTCTACTGGATT
Source organism: Gigantidas platifrons (assembly GCA_002080005.1). NCBI lineage: Eukaryota > Metazoa > Mollusca > Bivalvia > Mytilida > Modiolidae > Gigantidas > Gigantidas platifrons. The sequence goes on from MJUT01023519.1 coordinate 46,918, forward strand.
GTATTTTTTATTGCCCCTTTGATTTTCTCTAAAGTTTATTATTAACATACCATTATTTAGAATTCTACTAACAGTAGACGTTTCTGTTCCCCTGTCTGCAAAAATCAATATAATCATAATTAATTTCAATACAACAAATGTTATTTATATGATATAATACTGAGATGCTGGCCATTATTTGAAGAACACGTGATCTCTGATATGCTCACCATTCCTGAAGAACACGTGGTCTCGCTTAGTTTCTGCTTTTTGCTGGAGTTCGTTTGTCCAATCATTTGTTCATTTGTTTTGAGTTACTTTTATGTTCCTGCTGTTGTTGGTTTATACCCGGACCAATTGTAAGACATCAAGCTTTTCTGTAATCCTTATGTAACATAATCAAGGTTGGTATTTAATTTGCTAATAATATTAACAAATACAAAACGTTTCAACCTTGGACGACAAACCGCTAAAGCAAAGTTTTTAAAGATAGAAATACACCAGCCATGCTGTGTTGAAGTACTAAGCATGGAGAAGTGCTCGTCTGTTACTTTGGGGGTGGGAGTTGATGCGTAGTAAACTGTTCCTTCCCAACTAGTGGCACATTTCGTGTTAATCCGGTAATATATCATCACAGCATAAAACAAGGTAAATGAGAAGCAGAGAATTCCAAACTGTCCGAACAATTTCAAAAATACAAAATACGTAGAAATAGAGACAAAATAGATACCCCTAACATCCATATACATGACCAGTCACTTTCCTGGCTTAGTACAGACACTTCAATGAAAAGTGGCGGGGTTAAACTAGTTTTATCAAATGTTTTACATATATCAAACTTACCTTCCACAGATATTTCCATGGTGGTTGCGTCTTTCCTTGACGTATCATTCTTGTGTGTTACGTTACATATATAAGATCCACTGTCCTCCATAGTTGCAGAATGGATTGTGAAGTTCTGACCCACCCTCATAGTTGAGGAAACTCCATTTTTTAAACGATTCCATATATAGTCACACTCTAGGTAACAAACTGCTGAGCAGGTAATAGGACCTAATTGTCTCCCTTGGGTCACACTCACGTGATTTCCAGATATCGATAAAGCAACATTATCCGGTCCATCTATCATAAAAAAAACAGGTATTCATTTTACATAATACATATGCATTGATTTACAGGGCCTTTGTATTTTCTATCCTTCGATTTACGGCTTCTGATTACCCGTTTTGGTATCTTCAAACTTTTCTTGGCAGTCGATGGGTTAAGGGGTTAGACATTTAACCAGGTCGGTTCGCTAAAACCGCCTGTATTAAGAAATGAAGATTAGTCATGTGTTTTACGGCTTCTGGTATCTTCACACTTTTCTTTGAACTAGACATCACGTAAAGGAACGGAAGATCTACAATTCAAATGAGTAACTCTGAACTAGACAAACACTCAATCAGACTGCCAGTTAACGTGTGTTGTGCAGAGTTGACCCCATGTTTTAGTGGGGTTCGTGTTACTCGATCTTTGTTTGATGTATATGTTTTGTAGATTGTTGTTTGTCTGTTTATTGATTTAGGAGTTTTGACTTTCCCTTTGGAAGATTGCTCGGTGTTCGGTAATTTTGTTATTACCCTTATTTGTACTTTTTCCTTTTGGCCATTGTGTTGTCTGTTCTTCTTCGATATACATATTCTGATTACCCCTTTGGTATCTTCAAATTTTTCTATACTATTACCATTAGTCATCTATAGTTCTACAGGAGCCAGGATGATGATTAATGAAATATTAATGGATACAATCTGAATAAAGTCATGCATTGTAACCAGGGGTAATATCTCGATGGTTATAAATATTAAACCAAGCTGACTTAAGGCATCAATAATTATGTAGCATGACCGCCACGGAATAATTGAAATAGTAATGATAGTGACTTTAAGCATCAATTTAGCTCGAAAGATGTACACAACCCTTAACTGAATTCAAACTATGTACATCGTGTGTATCAGTATACCGTATATTCGATATCATACTCGTGCAATAAGATAAATTACTCACAATAAGGATCTAGAGTTATAACTTCACTTGAGTCAGAAACCATTCCAAGGTCGTCAGTTGCTCTGCATGATATATTTCTTCCTTTATCCAATTTTGAAATAGGGTAAATTATTAAAATGTTCCGGACGCCTCCACTAACTGTCCAACTATATTGTAAACTATGCGGTACAAATGTAGGCCAGCGTTGAACACGTGATATACACGTGAATATTGTCCGACCATTAACAAACGGATACTTATCAAAAGTAATATTTGGTGTCTGTGCTTTATCTGCAATAGTATATTTAAAACATGAATTATTATCGTATCTAATCAACTATGCATTATATGTTATTCCAGTCTTAGACAGGGTATATAATGTCACATTCAACGGCACATGATTTATATTCCATGAGCCGAAGACGAATGGAATATCAATCGTAAGCCGTGAATAAAATTTTAAAATTTTCAAAAAAATTCAAAATTTTCATAAAATACATGTATTAGTAAAGGCATGGTTGAAATATGATATAATGAACATTACATGTCAAAATATGTATCACATGCCGTATCAACCCTCGACCTATATCACCCCTCGGGCCGGTGGCCCTTGGGTTGATATAGGGATCTCGGGTGTTATAGGCTCTCGGGTTGATACGGCATGTGATACAGATTTTGACATGTAATATTCAGTATTTAATCAACCATAAATTGATATTTTACTAATTTTCGCATTTAATAAATTATTCATTGATATTTTAATTATTTTCGTATTTGATAAACTATCCATTGATATTTTAATTATTTTCGTATTTAATCAACTAAGCATTGATATTTTAATCATTTTGGTATTTAATGAACTATGCATTGATAATTTAATTTTATACAGATATATCATGTTTGGGAGGGGTATTTGCGGAAAATACCAGTCGAGAGACGACAAATTTCCCAAGCCGAATGGCGAGGGAAATTTAGTCTCAAGACTGATATTTTTCGCAAATACCCCTCTAAAACATGATATATCTGTTTAATTACACCGAATATTATTTAGAACACTGGCTAAATAAATAATACCTTTTGTTTTTCGTTTTCAGGACTTAACATGATGTATCTGTTTAATTCTACCGAATGATGTTACATAAAACGCACAACTGATAACGTTTAGCAAATTTTGTTACAAACGTCTCGATGAAGGGTAATTATTAGGCCAATACCCCTGCAAAGGCGGAAAAGCTGAAGAAAACTAAGAATTTGTAAAAAAAAAAAAAATACCCCTTTCATCAATCAATCAGATGACAGCATTCTGATATAAGGTGTAATTAAATCAATTATATGCTTGGTTGTTTTCAACGTGTTGCTTTGTCTTTCTCTGCTACGAATTTGTACTATTCCCCTGGAGGCTCAAATATATCTTTATGCTTATGCTTAAGTAATACACCAAAACATTAAATGCAGTACTATAATGGATACAGTATGGTCAACGATTGGAAATGAAGTCCAACTGTTTATGCAATTGTAAAGCAATGACCAGTATCGATAATATCATACAAGAAATGGATTGATTATCGTTAAAAATACGAAAATTAACCTTAATGAAAAAAGAACTTCGTTTTATTTGAATAGATATGAATTACTCCCTCTTACTTACACAAATCGTATATACGAGTCTGATTATGCTATCATAGAATCATTAGAATGAAATAAAATTATCAATACAAAACAATTAAATACATGCAGATGAAAAAAAATACGATTTTCGAGAGGAAACACTTACAGAAAATGTAGTGGTAAATATTATTTTTATATACCTTTCATCACTAAAAAGGCACACCCGTCTACTGATGGCAAATTCGATGTAGACATGGATTTGTACAGTCCAACGTCCGATTTATTGACCTGTGTCAGTGTAAACTGTATGTGAAGTCCACTTTTCCTTAAATATTTGTACTTAGCGGAGTTTTTCTGCAATATTCCCTCAGCATAAATTAAATCATCGGTCTGGTTTGATAATTGATTGAATGCTACGTTATAATTGGGCTGATCTATTTTATTTGTCCAGGATATAACAACAGATTTTCCTTCTTCACTGTAAATTAAGTTGTCTACAAAACAAAACAAAACATTAAAGCATTGCTAGTGTATTTCCATTGGATGATTTTATACACCCGGTTTTTCGGTGTGGTCTGTGTTGCTCATCTGTTTAGTTTTTCTATGTTGTCCTATTATGTGGCTTTACGTTCTGAGTTGTAGTGTCCGTTACGATCTTTGCCTAAAAACTATGCTCGTTTCGTCTTTACCTCCAGTTGTGTGTAGGTGGGCACATGTCTTACTGTAAATGTGGAAAATTTCGCGCGGGGGTAATTTTCGATAAATTCGCGTTCAAGAAAAATGCGCGAACATTTCCCCCAGCCGAATATCTTTTCAAATAAATGCAGCAAAAATGATTAAAATATTCAGTTTAGAAAACGATATATTGTGTGGTACAAGTGCATACCTGTGTTTTCGTCAACGAAGGAATGGCATACGTGGCATACGTGGCGAAATGACATCAATATTTAAGACAAATACATTTATTTATATCAATATCAAAACTGAACAAAAGTTCCTGAGGAGGAAGTCCATTGAAAAGTTCCGACATGCACTGTCAAATTAGTATGAGGTTCAGTTAAGGTATTATAGTGTTAAATTTATTCCGACGGCTTCAAATGCGTGTTTAATAAATTCAGTTTCATATTCAAGCTTTTCGTGACATTTTCACAGATTAATTAATTAGGACGTTTTCAATGGAATTTTCAATTTACCCGGGAGCAAAAACTAATTACAACCACCACACTTTCAAGTGAACCGTTAATTACAAAGTAAACATATTTGATATGCACTGTAGTACACTAAGTTAATTGACATTTACCGGTCGATTGAACATATTGATTTTTTTTATTTTGTTGTAACAAATTATAATTTCGTATCTTTCAATTCGGTAATAATTTTAGTGTAAAAATTACGACAGATTTAGATTTCAATTAGGGCAAAATTGATTACGTACCTGTTTGATCCCAATTTATGATTAAATCATCTGGAATGTCATATTTTTTGCCACAGTTTTCTCTATTCTCTGGAAGTAATCGGCTTCAATATTTTCAAAATCGTCCGGTAAATGTTTAATTCCCTTAGTGGTCTTTCTCTTTCTAAAATTTAATCTGTCCACTACCGCAACATTTTACTACACTCATCGAATCTTTATTGTACGAATTACGTTTTTTGTGTTTGCTGGCGTGTAGTGGTGTCCAACACATATATTGTTGTGTTTTTGTTTTGTTTTTCTTTGTCTTATGTCTCCTATGTGGCCAGTTCCTTTGAATGATCCATTTTTATTGCCCCATCGGTATTCTCTATCGTTTATTTATTTACCAGATTCTCTAGTTTTTCCGTTTTTGTTTTTTGTTTTGGTTTCTAGCATTCATTATCAAAGTGATTTATTGTCTGTGACCTTTTTTGGTGATGGATATATCTTAAATACTATTCCCTTCGTCGTTCAACAACAATCAATCACTCATATAGAAAGACTTTCATCGGTATCTATCGTTGTGTTTATGACTTTTCAGGTTTGTCTGATTTCTGCTTCGTGTTCTTTTTGTTGGTTTTATTGTCGACAATTTCTGCCTTTAAACGGCTTATTTTCAAATCTTTCCTATTGCCTTATATCCAAATCCAATCTTGTTCAATATATATACAACTGTATACCCGGTATTTAACAGTGAAATCATTGCATTGACTTCAAAGTCATAAGTGCAAGACTACATCGACGTATTGTGACGTCATATAAAATGTTATATGATCTCAGTGAGTGCATAAAGCAAATGTGGTTGTAGGAGGGGTCATCTGTTATTTACGTTATTTGTGTTTGCTTGCGCATAGTGGTGTCCAACGCATATTGTGTTGTGTTTTTGATTTGTTTGTCGTCTTGTGTACCCTATATATGTTGCCAGTTTCTCTGCATTGTCCAGTTTTGATTTCCCCTACGGTATGTTGTCGTCTCGAGTACACTATGTTGCCAGTTTCCCTGGATTGTCCATGTTTGATTGTCCCTACGGTATGTTTATGTACACGCAGACAGGCATATTCATTGCTCAAATAGACCAGCCACAGAATGCCATTTAATATACCATACCTGTTGCCCAAAACTTCTCGTCCTGGTATTGTGACCAACCAACTTTGTTATATTTACATCGCAACTTTAATGTATGCATGTCACATGACGTCAATTGTACTGACGTGATTATCAACGATGTATCAGGATAATTCACAACTCTGTTGTACACCAGATCATTATTCCCATCATACAGTTTAACTTCCGTCTGATGAATGAAATCAGATGACGTCACAGGTAGTGTCCACGTGATAGCTATACCACTACTACTGGTCACGTTTATCATTATATTTAACGGCCTATCTAAATATGAAATGAGACAATATGACAAAAGTAAACTTTCTGAATATAAATTTTTGAAATTAAATTCAATTACTTTTTGAAAATAACACAAGAACTATGAATCATATATAATTGTGGACAAAGAGTAGCCCAATCCCTATCTACGATTTGCAAAGTATTGAACGTTCTTATGAATTTAAGTATATCCATGCATAATAAATTCTTGCTATTAGGATGAATGAAACACTAAAAACGTACAATTATATTTCAAATCTCAGACAGGGCCATAGTGGTTGTTATCGTATGGTAGTTGAATTTACTACTACCCATGCAAGCAGAACATATCACCACTAAGGCTGTGATGGCGAATCCCGGTCATGGCGAGGTTTACTCGATACAACATTATGTGATAAAGTTTGTCAGTGCCTTGTGGCGGGTTGGTGATTTTCTCCGATTACTCCGGTTTCACATACAGAGATATCGATCCTGTAATAACAACAGAATCATAGATATTTAATTCAGTGCATTATTTTACCATATATGGCAACTCATTCAAAATAGCTTTCTTAGCTGTGACATATTTATTGTGTAGTTGACCTTAAATAGCAACCAATGAAAACATGTATTGGAATGAGTGTTCGTACATCGTTAATTAACACATAAATTATCATAAGCCTCTATAATAATGCAGAGGAGCTTGGAAACGGAAACAGTATTTTTTCTGAATACTGTGCGTGTGGACTTTTCCTGTACAGGTGAGTACAAGACTAGAATATATCACACAGATAAAACCATGAACCACGCGATTTTATCAGTGAGAAAGGGTGATCCACAAGGGTCACCATATCTTGTCCAATTAAATGACAACCACCGAAAGGTCTATTTTTCAAAGACGACTAAGGACAGCAAACTTATGACTATAATAGAAACATTTATTATTGTCAATAGACAGGAGTACGGATTAGGCATGTAAATATTTCCCTTCAAAGATATATTGAATTGTGAGTTGAGAATATTCAGATTTCCGATTAATTTAAGGTTCGGTTTATACAGTTGATACCGCATTAATGTAATTACGTTGTGCATACCTATTTCTGTACACGTTTTATTATCAGCCTTCACAATAAAGAAATCTGGACACATACATCCGGTCTTTGTACTTTTCGACATACTATCAGAAGCAGGTAAAGGGAAACAATAATGACTACACATTCCATTGTCGTCACCACACAAATTATCACCTTCAAATATATATTATTGATGATATTATTCTACTTCTACTACTAACAAATACTAACCGCCTTCAACAAGTTCAAAAAATATGTCAGGGGTTGTACTATGTCTATCAAATTCTGACCTCCTTCAGCAAGTTGAAAATTATGTCAGATGTTATACATGACAGATGAAATGAGCAAAACTATTTACAGGTTTCATAAATCAATATTTAATAGATCAGTCAGCAGCGTTAAACGTCTTTACCGAGCCACTCAAATGATTGAGCACATTTTGTTTAACTTATTGTAAGATCATTATTACTCCCGGAAGTAAATATTGCGCAATTAACTGATAAAACCACTTTAATCTCCCCAAAATATTATAATGTTCCCCTACCCTACCACTTTCCCTCAATCCACGACAACTGAGGTTCCTGAATGGCAACAACAAACATCATCGATTACACAACTTGTAAATGTAGAAATACCTATGCCTCTACTTGTCACATGGGTAACATGACGACGAATGTCATTTAGTGGAAAATGAAGAACGAAATTCATCCGTGGTTTATGCTTTTGAATATTTAGTTTTATGTGTAGTGTTATGTCAGTCTTTCTCTCCTTTTTTTTTCATCTAATTAACCGTTTGGTATCTTCAAATTTTTCTGGTTATATTATACACGTTAGGGATCACGGACACAAGCCTGGAAAAGTTCCCTAATTTGAGAACTGTTCACATTCTGGTTTGTCGATATATGTGATGTTCGATGCGTGGTTTTGTCACTTTTAATATTTCATTTTATTTTGTTTCTTCCGGATTTATCGTGTCCATCCGGACAGTGGTTTTGTTTTTCATTGTTAAATTGATCAATGGAAAAATACTACACATGATTACAATTATTCCAATTTTGTTTTCACGCAAATATGCGAGCGCAACGAGACAACCTCTCATCAATACTAAGACAATGTGAATTTAATTTGGCATACATTCTGATAATTGACCATTTATTGGGAAAGTTTTATGTCATGACGCATTTATGTGAAGTAACATCATTCAAAAAAGGTACACCACACCATCAGAGCAGTTCTGAAATCTCACAGAAAATCGTAAAAACAGAGGCAAAACTGACACCATAACACACATATACCTGACCCCTAGCACACATATACCTGACCCCTAACACACATAGACCTGACCCTAACACATATATACCTGAATCTTGACATACATATACCTGACCCCTAACACACATATACCTGACTCCTAACACACATATACCTGACTCCTAGCACACATATACCTGACACTAACACACATATACCTGACTCCTAACACACATATACCTGACCCCTAACACACATATACCTGACTCCTAACACACATATACCTGACTCCTAGCACACATATACCTGACCCTAACACACATATACCTGACTCCTAACACACATATACCTGACCCCTAACACACATAGACCTGACCCTAACTCACACACACACACACACACACACACATACA
>MJUT01023519.1:56215-71070 GCA_002080005.1 Gigantidas platifrons
CACACACACACACACACACACACACACACACATGTACCTGACCCCTAACACACATATACCTGACTCCTAACACACATATACCTAACCCCTATCACACATATACCTGACCCCTAACACACATATACCTGACCCAAACACACATATACCTGACTCCTAACACACATATACCTGAATCTTCACACACATATACCTGACCCTAACACATATACCTGACCCCTAACAAACATATACCTGACCCGTAACAAACATATACCTGACCCTAACATACATATACCTGACCCCTAACACACATATACCTGACCCCTAACAAACATATACCTGACCCCTAACATACATATACCTGACCCTAACACATATATACCTGGCCCTAAAACACATGTACCTGACTCCTAACACACATATACCTGACGCCTAACACACATATACCTGAGAGTTCAATTTCCTCTCTCAGTGCATGCATTTCAATAACTAGTGGCGGGGTTAAGCTAGTTGTTTGTGTCCAAACCTCTACACTTACGCGGACATGTAAATGATGTATATCTTTTACATGTGAGTACAATGCTAACCCTCACATATTCAATTAAGCCAGCAGCGTTGTTGTAAACAGTTCTGCGTTATAATCTTGAACTATATACTCATCTTTTATAATAACACTGAACAATATATTTGATTACATACCATTAACTTGTGCCCCAGCTCCAAACATTTGTATTCCCATTGGCTGATGGACATTACTAGCTACTAGCTTACAATTTTGTCCTGAGTATTTATGTATTCTCAATATAGATTTATGCCGCCAATTTGTCCAATAAATATAGTTTTCAAACACGACTAAATCAAACGAATTCGACATGATCGTTGAGTCTTTTAAAATCGTGTGTGTGTCGGATCCATCAAACCTTATGCTTTTTATTTGAGTTAGTTTACCATCTATCCAATAAAGTCTTCCTCCAACGTGGTCTGAAATAATATATCCACTGTCTAAGATTAATTGACATTTCCTTATTTTTTCAAAATATATAAGTTGTTTCTAGTAGAGCAAGGACAGCTGATCCTTCCGGAGCACCTGAGTTAATCCCGTGTTTCGGCTATTGTATTGTATGTCCTTCTTATATAAGTTGTTTCTAGTAGAGCAGGGACAGCTTATCTTTCCAGAGCACCTGAGTTTATCCCGTGCTTTAGCTATTGCATTGTATGTCCTTCTTATATAAGTTGTTTCTAGTAGAGCAGGGACAGCTTATCTTTCCAGAGCACCTGAGTTTATCCCGTGCTCTAGCTATTGTATTGTATGTCCTTCTTATATCAGTTGTTTCTAGTAGAGCAGGGACAGCTGATCTTTCCGGAGCACCTGAGTTTATACCGTGTTTCGGCTGTTGTATTGTATGTCCTTCTTCGATTTACAACTTCTGATTACCCCTTTTGGTATCTTGGGTCTTTTCACAAATTGATGTTGGGATACTGATGAAACTAAATCATAATTAAATAGAGTAAATTCCGTTTTATTCGTTGGATACCAACTTTTGTGATTTCAAATAGCAATGTATTTGTTCCCTTTCACATATACATGTTTTTCTTTCCTCTATCACCAGCAAGACTTTTACCAATATTTTTAGCAAATAAGATCTGCTTTATCCAGGTGATCGTATTACTCATCTTTACAGTTTTCTGTATTGTGTTTTTTGTTGTCTTCGTTCTGTGTTTTCTATCCAGTGCTGACTGTGTCTCTGGGTTGTTCATTTTTTGGTTGCCACGTCGGATTTCTTCTAACGTTTATGTTCATTGCAATCAATAAACCATGGAATCTAGTGTCTCTTTTACATTGCCGGACTTTGACCATAACCCTTAGTAACATGGCTGAGCCGTGTGCAGTATGAACATCTGAGTTTTTCTTCGGTTTTATATGTGGTACGTGTTGCTCAACCTCGGTTTTCTTCGTTTGTCTTTGCCTCTTTTCGTATTTTGTAGTCACGTATTTGTCTTTCTTTGCTAAGTTCTATTATTATTTTTCCTTATTGGGTATTAGTATCCTCTGCCTGTCATAAATCAATCATATTAATGAATTGTAAACTAATTTATATATTTACCGATAGACATTCCATTTGGCAATTCAATATCAGTATTTACAATGGTGCTTCTCTCTGTTCCATCCATTTGACACCGTTCTATTCTAGTATTACTACCCAACTCAGAGAAGAATAACCATCTATATTAAAATAAAAATAGTGAAACCGATGTTGTTATTTAACATTGATTGGTTATTTGTGACTTCCGTAACTATATTTGGCTTTGTCATAGGAATATGTAACTAGATTAACACGACGGGTGTCACTAGAGGAGCAGGAACTACCTACCCTTCCGGAGCACCTGAGTTCACCCCCGGTTTTTAGTGGGGTTAGTGTTACTCGATCTTTAGTTTTATATGTATGTTTTGTAGATCGTTGTTTATCCTTTTGTACTTTTTCGTTCGGCCACTGTGTTGTCTGTTCTTCTTAGATATACGGATTCTGCTAACAAAGAAGCCAAGGGTTCAGTTGAAGTCGTAAACCCCCACCCGGTTCTATCCTCATTGATGACCTATCACCGAGTTTGTAACTATATCAACAAGACGGGTGCCACTAGTGGAGCAGGAACTGCTTACCCTTCCATAGCAACTGAGTTCACCCCCTGCTTTTTTGCGGGATTCGTGTAACTCGATCTTTAGTTTTATGTGTATGTTTTGTAGATTGTTGTTTGCCCTTTTGTACTCTTTCTTTTGGCCTTTGTGTTGTCTGTTCTTCTTCGATATACGGATTCTGATTACCCATTTGGTATGTCATACAAGTGTAAATATTAAGTCCTCCGGACGCTTTCAGTGAACTTATTTGGCGAACTCCACAAATGTGATGGTATAATCTGAAAGTCTCGGCCTCAGTTGGAGTCAAAATTCTGCAAGTTTACAATCGGGTGAAATCCATAGCTCTATGTTCACAAAAAAAGATGATAAGAGCAACGGTTCCGCTGCAAATCCATATGGATCATTGTATACCGATGTAGTACCCTGTATATACACATGTAGTACCCTATATTTACACATGTGGTACCCTCTATATACACAAGATGATGAGTTGTGGGTTACAAGTGATGATGACAATATTGAAAGGAACGGTTTCATTTTCATGAATCAACAGTATTATTTTACGAGACACTTACTTTTGAATAAATCATTGTACTTGAAATTGTTTGTTCTTATCCAAAACAATTTGCAGGGGCCATCGTGGTCGTGTTCGTATAGTTGTTGAATTTATAACTACCTATGCAATCAGTGCCGATCACTACCAACGTTGTAAGTTCGAATCCCACTCAGGCGAGGTGTATTCGATACAACATTATGTGATAAAGTTTGTCAGTGACATACACCAATAAAACTGACCGCCACGTTATAGTTATAATATTGTTGAAAGTTGCATTAAACACCATTACCATAACCCTAACCCTAACTGTTTGCGTTCGAATGTTGGATAATGAAGACTTACCCCCTTATTGGATCTACAACTATTGCTCTTGGTTCATCAAGACTATCGTCTTTTACCATTGTCCGTCTGTCTGTTCCATCTAACGTGAAACTTGTATGTGGTCATATCCAGTATCTGTCCAATAGAGCAAGTCATATATCCAATCAATAGCCAATCCATTTGAACTATCAATTGTCTCGGTCACAACATCTTCTACAACTCCTGATACTGAATCTTTTGTTACCGAACTCCTATATTAAAATTTCAATGATAAAAATAGGATAACCAGTAATACATCTGAATACGTCCAATATAAAACTTTTTAGTGAAAGTGAATCTATGCAGGTGTTTTCATCGTTTGTTTTTGTATGTATTGCCGTTGGAGATCCAGTCACTCGGGGGTTGGGGTAGGGATCGCATTAAACGGTCAAACCTCGGTTAGTTGATATATAGGTAGAATTGCTTAAACTTTCTTTGCATCATAAAAGCAATATATTTGGCTATGGTCATGATATTCGTATTCATATGCATGCAATAGTTTTGCAGTAAAACAAGATTTCGGATATAATATTCAATGCTTTGTCCTTATGGGTATCAAAACACTCTTTAAAGTAGTTTTGAACTTATGGTGACAATGACTAAATTGAGTAAGTGCGTGAGTGAGTATGAGAGTAAGTGAGTGAGTGAGTGAGTGAGTGAGTGAGTGCATTTCGTTGACGTCTGCTTTTTACAAGATCAACAGACCTAGTTGGGTTTTCATAGTGCTAGCTGAATGAAACAACAGTCAATGGGTGTCACGCAACTTGGACACAACATTCCGAACCAATCAGTCTTTTTTTACTTCTTAACGGTGCATGCTGTGCGGAGAGGAAACAAAGATCAATTTAATAAGTCTTTGGGTTGTTTGAGACATACTTTTTTGCTGAATTTGTCAAAGTCAAACCTATACCAGAGATATCAGCTATGTTATACCTTAACATGTAAACATGTAGGAATGCCGGGTCCAGAAGAGCTAAAGAGTGGGTTAATGGTTGTTGTTTAAAGCCAACTTTTATCGGCTATATCATTACGAACAAACCAGACTTTGCTCTTACTAGTTTCTGCTGCATGCTTATCGGCGAAGCAACAAATACCAATTTTATAGTTTTTGGTTTGACCCGACCGGGACTTGAACCAACCATCTACCACACTTGAAGCAAGAGGAACTTCATGTGTGAAAGTGAGTGTGTTATAAAATACCCCATAATCTTATTATCTACATCAGTCAAGTACACGAGCCCTGTGTTATAATGGATGTCATACCTCATAATCTTTTTATCTACAACATCAGTCAAGTACACAAGCCCTGTGTTATAATGGATATCATACCTCATAATCTTTCTATCTACAACATCAGTCAAGTAAACAAGCCCTGTGTTATAATGGATAACATACCTCATAATCTTTTTATCGACAACGTCAGTCCAATACACAAGCCCTTTGTTATAATGGATATCATACCTCATAATCTTTTTATCGACAGCGTCAGTCCAACACACAAGCCCTTTGTCATAATGGATATCTAGGTTCACGGCGTTCACAGTGCCAGTTGCTATGTTTTCTGTCACACTCGTGTCAACGTCAAGGCGTTCGATTGTCTTAAGGTTGGCAGAGGTTAACCAATTTCCAGAACCTTTATAAGATAATATAAATGATAGAGGGTAGCAGTTATGATGTTTTTGTCTGAAGAGTAATTGGCTTTAACCAACAGATTCTACCTTCGTACTACGAGTATTCATTGATCCTGTTATTGTACAGTTAATGTTGTTGTCATTCATTTTTTTGTTAGTATGTAGTATTATTAAGTTAAAGCGCTTGTGGACAAGATTTTATCGTTTGCTTATTATCAATAGGGAGGGTTTGCATCCCATATTTTTAACCAGTTTAACCCCGCAATAGTGTTTACCTATTTTCTGTTTCTCCAGAGACCAATCTGTCTTCAGTTGTAGTATATCTCGCAAAAACTATTATATTATTTTGAATTTCCTAATCATTTTACTTCGATCGTACCCGATTAAGATTATTCCAGCAACGTGCTGTGTGCACTAAACTAGAAATCTGACGTCTTTGTTACACAGTCTAAATTATTTGGCTCCCCAATCTTTTCACTTTGAATGTACCTAATGACGATTATTCAGGAAACGTGCAGTACACACTAGATTAAGTATCTACTTTCTTATTACCACACAGTCTTCAGTTTTAGTACAGCTTACATCTAGTTCCAGAGTTAGATGAAGAGAGGTCCTATCTAATTTGCTAGGCCCCTCCCAATCCCCCACCCTCACGAGTGGAGGAAGATAGATGTAATAGTGTTTAATCAATATGAATAAAGGCGAGGACGATGAGGGCTGTTTAAGATTCTGCAATATTTTGAAATGGACTGCAACTGTGCAAGGAAAATTACCAAAGAATTGTTAAGAGAGTACAGTACGTTATGACAGCATAAGTATGAATGTCCAATGACAGCGTCAAAAGTAGCATACACCTTGTCCGGAGGCCGCCTAAAGCATGAAACCCTAGAATTCAACATGTCAAGCCCCGGAGGCCACCTATAGGGGAATCCGGCACTGCTTACACACGTGACACTTCATCATCATTAAATATACCAAGCAGGCACAAAACGTCATTTTGACAATGAAAAAAACGTCGCATCATTATTTCATCGTCGAATGACGTTGTGTGCTTGTTTGAATAAGTGCAAAATGATGGTGATAACAAGTTATCAGAGGGAACATTATTTGAAGATCGATAATTAATAAACGTTAGAGAAAACCGAAAGGGGACAAAAATACCATTCAGAGACACAGACAACATTGGGAACAAGACAATGAACGAATACAAACAAAGTAAAAAACACAAGACAACTCAGGAAATTAAACAGATGAGCAAAAAAAACCTGGGTTATTCTTCTGCAGTTTCCGTTTCTTCTACATGTTGTAAGACACCAGCCGTGTTACTAATAGTCAGGTCAAACTTCCCGGTCCTATCCTCGTTCATGACTTATCAGCGGGTTTCTACATAGATTAACACGACGGGTGTCACTAGTGAAGCAGCAACTGCTTACCCTTCTGGAGCACCCGAGTTCAGTCCGGTTTTTAGTGGAGTTCGTGTTAATCGATCTTTAGTTTTATATGGATGTTTTGTAGATCTTTGTTTGTCCTTTTGTACTTTATCTTTTGGCCTTTGTGTTGTCTGTTCTTCGATATACGGAATCTGATTACCCCTTTGGTATCTTCAAACTCTTTGTCATACAAGTGTAAATATTAAGTCCTCCGAACGGTGTCAGTGAACTTATTTGACAAACTCCACAAATGTGATGGTATAATCCGAAAGTCTCGGCCTCAGTTGGAGTCAAAACTCGGCAAATTTACAATCGAGTGAAATCCGTAGCTCTATGTTCACAAAAAGACCATAAGAGCTAATCCATATGGAAATATATGGAAAAATATTTACCTATGTCTAAACATCTTTTCCCGTCATTTTCTAGTTGAAAACCATCAGCACATACACATTGAATAGTTGACTGCGGGGACGGTAGACAAAATTGTTCACAACCACCATTGTTTTGTCCGCATATATTATCTCCTATTGCAATATAACACACAGAGGTCAGTCAGAATTATAATAGCATACTCGAACCTCATTTATCTTGAATTGGGATAATTCGATTCCTTATCTATATAGTCTGTTCGTACTAGTATTAACTTTTATCTCACTTTATCCTGTAATCGTTGTATTCACTGTACAATCGAGGTACAACCAAATCTGCCTTAAAGGGTACCTCTATATAATAAATCACTGTCTATTAAGGGCAGCCTCATTTTCCGTATTTATTAACAGTGCATATAATTTAACTTGTGTATGAAGGACAACTGCCCATAAAGGATACGTGTTCAGGTTCCCTTGAGTGTCCTTTATATACAGGTTTAACTTTATAGGATTAATCATGTTTTTGCTTTACTCGTCTAGTATGTAAATACTATTTTGGTACCGGATTGCAGCAACAATGCGCGGACGTGAAAGACGACAACCTTGAAATGATTGGAGTGACGCTTGCTTCATTTTTTTGGCAGTAAAATTTGACAGAGCAAACACAATATGAGTACTTTGTAGGTAAAGATAAAATTCATTTGCTCTCGCTGCGAACAGGCCAGACCATCTCGCCAATGGTTCGCGTATCTATCTTTTTCTAGGACTCTTAAACATTTTGAGACATTTCATTGGTTCCTTCAACTTTACCTCAATTATGTTAGACTACAAATCAAAATGAACAATTCATATGCAACCAAATGTTGATGATAGTGTTCCGTTAATGAATTTGGATTTCAAATGCTTTCGCTATGATGAAAGTTTCAGTCTTGGTACATGCATTTCCAGAAAAAGTGGCGGGGTTTTAGAGTCCCAAACCTCCCTCTTAGTGAAATGGTGCAGTCATGCAAGCGTTATCCACATGTAATAGGAATGCCAATCCTCACTTAATAAACCGCCATCTTGAAAGCCGTTGCATTTTATCTTTGTGTAAAACCATTTGCATGTATTATATATACCCCCCCCCCCCCGACACACACACAACATACCTGTTGGTTGATTTTCCTGGCTGTAAATCTTGATTCCAACTGGATTGCTTAATTCTGTCTTGACAACTTCAAATTTTGATCCGGTTTCTTTATCAACTCTATATATTGTGTTATTTGTAAACGAAGTCCAATAAATCCAATCTCTGAATACAATTAATCCCCATGCCCATGGCATGTAGTGAGGAGAAGTAGCTAGAAGTTTTATTTCCGTTCCATTGAGATTTGACGATCGTATCTTGTTAAAAACGTTATCGATCCAGTATAATCTGTTGCTAGCGAAATCTGTGAAATAAAATGAAAAACAAACAATGTCGAAACGGTTCCTAAATCTAATCGTGAAATTGTAGAAAGAGGCAAAATCGACACCCTTAGCACACATATACATGACCGCGGGAACTGATTACCCGTCCATAACCGCCAATATTGCTGGTTTGACACAATCACTACTTTAATGTTAATAATCTGATGATTTCTACAAGATCATATACAAAAAGCTAACGACCAATATAAAGCGCACACAGAACTTACCCCAAAAGACCAAGAACAATATAAAACACTGACAGAACTTGCAGCCTCTTCTGTCAATATTTTAGTTATATTGTGAGCATCAGGTTTATTTGTGGAGGAAACCGTAGAAAATCACGTGATCTGCCAGAAGTCGTATACAAACTTTATCACAAAAAGTTGCATCATATACACCTTGTGATCGCAACGGTGGGAAATCGAACTTAAAACTTTAGTGACGACAAGTACTGATTTCATAGATAAGTAGAAGTGAATTCATTGACATTGCGATCGCTGCCACAACGGTCATTTATGGTCCGTAGTGGTCCTGATCGTATGGTAGTTGTATTTACAACTATATGTGCAATCAGTGCCTATTACAACTAACGTTGTGAGTTCGAATCCTGCTCATAGCAAGGCTTACTAGATACAACATTATATGATAAAATTTCTCAATAACTTGTGGCAGGTCGGTGGTTTTCTCCGGGTACTCCTGTTTCCTCCACCAATAAAACTGACCGCCACGATATAACTGAAATATTGTTGAAAGTGGCTTTAAACACCATCAACCATAAATCAACCTTAAAGCAATACTAATATTTTTCTATTGCATGATTTTAATCACATGAATTTGTCAGTCCTAAGATAGGACCTGGATTTCCAACGGCATATGTAGAGCATGAAAATGATGTGAGCTACCACATGTCACACCTTTAACGATGATAAGTACTGATTGTATAGGTAGAAGTGAATTTATGTACAATAGGATCGCAGCCACGACGGCCATTTTTTATATTAATAAATGTATATTTCTTGTAATAATATTTCATACGTGTTGCTGGTAGCTGTACAAATATTATGAGGAATATGTAATATGATAGACCTTGTTCTAACGATAGTAAGACGACAGGTGCCACTAGTGGAGCATGAACTACTCTAAAGGTATCCTTCAAGAGCACGTGACTTGACCACGATGTTTTTGTAGGGTTCGTCGTGTTCAGTCTGTAGTTTTATATGTAGTGTTGTGTAGATCATTGTCTGTCCTCTTGACATAGTATTGTCTGTCTTTCTTCAGCATACGGCTTCTAATTATCCCTTTGGTATCATCAAAAACTTTTCTTCTGAGGTATTTGTGCTTTGTCAAATTGTGTCTGATATGTTTTTAGATTATTCATTCTTAGTCGTATTATTTTACATTTATTCTCAATAATGTGTGTGTTGTACAATGTAGCGTGTTGTATCTAGATAAATCAATACAATATCTGATATATTGGCCTGATAACACCATTGAGAAAAGTTTGAAGATACCAAAGTAGTAATCAAAAGCCGTAAATCAAAGGATTGACATCAAAATGGCTAAAAGAAAAAGGACAAACAACGATTCATAAATCATTACACAGAAAACTAAATATTGAGCAACACTAGAAACCGGGAATGAACTCAGGTGCTCCGGAAGGGTTTGTAGTTCCTGTTCCACTACTGTTAAACGACACAATCATCTTCTGATATGGAAATCGTATTGGACACCAGTATACGTGAAAACATACAAATAACATAAATAAAACATGACCCCCATTCAAACAAATGGAAGTCAAGACTAATCGAACATACTTTTTAGGCGGAAAGTATTGTATTTTTTAACATGGATTTTTCTAATTCATATTGTCCCAGAAATTAGTAAAAAATGATAAGGATATAAAATTGTTCCTGGAAAAAACGAAAATATAGTAGAGGAACAAGACTTGTTTTGCTAATCTACATTTCAGTCACAATAGTGTCTTCAATAATGAGCATAAGGCATACCCTAAAATGAGGTGGAGTGATCCTTAATATGCATTTGAGTGGTGCTCTTCCCTGTCTACTGTACATCTGGACATTTTTGTCGTTTCGATGTCAGTTGGTGCATATAATTTAATTTCCCAGATTTTGGGTTTGTCAACAAGAAAACAATGTACGGGTGCAGTAATCTTACACATACCGTCATCATTATGCCAGACATCACATTGCGAGGGTACAAATACAGATTAAAAGCAACCACTGGGCTTCCATCAGATAAATATTTAGATAACTCGACAATTAAAAATAGTTGGAAGTGGGATGAATAATTGGATGGCAGGGTCGACCTTAAGCCAATTGGACCCAGAGCTGGAGTTATCTACTCTCGGTTGTGCAAGGACACAATAACACAAAGCAGGTTTTACACAGAAAAATTAGGCCACGCACCTCCCGAGGCCGGCCCTGTTGGATGGACTAAATGTTTCAGCAAAAAAATAATATCTAACAACTGAAAGTTTAAGAATTCTAACATTATGCACTCTATCTCGCACTACACGTCCACAACTGTATAAGATAAGAGCATACACTTTCAAAAGGGAGAAATCTTTTAATAATTGTACATATGTTCTTACTAACATATTATGGGGCCGTCGTGGTCGTGATTGTATGATAGTTGGAATTATCTGTGCAATCAAGTACCTATCACCAATAAGGTTGTGAGTTCGAATCCTGCTCATGGCGAGATGTACTCGATACACATTATGTGATAAAGTTTGTCAGTCACTTGCGACAGGTCGGTGGTTTTCTCTCGGTACTCCGGTTTCTTCCACCAATAAAACTGACCACCATGAGATAACTGAAATATTGTTGAAAGTGGCGTTAAACACCATAACTCTAACACTATTAACTCATTACATATACATAACATTCCCAGTCAATGAAGTATTTTCTCGATACTTTACCAATAGATAGTCCGTTCGGTTGACCTATTTCCGTGGTTTTGCTTGAAACGATCGTCTGTCTATTACTCCCATCCAAACCACATCTAATGATTCTAGGGTTAGAAACGTCTGTGAAAAACAGCCATCTACGAATAACCCACATTAAATTCATGCCAATAAAAAAGAGATGTAATGACATAACTTCATAGTTCCTGGGTTATAACAGGCATTGAACAGATTGATATGATCATTTGACATCAACCATGTACTTATCTCAGGGCCTGTTATTTTAATTTTTATTTATTTTTTATTTAATTTTTTCAAATAACATAATTTTAAATTCATAACTTTATAGGTCCTGTGTTAGAACAGGCATTCAACAGATTAATATGATCATTTTACATCAACCATTTAATTTGTTTTAATTTATTTTTTTTCTTTTTAACACTAAGGTTGTGAGTTCAAATCCTGCTCATGGCGAGATGTACTCGATACATTATGTGATAAAGTTTGTCAGTGAATTGCGACAGGTCGGTGGTTTTCGCTAGGTACTCTGGTTTCTTCCACCAATAAAACTGTCCGCCACGAGATAACTGAAATATTGTTGAAAGTGGCATTAAACACCACAACTCTAACATTATTAACTGATTACATATACATATAATATCCAATGTCATTGAAAGAAGAGTTTGAAGATATCAAAGGTGTAATCAGAATCTGTATATTGAGGAAGAATAGACAACACAATGGCCAAGAGAAAAAGTACAAAAGGATAAACAAAGATCTAGAAAACATTCACATCAAACTAAAGATCGAGTAACACGAACCCAACTATTTTCTCGATACTTTACCAATAGATAGTCCATTCGGATCATCTATTTGCGTGGTGTTTTTTGAAACGATTGTCTGTCTATATATAACTCCCATCTATTTTATTTATTTTTTATTTACTTTTTCAATTATTAACAAGAGTTACACGACGGATGCCATTAGTGGAGCAGGAACTTCTCACCATTCTAGAACACATGAATCAACCACCGTATTTTGTAGAAGTTCGTGTTTCGGGATCTTGCGTTTTCTGTGTAGTGCTTTGTAGATCATTGTACATTTTGCTTTTGGGCATAACATTGCCTGTCCTCCGTCGACTTACGGCTTATCTCTTAAATATTTTCAAGTTTTTCTTTACTAGATAGAACATTCGTTAAGCATATTTGTTCGTGTATTCATCTTTAACTAATCACTATTTTCAAAACGTTAATAAGTTGAATATATTATTTGTAACATGAATGCATTCTTTTCCTTTCATCTTTTCATGGTTTATATATCAGAATATAACCAACAGCTAAGAACTATGTAATAACACACGCAGATACGAGATATTGCTCACTTTCATTCTGGGATGTAGCTTTAATACTCTCAGAGAGCCATGCAATAACCAACGATCTAGATGTGATATCGCATGGTTTCATGCTACAAATCATTTATACCACGGGATTCTGAGTTAAACAGGTAAAACAATCTCACGTTTCGCGTTCCATTTTTTAAACTGTTTTACTCGGAAAACCGTGGTATAAATATTACTCACCCTTCATTAGGATGTACAACTATAGCTCTGGGATGTACAAGATCTGTATCAATCAGAGTTTTCCGTAAGCTTCCGTCTAGGTCCGCCATCTTTACATGTTTATGTGTAGCGTCAATCCAGTAGATATGATTATAAATCCAGTCTACTGCCATGCCATCCGCTGTACCTAGGCTATAAGTCACTAAATCTTCCTTGTCCTCTGTATTTGAAAGACTCGCCCTGTATAATAAATAACATAGCTTTCGCAAGTAGACATTTAAGATTTATATTCAAATAAGTATAATATAGTTCTTAGCTATGCTTTTGCTACGCCATCTTATTTCTGACGGAGCTTAAATTTGCCCATGTTTTATGCGGAAATTTCGTGTCGGATTTTGCAAACTTGTCCGAAGTCGATTCTATATTTTTATTCTTATATCGTAGTAAAGATGGCGTATCGAAAGGCAGAGCTAAGAACAATAAACATTTTCCGATATTAGGACATACATATATACAACTATGGAAGCTTGCAGAAAAATATTTATTGAACCGAAAGGTGTCAATGGACTTATTCGACAAACAGGACAAATGAGATTATATTACATGAAATGTCTATTTGCTTTGTAAAAAATAATATCGTCTAATAGAGGATGGAAGTCCTCATTACGGTATACCACTGATGGACTATTTCTCGCGTCGGTCTCGCGAGACTAAAAATGTTCGGACGCTGGATGTGTAAAGCCAACATAGATACGAAAGAAAATACATGACTGCTCGCGAATCTGAAAATTATCTGCCGATTTCACGCTCATCCAGTGCATCAAAATAGTGTCGATATTTTTCGGCCGAGATATGTCGGGGACGACTTCTTTTGGGTAAAATCTAGTCTCATTCAATCGAACTATCGTTCCTTTTGATATCTCAAAAGTTAACTTCCGCTCAGAAATTTAGTTTTTCTTGTCAGTATGTCAGAAGAGATTTAATAAAATTTGAAAATAGTAATATAAGTAGAACAAGCTAACTAAATGACTTTTATTACACACGGGTTCCGGGTTTCAATGGTGGTGTCAAACCACTAATTCACCAATGAGAGCTTAGGACAGATACGAAAGTAATCCCTTTTAAAGATATAAATTCCTTTCACTTTGTAGTATTGTGAAAACTACTGAATGGAATCGAATAATTAAAATTGATAATTAAAGTAAAATATATAGGGATTATTTTGAGCCTAAATTTGATGGATTTAGTTGTATTTCAATACCTCTATGGAGGATTTGATGCATGACCTATATTATAAATACTGAATTTCTTGGGAATGACCGAGCTATTTTTAGAGTAGGTGTTTTCCGTAGCCTGGCATTTCACTGCAAGATTATAAATATGCCATGAAATTTGACAGAACGTAGGGGAATGATGTACCTTTAGGAAAATATATGGTCTTGGAAAGATTAAACTTTAAAATAAATGACCAGGTAGGCTCGAAAAAACACAAATTTAGTAGAAAATGTTAAATAAATTAATTAGTGGTATTACACCTGGTACCGGACGTACGAGAGAGGGTCCGAGATTTAGTATCATCTTTGCGCTTTATGTTAAGAAGATTTGCATTAGTAGAGTATGTAAGTGTGCTACACGGAACAGGTTACAATGTGCAGAAAAAAATACATCCATCAGTATGTGAAGCCATGTGAAGATTGAAGAAGATTAAATTTGTCAAAAAATCCTAGATACACATTTTTTTTACCATAAAGAGCTCGCTTCGATCACATAATAGCAAAATTGTTTTGTTTTTATGAAATAAAATATTGTATTTCCGTGCCCAAGTCAATAATTTCAAAATAGCATATATTTCATTGACAACTACAAAAAATGCATTGTATGTCAATTTCGTAAAATCATGACTTCATGTGTAAACAAACGCAGCACCTTTTTCAAGAAGTGTGTCAAGAAAAACAACATTCCA
>MJUT01023519.1:100589-119324 GCA_002080005.1 Gigantidas platifrons
AGCTGATACTTATAAAGGACCCCATTGGAAATAAGCTGAATGGCTTTCATGGGCTATCCTTGGTGAGAAAGTTCTCAGCAGCTACAATTGGTGGATTGAAGTTTCAGTTAAAGATCGCAGTTTTATGTTTTATTTTTAACTTAACGAGAAATTTTTAAACACTTGTGTATGATGTTGAAATTTTTAAACCTAAATATATTTTACCTTTTACCATTACCTTTACGCTAACCATTACACCACCGATGCGCTTCAAGGTGTAGTTGATTGATTGATTGATTGATTGATTGATTGATTGATTGATTGGTGCTTAACGCCAACTTTAACAATATTTCAGCCATATCGTGGCGTGAACAAATTTTATTATTAAACTTTTAGACACATACAAGATCATTAGAAGAAAATAAAACATAAAACATACTTGTCTATAAAACAATCGGATTATATTTAAGGATTGATCTCAATTTGTTTCGGTACAGGAAGAAATAAACTCAAAAATGTGGTACACACTGTGTAACCCGCGAAGGGTGTGTACCACATTTTTGAGCGTATTTCGAATGGACCGAACAAAAAATTGTGATCAGTCCTTATAAATTAATTCCTAATAAATTTTTGCTCTTGTCCTAAAATATTTTGACGGATAATAATTGCTTAAAACGAATTATAATTAAACATTTTCCTAATTGAGACCCCAACATGTGACTTCCCGTTAAAAAATTTATCTATGACATGATGGATAAAAAATACTAACCAACCAAATTCAAGCATTTACTACAAATTTATTGATGTACAAATTTAGAACGTATGAAATATAACTATACTTTTGTATATGAATTAATTTCTTTTAAAAATTTTCAAATTCTAGGCGTTGTAGACGTGACTCTAAAATGTAAACGAGTTTTAAGAATATAATCAATGTTATCATCAAAAGCACCGGGTTGAGGCGACTTTTCATCTAAAACTCTAGATATTTTATTTACCGTTATGTCAAGGTTTTGTAACGTTTTTGTACCATCGTATTATAAAATGGTTGTTGGCGATTTTTAACTTAGAAAATGGATTCTTTTTGTTCATATATATCTATACTAAACATTAAAAGTCGACTGAATCATTTATACAAATCTAAATGTGGTTATAACAAAAAGAAAATATGTTTAAAACATAATAACATGTTGACGTCGTTTTCATTTCTCTCTGCTTTTGAACTAGAGCGATATTATTATTGTTCATGGCCATATTTGTTTATTTGATGGTGTTTAACGCCACTTTCAACAATATTTCAGTTATATCGTGGCGGTCAGTTGTATTGGTGGAGGAAACCGGAGGACCCGGAAAAAACAACTGACCTGTCGCACGTCACTCATAAACTTTATCACATAATGTTATACACCTCGCCCTGATCGAGATTCGAACTCACAACATCAGTGGTGATATATACTTTTTTTGTGTCACTGATTAAATCGTATTTTTTCATACGAATATTCCAAACATTATATATACCATTTGACGGATTTATGGGCACTATTGTTCTACGAACATGACGTAAATGAATCAAAATGCTTGACAATTTCCAAGGGGAAATGGGGTGTTAGGGTTATGGTGTTTAACACCACTTTGAAAACTTCCAGAATATTTTGACATTGACCGTAACTGATGAAGGTTATTCAAGAAACACAACGTGGGCAAAAATAAAAATAAATAAATAAACAGCATACTTGTGCTCTTAATAACAACTTAATTTAAAAAAAATCTTGTTGGTAAACAGATGACTCTTGGTAGCGTTTAGATTGGCACAAGCAAGGAAATTATTATGGACATGGTCCAAAAATTGTTGCTTGCAACATGCCACAAAATGGACAATAGAATAAAAATAATAACCTTTTTCGCACTAGGAACAGATGCAAGTTACAAGGGACGCGACAATCATAGATCATTATGACGTCATTATCTAATGCTAAATTGTTTATTGTAGATTTGAAAACTCCCTGGCTTGTTCATACAAATCTAAATACAATAAATGGTTTAGGAATGAACACCTGGAACAAATATACCATTATAAGTGGTCTGAGAGGAGCAGTATCGGTTGACTATCATTTCACACAAGGGTACCTCTACTGGACAGACCAATTAACGGATCGGATAACAGGGTAAATATAGACCTTTTGCACATTCTCGACTGGATTCTAAAATGATATCTCATTAGACCTTTTTATACGAGATGTTTCCCTTACGACGGGTAAAACTGGTACCCTGTTTAGCAAGAGCACTAGCAAGAACAACGAAGTTCTCATAATTTGTAGATATTTGAAAAAATAGAGGATAATTTCATAGCAAATAGGAAATTCACTAGTTGGTACAACATTAATTCCTTTTAACAGATTATGCTATTTTCATTGAACTTTGGATGAAATTGGACTCAATTGACCACCTTAAAGGGAAATAACTCCAGAAAAACGTATAATTTTAGAATCAACGTCGGCCTGTTTCAGATTTTTGTTTTGTGTAGGATTTTGTTTATTGTAAAATTTGTATACAAAAATTATGGAATTTTAACATTATATTTTCATTTTGTCGGTTTAGCAGCGAGAATGAAAACATTTATTAGAAAAAGACGACGGCCGATTATCGACTTCGGACAAGTTTGCAAAATCCGACACGAAATTTCGTATAAAACATGGGCAAACCTAAGCTCCGTCAGAAATAAGATGACGCCGCTAAAGCATAGCTAAGAACTATACTATACTTATTTGAATATCAATTTTAAGATGTCTACTTGTGAAAGCTATGTTATTTATTGTACAGGGCGAATCTCTCAAATACAGAAGACAAGGAAGACTTAGTGACTTATAGCCTAGGTAGAGCGGATGGCATAGCAGTAGACTGGATCTATAATCATATCTACTGGATTGACACTACACATGAACATGTGAAGGTAGCGAATCTAGACGGAAGCTTACGGAAAACTCTGATTGATACAGATCTTGCAATTCCCAGAGCTATAGTTGTACATCCTAGTAAAGGGTGAGTAATATTTATTCCACGTTGTTCCGAGTAAAACGGTTTAAAAAATTGAACGCGAAGCATGATATTGTTTTACATGTTTAACTCAGAAACCCGTGGTATTTATACATGATTTGCAACATGAAACCATGCGATATCACACCTAGATCGTTGGTTATTGCATGGATATCTGAGAGTATTAAAGCTACACCCCAGAATTAAAATGAGCAATTTCTCGCATCTTTTTAACTTATTAAAGTTTTGCAAATAGTTATTAGTTAAAAATGAATACACAAACAAATATGTTTAATGAATTTTCTATCTAGTAAAGGAAGGTTTGAAGATATGAAAGGGATAAGCTGTAAATCGAAGGAGGACTGGCAATGTTATGTCCAAAAGCAAAAGAATAAAAGTACAATGATCTACAAAGCACTACACAGAAAACACAAGATCCCGCAAAGCGAATTCTACACAATACGGTGGGTGATTCATGTGTTCCAGAATGGTGAGAAGTTCCTGCTCTAATGGCATCCGTCGTGTAACTCTTGTTAAAAAGTAAAAAAAGTAAATAAAAAATAAATAAAAATACAAATTAAAATAACAGGCCCTGAGATAAGTACATGGTTAATGTCAAATTATTATATTAATCTGTTCAATGCTTGTTCTAACACAAGACCTATAACGACATGTCATTAGTCTGTTTTTATTGGCATGAATATGTGTTATTTGTAGATGGCTGTTTTTCACAGACCTTTCTAACCCAAGAATCATTAGATGTGGTTTAGATGGGAGTGATAGACAGACGATCGTTTCAAACAAAACCACGAACATAGGTCAACCGAACGGACTATCTATTGGTAAAGTATCAAGACAATTGTTGGGTTCATATTACTCGATCTTTAGTTTTATATGTATGTTTTGTAGATTTTTGTTTGTCCTTTTGTACTTTTTCGTTTGGTCATTGTGTTGTCTGTTCTTCGATATGCGAATATCTCAATGTTTTTAGTTGGTTTCGTGTTACTCGATCTTTAGTTTTATGTGTATGTTTTGTAGATCTTTGTTTGTCCTTTTGTACTTTTTCGTTTGGCCATTGTGTTGTCTAGTCTTCCTCTATATACGGATTCTGATTACCCCTTTGGTATCTTCAAACTCTTCTTTCAATTACATTGGAAATTATATGTATATATAATCAGTTAATAGTGTAAGAGTTATGGTGTTTAACGCCACTTTCAACAATATTTCAGTTATCTCGTGGCTGTCAATTTTATTGGTGGAAGAAGCCGGAATACCTGGTGAAAACCACTGACCTGTCGCAAGTCACTGACAAACTTTATCACATAATATTGTATCGAGTACATCTCGCCATGAGCAGGATTCGAACTCACAGCCTTAGTGGTGATAGTACTTGATTGCACAGGTAGCTCCATCTATCATACAATCACGACCACGACGGCCCCATAATCTGTTAGTAAGGACATATGTACAATTAGTAAAACATTTCCCCTTTTGAAGGTGTATGCTCTTATCTTATATAGTTGTGGAAGTATTGTGCGAGATAGAGTGCATAATGTTACAGTTCTTCAACTTTAAATTATTAGATGCTATTTTTTTCCTGAAACATTTAGTCCTTCCAACAGGGCCGGCCTCTGGAGGTGCATGGCCCAATTTTTCTGTGTGAAACCTGCTTTGTGTTTTGGTGTCCGTGAACAACCGAGAGTAGATAACTCCAGCTCTGGGTCCAATTGGTCCAACTGACTTACGACCGGTCCTGTCATACAATTATTCATCCCACTTCCAACAATTTTTAAGTTTTCCAAATATTTATTTGATGGGAGCCCCGTGGTTTAATCTGTATTTGTAGCCTCGTAATGTGATGTCGGGCTTAATGATGACTGTATTTGTAAGATTACTGCAGCCGTACTTTGTTTTCTTGTTGATAACCCAAAATTTGTGAAATTATAAATGTTCAGATCTAGACAGGGATGAGCACCACTCAAATGCAGACATAGGATCGCTCCATCCTATTTTAGGGTATGACTTATGCTCATTATTGAAGACCCTGTTGTGACTGTGAAATGTAGATTAGCAATACAAGTCTTGTTCCTCTACTAAATTTTTCTTTTTTTCCAGGAACAATTTACATCCTTATCCTTTCTTACTAATTTCTGGGACAATATGAATCAGAAAGATCCATGTTAAAAAATACAATATTTCTGCCTAAAAACGATGTTCGATTCGTCTTGACTGCCATTTGTTTTGTAGGAAGATCATGTTTTATTTACGTTATTTGTAGTTTTTCACGCATACTGGTGTCCAGTACGATTTCCGTATCAGATGATGGTTGTATCGTTGAACAGTAGAAGTAGAAAGACGGGTATGCCATGTGGAACAGAAACTACTAACCCTTCCGGAGCACCTGAGTTCATTTCGGTTTTTAGTGTTGCTCAATATTTAGTTTTCTGTGTAATGTTTTATTGTCCTTTTTCTTTTAGCCATTTTGATATGAATCTTCCTTCGATTTACGACTTCTTCATTTTATTTCACAGATTTCTCTAGCAACAGATTATACTGGATCGATAACGTTTTTAAGCAGATACGATATTCAAATCTTGATGGAACGGATATAAAACTTTTAACTACTTCTCCAGTCTACATGCCATGGGCATGGGGATTAATTGTATTCAGAGATTGGATTTATTGGACTTCGTTTACAAATAACACAATAAATAGAGTTGATAAAGCAAGCGGAACACATTTTGAAGTTGTCAAGACAGATTTAAGCAAGCCAGTTGGAATCAAGATTTACAGCCAGGATAATCAACCAGCAGGTATTGTTTGTGTGTGTGTGTGTGTGTGTGTGTGTGTGTGTGTGAAGGGAAGGGGTATGTAATACAATTGTGCATGCAAATGGTTTTACACAAAGACAAAATGCAGCGGCTATCAAGTTTATTAAGTGATGATTGGCATTTCTATCACCTATGGGTATCACTTGCATGACTACATTTTTCATTAAGAGGGAAGTTTGGGACTCTCAAGCTAGTTTAACCCCGCCACTTTATCTGGAAATGCCTGTACCAAGACTGGAACATTCATCATAATGGAAATACCTATGCCAAGACTGGAACATTCATCATAATGGAAATGCCTGTACCAAGACTGGAACATTCATCATAATGGAAATGCCTGAACCAAGACTGGAACATTCACCATAATGGAAATGCCTGTACCAAGACTGGAACATTCATCATAATGGAAATGCCTATGCCAAGACTGGAACATTCATCATAATGGAAATGCCTGTACCAAGATTGGAACATTCATCATAATGGAAATGCCTGAACCAAGACTGGAACATTCACCATAATGGAAATGCCTGTACCAAGACTGGAACATTCATCATAATGGAAATGCCTGTACCAAGTCTGGAACATTCATCATAATGGAAATGCCTGTACCAAGACTGGAACATTCATCATATTGGAAATGCCTGTACCAAGACTGGAACATTCATCATAATGGAAATGCCTGTACCAAGACTGGACCATTTATCATAATAGAAATGCCTGTACCAAGACTGGAACATTCATCATAATGGAAATGCCTTGTACCAAGACTGGAACATTCATCATAATGGAAATGCCTGTACCAAGACTGGAACATTCATCATAATGGAAATGCCTGTACCAAGACTGGAACATTCATCGTAATGGAAATGCCTGTACCAAGACTGGAACTTTCATCGTAATGGAAATGCCTGTAACAGGACTGGAACATTCATCATAATGGAAATAACTGTACCAAGACTGGAACATTCATCATAATGGAAATGTCTGTACCAAGACTGGAACATTCATCATAATGGAAATGCCTGTACCAAGACTGGAACATTCATCATAATGGAAATGCCTGTACCAAGACTGGAACTTTCATCATAATGGAAATGCTTGTACCAAGACTGGAACATTCAAATCCAAATTAATTAATGAACAATGTTATCTACATTTGGTTGCATATGAATTGTTCAGGTTGATTTATAGTCTAACCTAGGCGATTTAAAGTTGAAGGAACCAATGAAATGTCTCGAAATGTTTAAGAGTTTTAGGTTTCCTGTGTACACAGAGCGCGACACGTTCATGTCACGCTGTGTTGACTCAGTGACCTTGACTCGGGAGGATGTCTTATTATAAATTACCAGCAATATTATTACATAAATATATTAATAGTTGTAGATATAATTGATAAAGAGCATGCTATAATAGTCATGATTATGCTATGTATGTTTATTTTAGGAGACAGATTTATAAAAGCAATAATTGCTTGTTTCTGAATCCTGTCTGTATTTACTATGTTTGACGTACTGTATTTTCTGATTGTGTTTTTTATATAAATATTGTTTAAATTAAGAGTTTTAGAAAAAGATAGATACGCGAACCATTGGCGAGATGGTCTGGCCTGTTCGCAGCGAGAGCAATATAATGTTATCTTTACCTGCCATTTACTCATATTATGTTTGTCCAGTCCAAAACAACTGTCAAATTGTACTGCTAAAAAAAAGGAAGCAAGCGTCACTCCAATTATTTTAAGGGTGTTCTCTCTCGCGTCAGCACATTGTTGTTGCAATCCGGTACCATAATATTAATACCATACTAGACAGATAAAGCAAAAACATATTTAATCCTACACAGTTAAACCTGTATATAAAGGACACTCAAGGGAACTTGAAAATATGCGGTTTTCATTAATATACAGTGATTTGCTATGTAGAGGTGCCCTTTATGGCAGACTTCACTGTACCTTGATTGAGCAGGGATTACAATAATTGTAGGATAAAATAAGTTAAAAGTTAGTACTAGTACCAATAGACTATATACATGTAGCTAAGGAATCGAATTATCCCAATTCAAGATAAATGCGGTTCGTCTATGCAATAATTTTATGACTAAGCTCTCTGTGTTTTATTGCAATAGGAAATAATATATGCGGACAAAACAATGGTGGCTGTGAACAATTGTGTCTACCTTCCCCGTCGTCAACTATTAAGTGTGCTTGTGCTGATGGTTTTCAACTAAAAAATGACGGGAAAGGCTGCTTAGACATAGGTAAATATTTTACTATTATTATGTAAGTCGGAAAGTATTCGTCGGAGTCTGTGTCATTCAAGCTAGCCAGTGTGTATCCACGTTGTCCTTTGTGATATCTACATATTGAATATTGAATTTGTTTGCGACACACGCACATGCATACACACGTGTGTATCACAATTGTTTTATCGTCATATCTAAATCTGTTTTAAAGTGTCAATTATCTTAGGCGTTTAGATGTAGTGCCAAGATGAAGTATGAAGAACAAATAATTTTACGAAATATTGAAAACCTATATTTGTCGGTGTTCGTCGATGTCGTGATCGCATGGTAGTTGGATTTACAGCTACATGTGTTATCACTACTAAAGTTTGAGAAGCAGATCGACAACAAAATGTTTTTGTCGAAGAAGAACAGATAACATAATGACCAAAAGAAAAAGTATAAAAGGAAAAACAACGATCTACAAAACATACCTATAAAACTAAAGATCGAGTAACACGAACTGCACTGAAAATCGCGGGTGAACTCAGGTGCTCCGGAAGAGTAGGCAGTTCCTGCTCCACTAGTGACACCCTTCGTGTTAATCTAGTAGCAAACCCGGTGGTAAGTCATTAACGAGGAAAGGACCAGGAAGTTTGACTTTACTATTAGTAAAACGACTAGGGTCTTACAACATGTACAAGAAACGAAAACTGCTTACCCTTCGTGGGCAGCATAATAAAAGGTTTATTTGTCGGGTCGTGTTGCCAATCTTTTTAATTTTCTGTGTTGTCTTGTGTTTTTGCTTTGCTGTAATAATCTTTATCGGGCACGCTACGCTCAAAGAAAAATGATTGGGAAATTCAAAATGATTTAATAGTCATTGAGAGGTATACTACAACTGAATACAGCATGGTCTCTGGATAAACAGAAATCAGGCAAACAGTATTACGGGGTTAAACTGGTTAAAAAATATGGCATGCAAACCCTCCCTATTGATAATAAACAAACCCTCCCTACTTATAATAGACAAACCCTCCTATTGATAATAAACAAACCCTCCCTATAGATAATAAACAAACCATCCCTATTGATAATAAACAAACCCTCCCTATTGATAATGAACAAACCCTCCCTATTGATAATAAACAAACCCTCCCTATAGATAATAAACAAACCCTCCCTATTGATAATAAACAAATCCCCCCTATAGATAATAAACAAACCCCCCTATTGATAATAAACAAATCCTCCCTATTGATAATAAACAAACCCTCCCTATTGATAATAAACAAGCCCTCCCTATAGATAATAAACAAACCCTCCCTATTGATAATAAATAAATCCTCTCTATTGATAATAAACAAACCCTCCCTATTGATAATAAACAAACCCTCCCTATAGATAATAAACAAACCCTCCCTATAGTTAATAAACAAACTCTCCCTATTGATAATAAACAAACCCTCCCTATTGATAATAAACAAACCCTCCCTATTGATAATAAGCAAACCTCCCTATTGATAATAAACAAACCCTCCCTATTGATAAAAAACAAATCCTCTCTATTGATAATAAACAAACCCTCCCTATTGATAATAAACAAACCCTCCCTATTGATAATAAGCAAACCCTCCCTATTGATAATAAACAAACGATAAAATATTTTCCACATGCGCTTCAGCTTGATAATACTACATACTAGCAAAAAATTGAATGACAACAACATTGACTGTACAATAACAGGATCAATGAATACTCGTAGTACGAAGGTAGAATCTGTTGGTTTTGACAATTACTGTTCTGTTGGTTAAAGACCATTACTTTTCTGTTGGCTAAAGACCATTACTCTTAGGACAAAAACATCATAACTGCTCCCCTCTATCATTTATTTTATCTTATATAGGTTCTGGAAATTGGTTAACCTTTTCCAACCTTAAGACAATCGAACGGCTTGAAGTTGACACGAGTGTTACAGAAAAAATAGCAACTGGCATTGTGAACGCCGTGGACCTAGATATCCATTATAACAAAGGACTTGTGTATTGGACTGACATTGTCGATAAAAAGATTATGAGGTATAATATCAGTTATAACAAAGAGCATGTTTATTGCACTGACACTGGCGATAACAAGATAATGAGGTATTTTATCAATTATAACAAAGGGTTTGTGTATTGGACTGACGCTGGCAATAACCAGCTTAAGAGGTATGATATCAATTATAACAAAGGTCTTGTGTATTGGACGGATGTTGTAGATAACAAGATTATGAGGTATGATATATATTATTACACAGGGCTTGTGTATTGGGCTGATGTTGTAAATAACAAGATTATGAGGTATGCTATCCATTATATCACAGAGTTTGTGTACTGGACTGAAGTTGTCGATAACAAGATTTTGAGGTATGATATCTATTATTACACAGGGCTTGCGTACTGGGCTGATATTCGCAATCACAAGATTATGAGGTATGATATAAATTATAACATATGGCTCGTGTATTGGACTGATATTGTAGATAAATGTCCTAACCAAATCTAAATTGGTATTTGTTGTTCCTCCGCAAAGCATGCAACACTATGAAGTAAGATCAACAACCAGTTGGTTCAGAATCTTGTTTTCAGATTGATCGATGTATCTACCCGTGCACTGCTGTTTCATTGAGCTAAATAGCACTATGAGAATCCGATTAAACTTGTTTGTCTTGTACAAATCAGACATTATCATCATAATTGACACTTGTTCCCGTCATCACTCACTCACTCACTCACTCACTCACTCACTCACTCACTCACTCACTCACTCACCACAATCACGTCCCACTATAACTCACCTAACAAAAAAACAAAATGATATCCTGGATTGGGACAACCACAAAGGAGCGAGGTTAAACCGGTTTATTGGATCTCTACCCCCTATTGGTGACTGGATCTTCAACGGCAATAAATACAAAACTAAACAATGAAAAAACACGCACAAGTTTTATCTAGGACATATTCGGATGTATTACTGGTTATCCTGTTTTTATCATTAAAATTTTACAATANCACTCACTCACTCACTCACTAACTCACTCACTCACTCACTCACTCACTCACTCACCACAATCACGTCCCACTATAACTCACCTAACAAAAAAACAAAATGATATCCTGGATTGGGACAACCACAAAGGAGCGAGGTTAAACCGGTTTATTGGATCTCTACCCCCTATTGGTGACTGGATCTTCAACGGCAATAAATACAAAACTAAACAATGAAAAAACACGCACAAGTTTTATCTAGGACATATTCGGATGTATTACTGGTTATCCTGTTTTTATCATTAAAATTTTACAATAGGACTTCGGTAACAAAAGATTCAGTGTCAGGAGTTGTGGAAGATGTTGTGACCGAGGCAATTGATACTCCGGATGGATTGGCTGTTGATTGGATATATGACTTGCTCTATTGGACAGATACTGGACATGACCAGATACAAGTTTCACGGTTAGATGGAACAGACAGACGGACAATTGTAAAAGACGATAGTCTTGATGAACCAAGAGCAATAGTTGTAGATCCAATAAGAGGGTAAGTCGTCATTATCCACCATTCAAGCGCAAATTACTAGGGTTAGGGTCATGGTAATGGTGATTAACGCAATTTTCAACAAGATTGTAGCTATATCGGTCAGTTTTATTGGTGGATGAAACCGGATAACCCGGAGGAACCCACTGACCTGCAGCAAGTCACTGAAAAACTTTATCACATAATGTATATAATACACTTCTCCAGAGTGGGATTCGAACTCACAACGTAAGTGGTGATATGCACTGATTGCATATGTAAATATTAATCCAACTACTATGTGGTACCTTGTGGTACCATGAATACACGCATGCGATAACATTGTATATACACATATGGTACCTTGTATATGCACATGTGGTACCCTATATTTACACATGTGGTACCCTTTATATACATTTGTGGTACCCTGCATATACACATGTGGTACCCTGTATATACTCATGTCGGACCCTATATGTACATGTTATATCCATATAATAAAAAGAACATAGATTGGAAAGTCAAGTAATTTGAAAGATTTATCAGCAACTAAATCAAAGTGTGTTAGCAGGATAGCCAAATTGGGCAAAGGTTACCTGTGCAAAAGGGAGATTGATCTTAGGGAGATTAAATTTCAAATATACAAACACATGTTAGTGCCAAAGCACTTGACTGCTTGGCGAGTGATAAAATCGGGGACCAGTTCACTAGCAGAAATATCAACTGAGCGACAGAAATAAAAACGTGGAATTCAGTTTCAATTTGAAATATAAAATATTTCTATGACAAAACCAAAAAATAGTTAAGGAAGTCACAAATAATAGTCATTATTATATGACTTCAGATAATGTGTTTTTCTGATTGGCTGACGTCCCTAGTAACGATCTTTATAAAACATTATACTCACCTCGTGGTTTTGTTTACCTTGTTGGAATGTTATAATCACCTGGTGAATTCTTGGGTTAATAAATCCTTGCATCCACCCCATTAAAAGTCATTAATTGTATAATGTTAAAAAAATATCGACATCGATTTCACTGTTTTTATTTTTAATATAGATGGTTATTCTTCTCTGAATGGGGTAGTAATCCCAGAATAGAACGGTGTCGAATGGATGGAACAGAGAGAAGCATCATTGTGAATACTGATATTGAATGGCCAAATGGAATGTCTCTCGGTAAATATAAAATTAGCTTGCAATTCATTAATATGGTTGCTTGATGAAAGGCAGAAGATACTAATACGTAATAATGAACAATATTAATAAAACTTAGCATAAAAAGACAAATACGTGACTACAAAATGTAAAAGAGGCAAGAAAAACGAAGAAAACCAAAGTTGAGCAACACGTACGACAAATAAAACCGAGGAAAAACTCAGATGTTCATACTGCACACGTCTTCGCCGTGCTAATAAGGGTTATGGTCAAAGTACGGCACAGGTGGTAAAAGGGACACTAGATTCTGTGGTTTATTGACGGCAATGAATAAAAATGTGGCAACAAAGAAATGAACAACCCAGAGACACAGTCAACACTGGATAGAAAACACAGAACGAAGACAACAAAGACGCAATACAGAAAACTCTAACGGTGAGTAACACGGACATCTGGATTAAACATATATTATTTGCTTAAAATATACACAAAGAAAAAAGTTAAGCACCCCCATATTTTTTTGAAATGACAAATGATAGAAGTATCATGAGATTACTGACCAGATAATCTCAAGAACGCAATGGTGACCTGTTAGGACATTACATTTGCTGTAAGAAACCACAAAAAAATCTAGAAATATGTTAATTTAATGAATATTTAATCACAATATCACAAGGCCAGTTTTTGCAGTAAAACATGCTAATTTTAAGTATTGACCTTCACAGTTCAGAAAGTACGATGAGATTTTCATTTTACTTTCAAAACTTCACTTATGAATCACTTGACGACATCTATTGTTCAAAGTTCAGTACCGGGTGTAACCCCCACGTGCTTGGATGACGGCCTCAACTTTGCGTCTTATCCCTCCAGTTAGACGTCGGATGTCCTGTTGTGATAGCTGCTGCCATTCCCGATGCAATGCTGCTTCCAACTGACAAATGTTTTGCACAGGATGTTCCCGAGCATGCATACGACGGCCTAACATGTCCCAAATATGCTCTATTGGATTAAAATCCGGGATCATGACTGGCCAATGAACAGAAGTCACGGCTTCGCTTTGGAGGTAGGCGGTTACTGCTCTTGAACGAAAAGGCCTGGCGTTGACATCCACATACATAGGTCTTGTAGCTAGTGGGTGGTTGTGGAAATCGGGGACAACAACTGGTTGCAAAACGTTTCTGATGTACTGATCACCAGTTAGGTTGCCTTGCATGGTGGCTAATTCTAACTTGCAGTCTTGAGAGATACACTCCAAACCATTACTGAGCCTCCACCGTAAGGGACAGTTGGCTGGATGTTCCTTGGGTTATAGGCTATATTTTTGTGTCTCCAAACCCTCACCCGGTCGTCGGTTACATGAAGCAGAAACAGGCTCTCGTCTGACCAATGGATATTGTGCCATGTCCTTAAATTCCAACCATGTCGCGCAAAACACCATGCCAAATGTGATCATCGATGCCGGTCTTCCAACAGTAGACGTTTAATGACTCTCCTTGACTTAAGTCCCGCTGATTTCAGACGGTTTCAAACTGTTGTTGTTGACAGACGTCTATTGGGAAGCCAGTATTCTTTTAGTACGGGACTGGTTGCGAATGCCATCCGTCTAACCAAACGCTGCAATGCCCTGTCGTCACGATCAGATGTTACCCGTGGTTTGCCGGATCTTGGCAAGTCTTTCACATTGTTGGTTTTGTGTGTTTTCTCACCAGTCGGCTAACTACAGTATAGTGGTAGCCCATCTGACGTCCAATAGCTTTGAAGGACATCCCTGTTGTATACATGCCTATTATTTGCCATATTTGTGCTTCTGATACTCGTCTTCGTACCATGCTTACTGAGAATGAATAAATATTTTAAAACACCGGACTTAAATACCCAAATTCGAAGCGTGAACATACTGAATTTTCGTGAGAGGCATGGTTCAAGTGCATGACCAATCGATAGTATATTACACCTGTGTGAACACATCTTTTTAATGGAACATTGTTATTGCTATAATCAATATAAATATTAGAGTCTAAACTTAGTGTAACTTATTGTTTTAATATATCAGGGGGTGCTTAACTTCTTTCTTTGTGTATATTAGCAATTGGGATTGAGAACAAGTTATGGAAACAATTACCTAAATCCCATACCCATCTATTCAGGGGTGTACACCCAGGTGCTGCCGAAGGGTCAGTAGTTCTGTGTAATTCATAGTCAAGTTTGGTAAAGTTGGTAAAAGTCTTGCTGGTGATAGAGGAAAGAAAAACATGTATATGTGAAAGGGAACAAATCCATTGCTATTTGTAGTCACGAAAGTTGGTATCCAACGAATAAAACGGAATTTACGTTATTTGATTATGATTTAGTTTCATCAGAATCTTAGCATCAATTTGGGGGAAAATATACCAAAGTAATAATCAGAAGCTATCAATTGAAGGACATACAATACAATAGCCGAAACATGGGATAAACTGAAGTACATACAATACAATAGTCGAAACACGGGATAAACTGAAGGACAGACAATACATTAGCCGAAACACGGGATAAACCGAAGGACAGACAATACAATAGCCGAAACACGGGATAAACTGAAGGACATACAATATAATAGCCGAAAAACGGGATAAACTCAGGTGCTCCGGAAAGATCGGCTGTCCCTGCTCTACTAGAAACAACTTTTATAGGAAGGACATACAATAAAATAGCCGAAACACGGGATAAAATCAGGTGCTCCGGAAGGATCAGCTGTAACTGCTCTACTAGAAACAACTTACATAAGAAGGACATACAATATAATAGCCGAAACACGGGATAAACTCAGGTGCTCCGGAAAGATCGGCTGTCCCTGCTCTACTAGAAACAACTTGTATATGAAGGACATACAATAAAATAGCCGAAACACGCGATAAACTCACGTGCTCCGGAAGGATAAGCTGTCCCTGGTCTACTAGAAACAACTTATATAAGAAGGACATACAATACAATAGCCGAAACACGGGATAAACTCAGGTGCTCTGGAAGGATCAGCTGTCACTGTTCTACTAGAAACAACTTATATTAGAAGGACATACAATACAATAGCCGAAACATGGGATAAACTTAGGTGCTCTGAAAGAATCAGCTGTCCCTGGTCTACTAGAAACAACTTATATAAGAAGGACATACAATACAATAGCCGAAACACGGGATAAACTCAGGTGCTCCGGAAGGATCAGCTGTAACTGCTCTACTGGAAACAACTTACATAAGGACATACAATAAAATAGCCGAAACACGGGATAAACGCAGGTTCTCTGGAAGGATAAGCTGTCCCTGCTCTACTAGAAACAACTTATATAAGAAGGACATACAATACAATCGCCGAAACACGGGATAAACTCAGGTTCTCTGGAAGGATCAGCTGTCTCTGCTCTACTAGAAACAACTTATAAAGGAAGGACATACAATACAATAACAGAAACATGGGATAAACTCAGGTTCTCTGGAAGGATCAGCTGTCCCTGCTCTACTAGAAACAACTTATATAAGAAGGACATACAATACAATAGCCGAAATACGGGATAAACTCAGGTTCTCTGGAAGGATCAGCTGTCCCTGCTCTACTAGAAACAACTTATAAAGGAAGGACATACAATACAATAACACAAACACGGGATAAACTCAGGTTCTCTGGAAGGATAAGCTGTCCCTGCTCTACTAGAAACAACTTATAAAGGAAGGACATACAATACTGTAGCGTACGTAGGGTCTGGTTACGAACCCTAGTATTTGTCGCTGGTAGCGTGGACAAAAGCTAAAGCTGTTGGTAATACAGCATAACTATTGGTAGCATAGGTTGAAGACAACTGGTTATATATCGTAAAATAGTATAATAAAAGACAAGAATTGCTTAAATATAGCAATAACAATTTATTACTGGATAACAAGCATGAATAAATATAATAAAAACCCACCAGAGCGTTTAGAATAACGGGGACCCCCCTTTTGTACTTTTATCGGCTATTTGTAAACATTAGCGTAAAACGGACGGGGTGTAGTAAATATATCTGGGTCAAGTCAGGCCAAGTAATATTGATTGTATTACGGGGGAAACGTACACAGGTAAATATTCACTTATCCTGGTCGTGGGTTGAAAAGATTGCGCTGTAGCGCTCTGGTAATATGTATCAACAGGGTAAAATGGCCAAAGTCCCTGGTAACGGGTCGAAATCTATCTTTTTGCAGACGACTGGGGGTTTATATAACCCCTTGGGGTCCTCCGATGATTTTCATTGGTTGAGTGCCCCCATCCATGGTAACGGGATTCTGAAATTCTGCTCATGCGTATTATAGCCGGCGGAAGTAAATATACGAAATATGGCGGCCTCCAGTTATACAGGCTGTGTACTTTATAAAATGAGGGACAGGGGCTTAACGGAACCTATTCTTAACATTATGCGACGAAGATTACAATATATATCCCTTATGTAAATTAATGAATGAGGTAAGAAACGGGGACAAGAAAGGGAACGGGCGAACTAAGAATGGAACACGTCTGGGGTCTGACGTTGGGGAAAAACAGTGAGGACGAACTCGTACTTAACATTCCCAAAATACACAATGATAATGATTACATACAATATGAAATAACGCGAATCACGGTACCTGAAATAGAAACAGTGTTCATAAAAGCATATTGTCCATTCATTCATCACACACGCGAAAATTGGAACTCAATGCACAACGGTAACGAACGCGAGAAACAACAAATGAAATGTGCTTGAGTGACCTTAAAAAGAAAAGCAAAGATGAATAATATCAACATACATACAAACCTATCATACCCTTAACCTTGAATTATCCCTAACGTTTCAATACAATAGCCGAAACATGGGATAAACTTAGGTGCTCTGGAAGGATCAGCTGTCCCTGCTCTACTAGAAACAACTTATATAAGAAGGACATACAATACAATAGCCGAAACACGGGATAAACGCAGGTGCTCCGGAAGGATCAGCTGTCACTGTTCTACTAGAAACAACTTATATAAGAAGGACATACAATACAATAGCCGAAACACGGGATAAACTCAGGTGCTCCGGAAGGATCAGCTGTCACTGTTCTACTAGAAACAACTTATATAAGGACATACAATACAATATCCGAAACACGGGATAAACTCAGGTGCTCCGGAAGGATCAGCTGTCCCTGCTCGACTAGAAACAACTTATATATTTTGAAAAATGGTGTGAAACACCCATTAACCAGACCCTCAAATTAAGGAAATGTCAATTAATCTTAGACAATGTACATTGTATATATTATTTCAGACCACGTTGGAGGAAGACTTTATTGGATAGATGGTAAACTAACTCAAATAAAAAGCATAAGGTTTGATGGATCCGACACACACACCATCTTAAAAGACCCAACGAACATGCCGAAACCGTTTGATTTAGTCGTGTTTGACAACTATGTGTATTGGACAAATTGGCAGTATAAATCTATATGGAGAATAAATAAATACTCAGGAAAAGATTTAAAGCTAGTAGCTAGTTATGTTCATTCACCTATGGGAATACAAATGTTTGGAGCCGGGGCACAAGTTAATGGTATGTAATCAAGTACATTATTCAGGATTATTAATAAAATTTAGTATAAAGTGCAAGATTACAACTCAACACTTTTCACAAAAACGCTGCTGGCTCAATTGAATATGTGAGGACTAGCATTTTAATAACATGTGAAAAACATATACATGTCTGTGTCGTTTGACTGAGTGCATAGATTTGGGCACATATAGCTAGTTTAATCCCGCCACTATTTATTGAAATGCATGTACTGAGATAAGAAATTGAGCTATCAGGTATATGTGTGTTAGGGGTCAGGAATATGTTTGTTAGGGGTCAGGTATATGTGTGTTAGGGGTCAGGTATATGTGTGTTAGGGGTCAGGTATATGTGTGTTAGGGGTCAGGTATATGTTTGTTAGGGT
>MJUT01023519.1:128696-144919 GCA_002080005.1 Gigantidas platifrons
CACAGACCCCACCAAAATCTGGAGGTGAACCCAGCAACACAGACCCCACCAAAAGGTGGAGGTGAACCCAGCAACACAGACCCACCAAAAGCAGGAGGTGAACCCAGCAACACAGACCCCACCAAAAGCAGAAGGTAAAGACAGCAACACAAACCCCACCAAAAGCAGGAGGTAAACACAGCAACACAAACCCCACCAAAAGCAGGAGGTAAACACAGCAACACAGACCCCACCAAAACATGAAGGTGAACCCAGCAACACAGACCCCACCAAAAGCAGGAGGTGAACCCAGCAACACAGACCCCACCAAAAGCTGGAGGTGAACACAGTAACACAGACCTCACCAAAAGCTGGAGGTGAACCCAGCAACACAGACCGCACCAAAAGCAGGAGGTGAACCCTGCAACACAGACCCCACCAAAAGCTGAAGGTGAACTCATGTGCTCACCAAGTGTAAGCAGCTCTGGTTTCTTATAAAACACGCACAAATACACCAAATAGAGTCATAGATAACAGTTATTATCATGAATTCAGCAGTTAATTTACTCTCAATATCAGTAACGTTTTCATACTTTAAAATTTATGTTTTTATTTACATATTGTTCTTAAATCGATTTGAACAAAATATTCGTATCGTATACGTAGCAGAAAATATACAAAGAGATACAGTCGTATTTGAAACGATTCATGGTAAATTCTTACTAAAGTGTCTGACAAAACAGCAACATTTTACATCGGGTGCAAAACACTTACCAATCCGGA
Source organism: Gigantidas platifrons (assembly GCA_002080005.1). Taxonomy (NCBI): domain Eukaryota; kingdom Metazoa; phylum Mollusca; class Bivalvia; order Mytilida; family Modiolidae; genus Gigantidas; species Gigantidas platifrons. The sequence continues at coordinate 129,459 of MJUT01023519.1, forward strand.
GCACCTCGATTTTAGTTTTATGTGTAGTGTTTTGTACATCATTGTTTGTCCATTTTTCCTATTTTAATTTGGCCATTGTATTATTTATTCATATATTTTCGGCTTCTAATTACACCTTTGACATCTACAAACTTTACTTATCCAGTTTCAAGCTATTCTTTCAACAGATGGCAGATTCTAGACAAAATCATTGTCCTCTTATTAGTATTTGGTTTACTGTTGTGTTGGTACCATTACTTGTTTTCTTTTCGTAAACAAGTCCTTATATTCTCTTCACCCTTCGTAGAAACAGCATCGGTGGTGTAATAGATAGCGTGCTTGCCTTCAATGTGATAGATCGTGGGTTCAAGCCCCGGTCGGGTCAAATCATATGCTATGAAATTGGTATGTGTTGCTTCTTCACCAAGTACAAAGCATTAAGAAGTAAAAATCCAATTAAACGTGTTGCTCTAGTACAGAGCGGAAAGCTTTATCGTCTCTTCGAATGTAACTTGCTATCGCTATGATATAGCTGAATAGTAGCTATTTAAACGGCAATCACACACTCACTCACTCTATAGATACATGTGATGTGGATTGATTTGATTAGATTTTTGGTGTTTAACGCCACTTTCAGCAATATTTTAGCTATATCATGCCGACCAGTTTTAGTGATGGAAAAAGCCGGAATACCCTGAGAGAACCACCGACCATGGGCAAGAAGCTGGTAAATTCTATCACTTGTATGTGGATGCGAGTCGAGTGCACACTTTTCTGTTATTTACAAAGCCGATCGCGAACCCACGCCGTATTGGTGATAGGCTTGTATGATTTGTTAGGTAATTACCGTGAATAAATACGCTAAAAAATGAGATTCTTTTGTAGACACATAAATCAGTAACTTATTTTTCAAATTTTACATAATCGTTAGCATTAGAAATATTTTACCAGAGAAAACTAATTATTGAGCAGTACGAGCCCCACTAAAAACAGTTGAACTTGGGTGATCCGGAAGGGTCAGTAAATCCTGCTCAACTAACGACACCTGTCGTGTAACTCTTGTTGCAAACCCGATGATAAGTCTTAAATGAGGGAAGGACCNGAATGAATAAATTTAATATAAAATTGTATAAAATTGATATATTTATTTTTTCAAATGTTGCAGGTCTCGAAACCAAAGATATTATAGCCTATTCAGCAGCTTCTGGTAGTGTTGTAGTTATTGGGATCATTGCTGGCTTATGCATTTTCTATTGTCTGAGACGGAGACGTCAGAAGCCACCTCCATGTAATAGAGAAAACACAAACGACAAACATAATCCAAGAATTTCCGATATATATGATACAATAAACGATGAAATTGAACTTGCTTCTCATATGGAAAGAGAAAACCAAAATGACACTTACCTACAATGCGTGGATACTAACACCTACGAGACATTGCGTTCCCCTCCCCCTCATGCAAATCCAAAGGGAATATACTCTGATTTAAATGCTAGACGGGACTGCATGCAAATACCACAAAGGAATCATGAATTGAAAGACCATTTTAATTTAACAAGAAACAATCATATTAACATCAATTTCGAATCAAATGGATCTGACGTAATGACGTATGCTACAGCTACGTCACATCCGCCGAAAAGTTGTGTAGTAGATGACGAGGATCCTTATCTGATGGCAGTTTAGCTCAGTAGTTACTCATGTTAAGCTTAAATGAGTGGAGAGCAAGTTACGTTTCAATGATATTACGGTGACGCCATCTTATCACACTTAAATGAATTTTAGTAGTACTTGCTCACTGAAACATCAGTTCACGGATAGACATGTCGCTCCACTCAAACATCAGTTAACGGACAAACATGTCGCTCCACTCGGACACATTACCATTATTTCTTACTCCTTAAGGCCGTGTGCTCAGCTGAGAAGGAACACATACCAATTTTACAGTCTTTGGTTGGACCCGACCGTGTCCCGAATCAATGATTTACCAAACTCGAGGCGAACATCCTAACCATTACACCGCAAATGCGGTTTCAGTTAATATGGAAAGGAATAATATTCCGTTTTATCCTCAATCTTTCTACTTGAGAAGTTAACTTAGATTGACCTAGTGTATACATGCCTTGCGATGCATATACACTGACAACAGCATAGGTGGTGTTGTAGTTATCGTGCTCTCCTCCAGTGTGATATATCGATGCATAGTTACTGACTGTATGGAGTCTCCTATTCACCATATTCTATGTAAAACAATTCCCGCTACACACTAATTTGTTGAACGAGGACCACGAAGAGTATTCATGCTTGCTTTGAATGGCTTTAATGTGATTTCCTATGTATTCTGTGTGCGTGCGTGTGTGCGTGTGTATGTGTGTGTGCGTGCGAGCGAACGAGCGAGCGAGCGTGCGTGCGTGCGTGCGAGCGTGCGTGCGTGCGTGTTTGTATATGTGTGTGTGTGTGTGCGTGTTAATCTGAAAGTTTTAACCTGCTTGACATAGCAGAGTAATCACACTATGTATACATTGTCTCTGCATATAAAACGTATTCGTACTATGCACGGTACACGTGTACCTATTCCTAAGCTTTAAACAAATAAATGTATTCTATGTAATACTCCAATAAATCTGAAACAATACGGCTACATCATCCAAAAAGGACAATCAGAATACAAAAAAGCAACAACAGAACAAGTATAAAGATTAAACAAGGCAACAATACCATCTCAAGCAAAATACCAGAAGTGAAACCATATCTTGAACGAAACGAAACGAAAATAGAAAAATGAAAAACACGACACATGTTTTTCATTTTTCTGTTTTCGTTTCCTGACCTTAGAGCTTAAACTGTTGTAACCAATGTTCGTCTCAATTGAACATTAAGACAATGAAATATAAATAGCGTCATTAAAGACATGTGTATAGCCGAAAGTTTGAGACAATCATAGTATTAATAGTTTTTAATTCTGACCTCTTAGGGAGAGGCTATTCCCTCCCCTCTCCCAAAACAAAAAATTAAAGCATTTTTTTAACACTAAACACAGTATATTTTACGGATTCTGACTACACCATTGGTATCTTCAAACACTTCTTACATAAAAAATAAGCTTAAAAAAAACGAAAAAAAACAAAAAAACAATAAACTTTGGCGATAAAGCACACACCCTCTAAATAACATGTAATAGTATGTATATTCGATCTGTTTCATCTTATCTGACGATCCAAAATCGTAGCTAATGCCCCTTTAACTTTTGCATCTTTTCTGTCAATTTATTTTTTATATGACACATAATTATATACTTTATATATATCTAAGCAAGGTTCTAACTTTTTGTCATAATTTGTATTTAATGTACAGCTACATGCTTGATTATTGATGTAATAATATGTACATGTATTTACTTTGTATTAATTTGAACCCTATCTCTCTCACTCTGTGACCTTTGTAACATTGGTTTAGAGAATAAAGTTATTATTAACATTTAAAAATTTTATTAAAATTGTATGTATGTTCTATCTGTTTCATCTTATCTGACGATCCAGTATAATCTCGTAACATTACATACACGATCATATTACCTGACGTGGTGAGGTTATGTTAGGAATATGGTGTTTAATGCCACTTTTAACAATAGTTCAGTTATGTCGTGGTGGTGACTTTTATAGGTGGAGTAAATCAGAGTACCTGGAGAAAACCACCGACCTGTCGCAAGTCACTGACAAACTGTATCACATAATGTTGTATCGAGTACACTTCACCTGAATGGGATTAGAACTCACAATGTTCCGTCTGAATGGGATTAGAACTCACAATGTTCCGTCTGAATGGGATTAGAACTCACAATGTTCCGCCTGAATGGGATTATAGCTCACAATGTTCCGCCTGAATGGGATTAGAGCTCGCAATGTTCCGTCTGAATGGGATTAAAACTCACAATGTTCCGTCTGAATGGGACTAGAACTAACAATGTTCCGTCTGAATGGGATTAGAACTCACAATGTTCCGCCTGAATGGGATTAGAACTCCTAATGTTCCACCTGAATGGGATTAGAACACACAATGTTAGCGGTGATAATGTCCGATCCCGATAAAACGTTTCCTGGAACAAATGTAAGGTGTCTTGTTTCAGTAAACACAATTATTTTCGAGTTATTTCCCTTTTTATTTACTGACACCAGACGTGAAAAAAGTGATTGTAGATCTTTCAAACCAAGGTTTTTCAGGGGGAAAAACCGGTGAACTACTGAACATTAAACCACGGACGGCTCAGAATTTCTTGAAACGTTACCGTGAGCGTGGTAACACCGAAAATGTTCCTCGACTCAGGAGCGTAGCTAGGTATAAAATGAAATGTAGGCACAACTTGCGGCGAGGGATCTGGGGGCCGCTTTTAAAAGTCCCCAGCAAGTCCAGGACAGAGCCCTGTTTGGGGGGTTCAGGGGACTAAGCCCCCCAACAGAAAACCATATTAGGCATAAATAGATGTACAAATGGCGAAATCTGAACAATAAAAGACATGAAATATATTCTTATTTTATCATGGAAACAATACAAAAATCGAAGTTATGTGCTAACTGTTCAGGTTCATTTTCTGAAAATTCGCTTATCATTTTAAACATTTCATCCAAAGTTCTAACTTTAAAGCCATATTGTCTACGATTTTGTTGAACATTTTTAACTGTCCATAAATGATTTGTTTAAGCTATCATTAAACAGTTATGCTGCAAAATATACGATTGATTTCTTTTTCTGACAAGAAAGACCCAAAACTATCGTTATCGGAATTATTGTCCAGGATGACAATAAATTAAAAGTGAAAGTAACAGCGCCACATATAAAAGCGGAAGTTTGGAATTCTCGGGGTTTTAGCTTTGAGGTAAGGAAAATACTGCTAAGATTGAAACACTTCAAATTGTCACGCTGGTTTTAATGTTGTTTGAAGCTTAACGATTGGTAGCGTATTCGCCAATAATTCGGTGTTTAATTTTCATTTCATGAAGGTCAGTACGGAAAACAACAATAATTTTGGGTATGAAAAAATACAAATGTGGTAGACAATATACCTTTACGCTTAGGCTTAGAGCCAGACATTTTTACACTGCAAACCAATAACCCGACAACAGTTCTTTTGACGATCAATGCCAAACTAGTAAATGTATCAATTCATTTCTAGATCTGAAATTCTAGTTTTACATTATTAATGTGGTGAGTGTGTTTTTTTTTAATAGAAATTGACCTTCTATTTTACACCAAGATTCTACATGTTTAAATGCACCAACGTTACTACGTTTTAAATGTAATTCCACCTTATATAAAATGCTGTATTTTGATTGGCTGATAGCAAAGATATTTTTGCTAATTTTAAACGTATTTGTGTCTTTTTTTTCCACCAAGGGATATTAGCGATCAGGATCCCCCTGAGCGGGATATTTGTCAAAGACAAATATCCCGCTCCAAAGCAAATATCCACCGCATTGGAAATACCCCGTTCTAAAATTAGAAACTTCGATTTGGGGTTCTATTTATTGCGGACAGGGGCGATAATTTACAAAACAAATATGGCTGTCCCTCTAGACGACCGTGGTGTCGTCCAGTCGTCTAATCGATTTGGTTCAGCTTCCGAGGAAGCTGTCAATGGTATTCTGACAAATTTTAACTCCAAAAATACGGACAAATCAACAAAATTTGCAGTTAAGCTGATAAGGTACTACTGCTTAGCCAAAAACCGTGATCTGGATTTTGAAAATCTCGCCATCCCACAGTTGAACTTGTTCCTGAAGGAATTTGACGTTAATCTGAGGCAAACAAATGGTGAACTGTACAATAAAAGTAGTTTCATAGTTATTCGACAAAGTATAAATAGATTCCTGAAACACCTTCCAGTCAACAGAGCAGTGGATATAACTAAGGACTTCGCGTTCGATTGTGCCAATAATGCGTTTAGTTCAATGTGCAAAAGGATGCGACAGGACGGTAAGGGGAAGATAAATCACAAACCTTCAATACATACAGGTGATATGCAGAAACTATATAATGATCCCTACGTGTTTAACATTGCCACTCCCACAATAATACTGTACAATGTATTTTTTGAAACCGTACTGTACTTTTGCAGGCGCGGACAAGAAAATTTACGAAACATGTCTCCGAAAGATTTTGAACTTAGAACTTATGATTCTGGAAAGCATTACGTGTGCAAAGTTTCCTCAGAATTGACAAAAATCATCAGGGAATCCGTAATGAACAATATGAAGCTGAAGGTGGTCGAATGTACGAAACAAAGACCCAAATGTGTCCGGTTCAGTCATTTCTTAAATACATTAGGAAAAGAAATCCTAATTGTGATGTCCTTTGGGAGATGCCACGGGACTCTTTTGATGATGACTCTATTTGGTTTGAAAAAAAAACCTTTAGGCAGAAATTTCCTCTCTCAGATGATGGCTGACATATCGAAAGCTGCGAAATTATCGCGTGTGTATACAAATCATTGTATTCATGCGACATGCATAACTCTCTTAAGTGAAGTAGGATTTGAAGGACGCCACATTATTACTCTCTCTGGACATCGTTCAGAAGAAAGTATTAAAAGTTACTGTCGTGATACGAACAGAGGAACAGAAAAGAGACATGTCAAAATCCGTATCTGCCTTTACAACAGTTGTGAATGATACCGTTCGTCAGTCATCAGTTGTTGAGAATGTGAATGATACCGTTCGTCGGTCATCAGTTGTCGAGAATGTGAGTGATACCGTTCGTCAGTCATCAGTTGTCGAGAATGTGAATGATACCGTTCGTCAGTCATCAGTTGTTGAGAATGTGAATGATACCGTTCGTCAGTCATCAATTGTCGAGAATGTGAGTGATACCGTTCGTATGTCATCAGTTGTCGATGATGTGAGTGATACCATTCGTCGGTCATCAGTTGTCGAGAATGTGAGTGATACCGTTCGTCAGTCATCAGTTGTCGATAATGTGAGTGATACCGTTCGTCGGTCATTAATTGTCGAGAATGTGAGTGATACCGTTCGTCAGTCATCAGTTGTCGAGAATGTGAGTGATACCGTTCGTCAGTCATCAGTTGTCGAGAATGTGAGTGATACCGTTCGTCAGTCATCAGTTGTCGAGAATGCAGGTCCGTCTACGTCAACTGCAGCAGTAAGGACAGATCAGAATAAGAGATTACACCAGTCAAATATTGTCCGTAATTCAGATACGTCTGTTTCGTTGGATGATAATTTTGATATGGACTTCGATGAATCCGTGTCCGATAATGAGTTGGTGCTTTCAGCTTCATAGACTGTAAATCTGTTGAATAAGATAGCTGAACATGAACTTCAACCATTTCGTGACATTATACAATTGATGACTTTCGATGAGGTGAATACAAGGATTGATCAACCCATGGACCAAGATATTCATCGAGGCATCCGAGGTGAATATCGTGCTCCATGGGTTGAGCAATCCTTGTATTCACCAAATTTGAAAATCATTAACTGTTTTATTATATGACATTAAATTAAATTTGAATTAACCCCAAACAGCACCGAATTTGTTCCCCGGACACCCCTATCTGCCCAACGTCTACAATTACCAATGTTGCCGAGAGGCGTAAAACCTGATTAGACCGTGGAATTTTGGAATCTATATTTCTATTTTTAGCCCAAATTGGGGTGACATTACAGTCCACACTACCTATGAGCTACATTTAGCTCATTTGAGGTTGACATCGCACGTACGCATTACTTTTCAAGTTGATTTCAGCCAATTAGAAACAAGACAAAGTTCAATCATATAAAAATGAGCATCCACCTCAACAAGTCTCTTCATATACCAAAAAAGGACATGTTTGGTGGTACAAGTGGAATGTTGTTTCACAATTGCACAGTAAATATAAACATTCAACAGTGATGGATGTCTGACTGTTTAACAAAGAGTTTAATATTTCCTTGTTGATTGTTACAGTTACATTTGTATTTTTTCTGTTGTCAAAAAATGTTATTCAAACATATGTATTTTTTTTCATATTTTATTGAAAGAAAAGAACTTGAAGATGCAAAAATCAGCAAGAATGAAGCCGAAAGTCCATATACATGTAGTAAAAAGCAAGGTGAATCTATGATCATTTCACCGTAGAAATAATTGAGGAATAATTATCCTATTTCTGACTTGGTACAGGCAAAATAGAAATATAGAGGTCAGCATTGTGATATCAACAAGGTTGGAAAATCATATCTAATAACTCCAAAGAAAAAAAAAATACAACAAAATGTAAGGCCACCCTAAGTTGATTTTTAAGAGTCTAGATTTAATTTGTAGAAAATATTTTGAAGTAACCCACTCCTAAATCCTGATAATTCTTCAATTTTACTTCCGAATCTGCTTTTAAAGTAAATACATGTAAATGATGCTTTAAAGCCTTTGCATATTTACATGTACTGTAAAAAGAAAATCTAAACATTATGCCATATCTTTGCACAAAATCTCGAAATCAAAGACCTAAACACCGTTTTCGTGTGGCCTATATATGTTCATGACTGAAGTAGCACAACAATAAACACACACACAAAACAAATACAAAAAACAATACAAAACAACAGACCGATAACAGAAAAAAGATCACGAACAAAGATCATATGAATGGACGTTTTCACAATCATTACCCAAAATAACTAAAACTACAAAGAACAAAGTTAAAGAAGAAACACTTTTAACACACACAATACTAACTAAGACTAGAGGTTCATGACAACATAATGAGCTTTATATAAAGAAGAGGGCTACATATATTGATGGTTAAAATTACTGCATATACAATAGGACATGGTATTTGCTGACATAATTTGTCTATGGTACTGTGCCAGTGTATAAAACTTGAGGTAAGAAGGGGGAATACACAAAATCAGGAGATTCAAATCATATTTTGACAGAATTTGTCTATGGTACTGTGCCTGTGTATACAATTTGAGGTAGGAAGTGGGCATACAGAAAATCAGGAGATTCAAATCATATTTTGACTCTGAAGTAAGTTATTTCCCAGCAAAAGATATTTGGTGGAATTAAACAAATACAAAAACGTACATCCTGCTATTGAGGGATATTTGCGAAAAATACAATTTTCGAGACGCGTAAATTTCCCTCGCCTAAAGGCTCGGGGAAATTTTGGCCCGCCTCTCAACCAGTATTTGTTTGCAAATATCCCTCAATAGCAGGATATATTTGTATATTATAACCCTTACGCCATAATCACGGCCATTCTACTTCATGCATATTTGTTTTTGTATCAATGCATATAAAACCCATTTTTGTCAGGGTGGGGTAGAATAAGTTTTCTCTACTGAGATCAGTTCATGAGCAATATTACGAACACTTATATTTACGTGGGGATGGGGTGGGTAGAATAAGTTATCTGTACCGAGATAAGTTCATGAGCAATATCACGAACAATTATATTTACGTTGGGGTAATGTTTAGTTGATTAAATACCAAAATGATTAAAATTCAATGTATAGTTGATTAGATACGAAGAAAATATGTCAATGTGCATACTATAGTTGATTAAATACGAAAATAATTAAAATATCAATGAATAGTTGATTAGATACGAAAATAATTATTGTCTCAAATATATCATTGCAGATAAACCACAGAAACCAAATATTACTTTTGACAAGTATCCGTTTGTTAATGGTCAGACCAAATTCACGTGTATATCACGTGTTCAACGCTGGCCTACATTTGTACCGTATAGTTTACAATATAGTTGGACTGTTAGTGGCGGCGTCCGGAACATTCTAACAATTTACCCTGTTTCAAAATTGGATAAAGGAAGAAATATATCATGCAGAGCAACTGACGACCTTGGAATTATTTCTGACTCAATTGAAGTTATAACTCTAGATCCTTATTGTGAGTAATTTACCTTATTGCACGAGTATGATATGGAATATACGGTATACTGATCGATACACACAATGTATACAGTTTGAATTCAGTTAAGGGTTGTGTACATCTTTTGAAGTAAATTGGTGCTTAAAGCCACTATCAATACTATTTCAATTACCGGTATTCCGTTGCAGTCATGGTTTATTTTTAGAAGAAAATGAATATCTGTATAAAACTACGTGACCTGCTGAAGTCATGGACAGCCTTTATCACATACAGTTGTATCGAGTACACCTCGCCATCCATTGGGAGGCTGGACTTTTAAAACAAAATCATAGACAGGTGGCACGAACTCCAAAGATGTTATTCCAACTACATGTATCACGTGATTGCGGTCACGGTAACCGTGACTTCGATAATGAGATTAGTTGACATGGAAGAAATAAGATAATTGTGACGTCACTGGTTGGTAAGAACCGTTGACTGTCTGTTCATTTAAGGGGTAATTTCGGGGGATATATTTAGCCAGTTATGCTTTGAATAATCGGGTGTGAGAAATGCGCTGAAGAATTGAAAGACCATGGCGTCCTTTGTCATTTATCCTTCATCATCCCGAAACCAATTTGTTTATCTTCGTCAAATTTTCATCATAAAAGTACATTTTTATTGATGTCTCAAGTCAGCTTGGTTTAATATTTATAAACATCGAGATATTACATCTGGTTACAATGCATGACTTTATTCAGATTGAATGCATTAATATTTCATCAATCGGCATCCTGGCTCCTGTAGAACGAAAGGTAACAAATGGTAATAGTATAGAACAATTTGAAGATACCAAAGAGGTAATCAGAATCCGTATATCGAAGAACAGACAACACAATGGCAAAAATAAAAGGACAAAAGGACAAAAGGACAAACAACAATCTACAAAACATACACATAAAACTAAAGATCGAGTAACACGAACCCCACTAAAACATGGGGTCAACTCTGCACAAAACACGTTAACTGGCAGTCTGATTGAGTGTTTGTCTACTTCAGAATTACTCATTTGGTTTGTAGATCTTCCGTTCCTTCGCGTGATGTCTAGTTCAAAGAAAAGTTTAAAGATACCAAAGAGGTAGTCAGAAGCCGTAAAACACATGACTAATCTTCATTTCTTGCTACTAACCCTGCTGCGATCAGGCAGTTTTAACGAACCGACCTTGCTAAGTGTATAATCCCTTAACCCCTCGACTGCCAAGAAAAGTTTGAAGATACCAAAGAGGTAATCAGAAGTCATAAAACACATGACTAATCTTCATTTCTTTACTACAGGCAGTTTTAATGAACCGACCTGGTTAAGTGTCTAATCCCTTAACCCCTCGACTGCCAAAACAAGTTTGAAGATACCAAAGGGGTTATCAGAAGCCGTAAATCGAAGGACAGAAAATACAAAGGCCCTGTGATGCATATGAGTGTTAGGGTATCTATTTTGTCTCTATTTCTACAAATTTGGTATTTGATCTTTGATTGTTCCGACAGTTTGGAATTCGCTGCTTCTCATTTGCCTTGTTTTATGCTGTGATGATATATCACCGGATTTTTTTTTACACAATTAACACGACATGTGCCAATAGTTGAGCAGGAACGGGTTAGTGTCCCACACCCCCACCGCCCACCCCTCCCAACGGAACACACAAGCACTTCTCCATTTTTTGTACTTCAACACAGCATGGCTTGTGTATTTCTATCTTTAAAAACTTTGCTTTAATGGTTTGTCGTCCAAGGTTGAAACTTTTTGTATTTGTTATTTTTATTAGCCAATTAAATACCAACATTGATTATGTTACATAAGGATTACGAAAAAGGCTTGATGTCTTATAATTGCTCCGGGTACAAAACAACAGCAGCAAGAACATAAAGTAGCTCAACATTTTTTACAAATGCTTGGACAACACGAACTCCAACAAAATGCAGAAACTAAGCGAGACCAAGTGTTCTTCAGGAATGATCAACATCTCAGTATTATCTAATATAAATAACATTTGTTGCATCGAAATTAATAATGATTATATTGATGTTTGCAGGCAAGGAACCAGAAACGTCTACTGTTAAAAAAACAACAACTATAGTTGAACCAACGACATCTACAGCTGCATCAACGATGACAGCTAAATCCACAACGATAATGTCAAATCTACCCAGCAGAAATGTAAATAAAGGTATGCTAATAAATATTAGAGAAAATCAACGGGTCAATGAAAAAAAATACAATCCAGCAGAACAAGCAACATTGGGCAAATAAGACACATAGCATAAACAAAGAAAACCAAACTAACAATACCGAGAACTAAGTAGATGAGCAACACAGATCCAACCAAAAGGTGGAGGTGAACCCAGCAACACAGACCCCCCAAAAGCTGAAGGTGAACCCAGCAACACAGATCTCACCAAAAGCTGGAGGTGAGCCAAGTAATACAGACCCCTGTAAAAGCTGGAGGTGAACCCAGCAACACAGACCCCACCAAAAGCTAGAGGTGAACCCAGCAACACAGACCCCACCAAAAGTTGAAGGTGAACCCAGCAACACAGATCCCACCAAAAGCTAGAGGTGAGCCTAGCAACACAGACCCCACCAAAAGCTGGAGGTGAACCCAACAACACAGACCCCACCAAAAGCTGGAGGTGAACCTAGCAACACAGACCCCACCAAAAGCTGGAGGTAAACCTTGCAGCACAGACCCCATCAAAAGTTGGAGGTAAACCCAGCAACACAGACCCCACCAAAAGCTGGAGGTGAACCCAGCAACACAGACTCCACCAAAAGTTGGAGGTGAACCCAGCAACACATACCCCACCAAAAGCTGGAGGTGAACCCAGCAACACAGACCCCACCAAAACATGGATCTGAACCCAGTAACACAGTCCCCACGAAAAGCTGGAGGTGAACCCAGCAACACAGACCCCACCAAAAGCTGGAGGTTAACCCAGCAACACAGAACCCACCAAAAGCTGAAGGTGAACCCAGCAACACATACTCCACCAAAAGCTGGAGATGAACGCAGTAACACATACCCCACGAAAAAATGGAGGTGAACCCAACAACAAAAACCCCTACCAAAAGCTGGAGATTAACCCAGCTACACAGATCCCACAAGAAACTGGAGGTGAACCCAGCAACACAGACCCCACCAAAAGCTGAAGGTGAACCCAGCAACACATACTCCACCAAAAGCTGGAGATGAACGCAGTAACACATACCCCACGAAAAGATGGAGGTGAACCCAACAACACAGACCCCACCAAAAGCTGGAGGTTAACCCAGCAACACAGATCCCACAAAAAACTGGAGGTGAACCCAGCAACACAGATCCCACCAAAAGCTGGAGGTGAACGCAGTAACACAGACCCCACCAAAAGCTGGAGGTGAACCCAGCAACACAGACCCATCCAAAAGCTGGAGGTGAACGCAGTAACACGGACCCCACCAAAACATGGAGGTGAACCCAGTAACACATACCCCACGAAAAGATGGAGGTGAACCTAACAACACAGACCCCACCAAAAGCTGAAGGTGAACCCAGCAACACATACCCCACCAAAAGCTGGAGATGAACGCAGTAACACATACCCCACGAAAAGATGGAGGTGAACCCAACAACACAGACCCCACCAAAAGCTGATGGTGAACCCAGCAACACATACCCCACCAAAAGCTGGAGATGAACGCAGTAATACATACCCCACGAAAAGATGGAGGTGAACCCAACAACACAGATCCAACAAAAAGCTGGAGGTTAACCCAGCAACACAGATCCCACAAAAAGCTGGAGGTGAACCAAGCAACACAGACCCCACCAAAAGCTGGAGGTGAACCCAGCAACACAGACCCCACCAAAAGCTGGAGGTGAACCCATGTGCTCACCAAGGGTAAACAGCTCTGGTCTTCTATAGAGTCATAGGTAACAGTTAGTATCAAAAGTTCAGCACTTAAATTACTCTCAATATCAGTAATGTTGTCATACTTTAAAATTCATGTTTTTATTTACATATTGTTCTTAACTCGACTAGATAAGATAAGACAAGATAAGATTTTATTGATATAAAATCCAAAAGTTGGATTGTCATCAAACAACAAACAATACATTCAACTACAGTATGGAGGAATACACAAATATAAACATTCATATTATTTACAATGACAAATATTTAATATAATATTTAACATTTCGTCTGAGGTTTGATACAGAGACAAAGTACCAGAAATATTATAGTTTATCTTGCTCTTAAACAAGTTACATTAATGAATTTCTGTATTTATACATTTCACTTATTCCTTTAATACAGCACATGTTTATGTCATAATCATTACTTCGAAATATAAAAAAGAATTTTTCTAAATCTGAAAAATTTGAAAATAAAGGTACAATATCAGTTAATTTCAGAAAGAATTTATCACGTATATCTTTAAGCTTATCACATATAATACTAAAATGGAATTCATCTTCTACTTCAGATCTGCATAAGGGACAAATTTTATTTGCTAAGTTTATCTTTCTATGTCTGCCTTTTTCAATCATTAGATTACTATTGCTTATTCATATTCTGAAAAAGTTTGAAACATCTGATCTAACTATGTCTAATTTGAGAAAATTTTCAATTCCATATTTCTCTTTCAATTTACTGTACGTTCTCAATTTATTTCCCTTTTCTTCCGAACCATCCATAGATAATTTATCTTTCCAGAATTATGAGAAAAGGCGTATCGTATGCGCCACGGAACATATACATAGAGATACTGTCGTATTTGAAGCGACTCACGGTAAATTTTTACCAAAAGGTGGGCCAAGACATCAACATTTAACAACGGATGCCACCAACACTACCCATCCGGAGCACCTGAGTTCACCACTAGATTTTAGTTTTATGTGTAGTGTTTTGTACATCATTGTTTGTCCATTTTTCCTATTTTAATTTGGCCATTGTATTATTTATTCATATATTTTCGTCTTCTGATTACACCTTTGACATCTTCACATTTTTCTTATCCAGTTTCAAGCCATTCTTACAACAGATGGCAGATTATAGACATCAGTGTACTCTTATTAGTATTTTGTTTACAGTTACCTTGGTACCATTACTTGTTTTTTTCGTAATCGAGTCGCCCCAGTGTGGTAGATCGTGGGTTCCAACAGTGGTCGGGTCAAATCATAGGCTATGAAATTGGTATTTGTTGTTTCTTCACTAAGTACAAAGCATAAAGGAGTAAAAGTCTAAATAAGCGCTTTGGTCTAGTACAAGCGGAAAGCTTTATCATCTCGTCGAATTTAACGTGTTGTCGCTATGATATAGCTGAACAGTTGCTATTTAAACAGAAATCACTCACTATGCTCTCTTCAGACTCTGTAGATACATGTGATATGGAAAGCTTTATCCTCTCTTCGAATTTAACCTGCTATCGCCATGATATAACTGAATCATTGCTATTTTGGCTTTAAGCAACAATCACTCACTATGCTCTCTTCAGACTCTGTAGATACATGTGATATAGAAATCATGTAGGACACCAGTAAGTGTAAATAAATAACAAAACAAAGACGAACCCCCTACACACC
>MJUT01023520.1:7558-23202 GCA_002080005.1 Gigantidas platifrons
CTAAAGGTTCTGTTCAGGAAAAACAACAGCCGTGAATACGAAAAGAAATAACCCTTAGGGGTATGAATCTTAATTTTAATAATACTTAATATACTTCAATAGATGGTTATACTGGCTACAGGTACATCTACTAGACGTATAATAGATGGTTATACTGCCTACAGGTATATCTACTAGACGTATAAAGTCTCATCGTAACACGAAGATGATGTAAAGCCAAACACGTTAAGCACTGGTTTGTTTTACCTTTTTGTGTATCATAACTGACATTGTAGAATACGCACAATATACATGTACATACATTAGCGGGAAATATATATAGTTGTGCTCTCATCAAGAAAGAAAACATCGACAAGGGCGCTTGTTTCTTCCTTTTTTTATATTTGCCAATAATTGACGTTTCTTGTCAAAATACATTATTTCGGAACACTACATTTTAGACATACATAAATCTGATAAGTCATGTCAGTGCCGTAGATCTCAGTGGCTGACTAGAGGGTGATTGATACCCTCGGAGAGGTATCTACACAGCGACAGTAACAAAAACGTAGACATCTAGTTTATTAGTACGAGGTATTTCTGGAATAACCTTCAACAAGTACTCTCATTGTCAAAGCAAAAACAAAAGCAAAAACAAAGCAAAAAACATAAAACAAAAAACAAACCAAAACCCCCCAAAATGATGTAAAAGTCGACCAGAGACAGAAAGCATAAGGATATAAATGGTCAAAGCAGGATAGGAAAAGTCAGCTAACGTTAACTATGCCTGTGATATGGATTTTCATTTACTTTCGACAGTTCGGTATGACGATCGATTTTCCCAACCTGTTCTGCTATTAAAACTTACCACAAGATGTAATTACAATATTGTTCATAGTGGCGTAATCACATATAACCATGTTAGTGAAACAGGATCTGCTTACCCTTCCGGAGCACCTGAGTTCACCCTCGGTTTTTAGTGGGGTTCGTGATACTCGATCTTTTGTTTTATATGTATGTTTTGTCGATAGTTGTTTGTCCTTTTGTCCTTTTTTCTTTTGACCGTTGTGTTGTCTGTTCTTCTTCGATATACGGATTCTGATTGCCCCTTTGCTATCTTCAAACTCTTCTTAAAATAAAAGAAAAAAGTAAAAGATATGTATTTCGAATTCCTCCACTGACAGATTTGATCGCCTTTATAAAATAAAAGTGAAATACATTTGTTGTACTAATTTCTGAACAACTCGATAACCTAACACGCATATACACGATGATTCACCTTCCTGACTTTGTACAGGTACTTTAATAGTGGTGGGTGGTGGAATTGTTATAGTGTGCTTGCCTCGAGTGCGGTAGATCGTTGATTCGAACCCAGGTCGTGTCAAACCAAGGAATATAAAATTGGCATTACAGCATTAAGGAGTAAGAGCAAATACTGGTTGGCTCGGAATCAGAATAATGTGTCGGAGTGGAACAACATGTCTACCCGCAGACTTTTCCTTCAGTGAGTAAGGTAGATCTTGGGTTATATCTCAAATCAGGTCAAACCAAAGAATATCAAATAGGTATTTGCTGCTATGTCCGCTATGTAAGATAAAAAAGTGTTGGCTCGGATTCTTTGTTTTTCTCTGATGCATTTTATGAATTGTGTATCACAGAGTACATAAAAACATTTGAATACACAACTTTCAGATACTGCTTAAAAAGGACATTGAACCGATTTTGATGACAAAACAAGAACAAAGTAAAATCAAAATCGCCCATTAAACTCCACATTCGATTCATATATATCAATATGACCAGATTCATAAAAAACACCTAAATTTCCCCAGATATATAATTGTAAAATGTGCATAAATATAGATATCTTGTACTTTTTTTTTTTTTTATTTGGTTGTTTTTGTTTTTTGTTTTTGTTTTTGTTTTTTTTGTTTTTGTTTGTTTTTTTCTGTTTTGGCGGTTTTTTTAAATAATGAAAGTACTGGAATGAAAAGTCGATTTACTTTCACAAAACGTTCTAAAGGTAACGTCATTTGTTAATAACTAGAAAAGCCCCGTCATAATCTTGGTACCTTTCAGAGAGGGGCTGTGTTGATAAAACAAATGTGATTAGTGAGCTATTTTTGTCCCGCCACAAATGTTGAAATGGCATAATGACACCCCTCGTAGAATCTGTAATAGAACACAATGATCATAGGACGTCGGAAGTTGATTACTTTCTAGATTAATTCATAGGTCCTTCTGCATGAAAACCCAATCCATTCATATATCGACAATATAAAATCCATACTCGAAACATTCGAAACCTCGTCGATCGTGTAGTTGTAAACATACTCTCCTCGAACGCCGTATCGTGGATAGATTCCCGTTCCGATCAAACAAAGGAATATAAATTTGGTATTGGCGGCTATTTCCGCCATTAAAATGTTGACTTGGCGTCAGTGTAATGTTGCCGCAGTAAAATAGGGACAATTCACGAAATTTCTTACGACATAGACTTCTTTGTTAAATAAAATCTTTTTCAACTTTCATCTTCAGTTTAATCTAAGCGACACCTATATCTCATGGAAGGGGTTCCTAATTGGAAGCTTAACTCCGAAAATCAGCATATATTTAATGGCATATAAGATAAAACAGACAGTCCGAAGATGTCTACCGTAAAAAATCCTACTTTCACTTTCGATTTATCACAAATTCAGGTAGTTTCTTTCCAATGCAATCAATTTTTCATTTAAAACCACATGGACATCAAATATGGGCTTAAAATTATCCTAAAATATGTAGGTTTCTGTTGACATTCAGTATTTTGCAGTATTTGATAGGGTTTATTACTTATCCAACAATGTAGAAATCCATTTTGTGTTTACGTGCTACTTATACATCCTTTCAACTGGTACCCATGTTTAGTGGTATTACACCTGATATATAAACACGTCTAATTTTAGAATCAAATCGGGAATGTGCAACAGATATATTGACTTAATTTTATTAAAAAACGTAGATATCTAATGTAGTGCACATGCCACAATTCTGTAATAACCGTCATCAGGTACGTTCTAGATCAAAAGATTGGAAAGCCAAATAATTTTCAGTTTTGAGAGCAATACATCCAAAGGGCTTAAAGAGAATAGCCAAATCGTTGTTTATTATTCATATTTTTTAAATTGTAAATTACAAAATAGGGTGCACTCGACTCGCAGCCGCAAGTGACAGTTTACCAGTTGGTTTCCCATGGTCAGTGGTTCTCTTCGGATACTCCGGCTTCTTCCACCACTAAAACTGGTCGCCATGTTATAGCTAAAATATTGCTGAAAGTGGCGATAAACACACAAAAAATCAATCAATATTATAAATATTAATTTCAAACAACTACAATTGGTACAGCTGCACTTTCATGCTACGTTATTATCCCGATTTTATGTACATCACGTTTATTGTGCTTTTATGTTATATTTTACATAGCTTGGTTCAAAACCTACACATATAATTCTTAAAATGTATTTTTCCGCTTTTTTAAACATAATGACATTTAATTGTCTCTCTCATATTTTTTCCCTAATGCATTTTATAAATTTTGTATACAATAATATGAACACTCACCCACCTTTCATACAGTGTTTAAAGGGACTTTAATCCGACTTTGATGACAAAACACCTACAAAGTCACATCAAAGTCGCCTACTATACACCATATTTATGAAGATATAATACATTTCTCTTAAGTCACTCTATTGTTCGAACAGTGGATTATTTTTAAGAATCTACAGTTTATTCTTCTGTTCTTGAATAAATGAACTTTAATCTTTTACTGTTTTATGCTTAAAAACGTGATATACATGTACATATCTTTGGACTTTCGGGTATCGAACCACTGCTGGGATTTTCAACGTCATACTGTGTGGTCTACTTGTGGCCAATGGTTTCAGGCGAGACATGATTATTCCTGTTGTTGATATTTATGATATTGTTGACGATGTTAAAACTTTCTTTTCAAAAACTATAAAATACAACTAAGATCGTATGATCGAAACAGGGACCGGTAACTAGAAAATCCAATAAGTTGTCATTTAAGGGGGAGACAAGTGACAGCTAAGATTGACAAAGGGTGTAACACAGAACGTTCTTATCCTATCCTTTACATGTCCACTCAAGTCAGTTGAACATTTTTTATAATTCAATACATTGTAACTTTTTATTCGTAAATAACTAATTATTAAACAAAAAACACCTTTACTAACATTAATATACCCAATTAGAAATATGAATATTTGGAATTTCCTGTTGTAGTGTAAGCAGCCATGATACCTCTACATGTGACGTCACGGGGACGGATCATATTAGTTGAATAAATAACATGTATCTGACTCTTCCCAACTTCGAGCCCGTTTGGTTATGTTTTAATATCAGATCAACTGCAATACAATGTTTATAATTGTATATCGTTCTATTTTTTTTCTTAATATTCACATTTCATGTTACATTTTCATAAAACAAAGGAGTTTATTTGTATTGAGGAAAGGGGGAAAGGGGGGAAGGGGGGGGGGAGGTGATGTTCTACATATACCTTCGTTTTATGCGTACACATGCTGTTTTACTTATTTGTTCCCAATGATGTCGTACTTTCCCATGTTTTCGAGGTCACTAGTCGATGTGTTGACAAGGGCAGTGCTGATCGGTAATTACATAACAAATTACTCTCTACACTTTCCGTTTTCGTTAGTGCAATAAAATGCTTAACATGAAGTCATGTAATGATTTTGTAAATATTAAAAGATAAACATGCGACGTTATTTTACGATTTACATAATTTTTAATGATAAAATTGCAACTGAACAATGCTGATATAATATACGATACCGCTATTGTGACGTCCCCGGCTCTTTCGGAAGAGCTTTAATTGCAGGTCTAATCCGAGAATGGATTATGCCTTTTGTCTCCTCACAGTGAAGAGTTCTAAAAAATGGTGACCCCATTATTCGGTGCTACAGGCAACTTCAATCACCACATTCTACCTTACGGTACACTATGTTTAGCATTCATTAACACAAAGTATGTCTTTTATTTACGGTCATTTAAATTTCCACGCTAACTTGTTAAGGCCATGGCGTTTTCCTTTCAGAACCCTTAATAGTATTACGGGGTTTCCGTTATTGGATCCACTCTTAAAAAGTAGTCTCTCCCCTTAAGATTGTCCATACGATCACTCAGACGTTTTTACGCAAGAAGTATTACCACACAAGTATTGTTTTCTAAATGAATAAAATGACCAAGAATAAACACCCCCCCCCAAATAAAATAGAAAAAATCAAATGTTTTTATATATTTTGACAAACTATCTAAGAATAATACTCAACTAAAGAACTATTTTACTTGCTCATTTTTGTATATTAGTTATAGTTTCTGCATTGTTTAAATTTTATACTTGTTATGTTTTATTTCAATTTTATACTTGTTATGTTTTATTTCAATTTTATACTTGTTATGTTTTATTTCAATTTTATATTTGTTATGTTTCATTTCAATTTTATACCTGTTATGTTTTATTTAAATTTTATACCTGTTATGTTTTATTTCAATTTTATACTTGTTATGTTTTATTTCAATTTTATACTTGTTATGATTTATATTAATTGGTAAACAGGGGATGCAAATGAAATGTTATTAAACCGAATATTGCTTGAAAATGACATATATATAGTTACGAGATGTCCGTTACCCAGATGGCAAGTGATCTGAGGTTGTTGTAGATTCTTTTTCCCTCATCACATGATTCGACTCATATGGGACTTGACCATGGACAAGCCCGTTAACCGACGGGTGTATTGCAATAGGCATGAACAGCTTCCTATTCCGGAGCACCTGAGTTCAATCCGATTCATCGGGAGTTCGTGTTGTTCATGTGTATTTGTATTTTTTTTTTATTTTGTCGGTCTTTGCTAATTGTTGTTTATTTCTGTGTTTCGCGGGTTTGTATTTTGTCCCCCTTTAATACCATTGTCAGAGATAAATATTAAAACATATTTACAGAGATATATATAATAGAGCATAAATAGAACAGGCAAGGCCTATTTTAGTGTCCACTCTTGTTACGTTCAAGTTCCTTTTATTACAGTACTTATGACATATTTTCATGTAAGAAGGCTTGGGAAAGCCTATTAGCATTCTTGGAGCATTTAATCCACCTAAATAGGTAACTTTGACCTACATTAACGTTCATTGACTTTGGTTTGTTTCTGTCTCGCCTGCGACGAATGATCACTGAAGGCGAGACATAAGGCATTGCTTTTCCGGCGGCAGCTTTTACTATTAGATTATAGTCCCTGTTAAGATAAGTCAATGTCCTATAAATTATGCGTATTGTTTCTGTGTAGATTTACAAGCTGTTTAAACTTTTGAGCGGTGTGATTTTGAGATAATGTAATAATTCAGATTTTAATAATGTAATTTTAATTGGCAAATGTGCACACATGACACATTAATTGTTGTAATTATAAAATCCAATTACGGAATTTATTTTTTATTTTATTTAATTTTTTAATTTTGCATCTATAAGCTTAGATATACATTTGTATTGCTTCATTTAATATCTTAATTGCTAAGCTTAGCACATTAACAATTACACCATTAAGACATTTAGATATCATGTATAAGAAACAACATCATTTGACAAAATCTGATTGTAATAGAAGAAAAAAGGAATAAATAAACAAAAAATGAATTAAAATTAATGAGGGGAAACAAATTCTTTCCAGATCAAAGAAAACCAAGCAAAAAATTGATTATTTAATTAACTTTTTACAGACATCTTTATACAAAAAATGCTTGGTAAGGAGAAAAAATAAACTAGCACGATTTCTTCTATCTTTTCTTAGAATAATTTTCATGAGGTATGTGAAGGTCAAAATATTGGAAAACCAAATCTTAAGTCTTAGGGAGCAGGTAAACCAAAGGGTCTAAACATAATTTAGACAAAATAGTCAAATGTCACATATTCCTGTGTGAGAGGATTAGCTCTCCAAATTCTCGTTGTATGTGTATGAAGTGATGCAGTAGATAATTTGATCTAATAATATGTTACATAATAGCAAACAAATGTGTACAGAATATTCGAAACTGTTTGTAACTTAATGGCCAGAAGCAAATATTTCTTGCATATTAAGGGCGATAAAACATTCAACATTAAAAAAACTGTCTCCAAATAATCAGCCATTATGTATATGTCCTGATTCAAATGCAAGAGACAAATTGCAATTATTCCTAATGTGGGCATCGTGGGTCGAGCCTGTACAACGTGCTACCATGTTTATGAATTGTTTTTTTTTTGCATTGCAAACACATTGTGTGTTCAAAGCATGATATCCTTTCTTACATACATACAAGTGTTCGTCTACAGATGGTGTCTTGATGGGAATTAAAGTTCCATCGTCTGCCCCTAGTACCAAAGGAAATGCCTTTATGTCATAGAAATCTTACATAACTTGTTGTATTTCTCCTGCGGACATCGGGAATTATTTGCAATACATTTCGAGACAATGTTGATACAACGAGAAACGGACATCATGTTGACTCCATGGTCATCGCCGATTACGTTCATGTAACTTCCACTGGCATGATATCGTAAAGCTATCATGATTTGAAGAGACACGGGAAGTGATCGGGATATCTTGGTTGATTTTTCCAAATCCTCAAGAATGTATATATGCACTCCCTGTCAAGGCGATAGTTTCCTATAATTTGTTGATCAGACAAGAAGTCTAAGGGATTCGTACGGTCTCTGAATAATCGCCTCGTAAATTGTTGTTGTCGTTGTCTTTGTCGATTTTTCAAATGAAGCTGCAACGCCACTGCTTGTATTCAAATCACTACTATAAATCCACAGCTACTTAGAATATGTGATATGAAAACTTGTTAGTGATACACCATTAAAGCCTAAGGATTATGCAAAGAGTTCTTAATAATGCTTCATCAAAAAATAAAGATGGTTTCATTTTACCCGAATTATTAAGAGTAATTTACGAGAGCGCTAAGAGAGCATCCTAAATGGTGGTGGTTTTCAAAAAAGTTAAGGGCTCTGAATCATTCTAAGAATGATGCAAGAGTGCTTCTTGTTACACTCGTAAGGGATAAAGGTAGCTAAAGAGTATTTTAAGCCCTAAGAAAGTTTCTTGTTACCGGCCCATGTCCATACCCCATTCTATTAATATAAAATCATCGTTTTATTCGTTATGTTTGTCATTAAAAGGTTGATCTCGTGATTTCCTATTTATTGAACCAAGTCTTCATTACAAATTATAAATATATAATTTTCCTATGAATACTTAAATTATATCCTATTATGTCTTTGCCTACATTTTCTACCCAACCTTTAATTGAAATGAGGTAATAGCGATTATTGATGAGCGATTCAAATTTCATAATCGTAAGATTTTGAATGTTACATACATTCATCTATGTTAGGAGTATTCGAATAGTAATAGAATGATTTTCCAAAATATGATGCTTATATTTATATTGATATGGCCATTTTCTAATCATTTTTATTATCCATCCAACACAACATTACATTCCATGTTTTATATTCTCCCTTGATTATATGAATAAATTGTAAGGACCTTGACATTCTCTACGAAGTATAAGCACTGCGTGGTCGCCATCTTTTATTCTAACGGAACATTGGATTGTCTACATCTCTTCGTTCGTTTAGCTCTTCATTTTTATAAGACTATTCTAATTTTTGTTTATTAATTTCTTATCATGAGACACCACGATATAATTGAAATATTGCGAAAGTTGGAGTTAAACACCACGCAATCAATCAATCAATCAATCAATCAATCAATCAATCAATCAATCAATCAATCAATCAATCAATCAATCAATCAATCAATCTATCTATCTATCTATCTATCTATCTATCTATCTATCTTATCATGAAAAGAAAGTTTTCTTGTGAATTTAAAATGACAACTTAGCCTGTTGTATGTCTTATATCTTATAAACCAGTTGACATTAGAAAGAATTCCGAGGACACATGACTCAAATCTACAAGGTTATTCTTACGGTGGCATATTGGTTTAACTATTTGACGGAATCCCAATGTTAAATCTCGGTAGGTGAGTGAATAAAACCTCAATATGCAAAACTATTCAAATGAACTATATGTGATTGTTCAGTTTAAGTTGAGTCATATTCAATATGTCAGGTGTACCTAAGTTGTTTGTCATACTCTTAGTAGTTTTAATTGCATCATCGTGTTATCTGACTGCCACAGATTACGGAGAAAAATAAAACGATTGTTCATTGCTAATAAAATTACTTTAATTAAAAATATGCAATGTTGCCAAACATAAGTACATGTAGTCAGGTTGACCTTCATCAATCAAACATTTCTATTTTGACCCCAATAGATTACATACGTCTTAATTATCTCCCAAATGACTTGTATTTTATTCTAGATCATAGAACTGTTCTAACAGCGTGGTATTTATTTCTTCATTTTATCTAGGCACTATCACAATTGTTTCTATGATAAAGTTATTAGTTGTAAGTATTAATTGATATTGATCCAGGGCTCATCAATTCAGTACTGACACAATTTATAAGATATACTATAATGTTGAACTTCACAGCTATTATAACTAATGATCTCCTCCCTTCGTTATTGATAACCCGAAGCCATTTTGGTTTGATTTGAATTTTGGTATTTGACGCCACTTTCAGCAATATTTCAGCTATATGATGGCGAACAGTTTTAGTGGTGGAAGCATCCGGAGTACCCGGAGAGAACCACCGACAATGGACAAGCAACTGGTAAGCTTTATCACTTGCGGCAGCGAGACGAGTGCACCCTTTTTTGTAATTTACAAAGTCGGGCGTGAACCGTATTGGTGATAGGCTTGTATGAGTTGTTAGGTAATCCATTTTGACTTTTCTGTTATTGTCCTTTGTTTATTTGTTAGTAGTATGTGTTTTTGTTTTCTTTTTTTTTGTCCACGGAGATTTTTAAATGATATGGTTTTCTCATCGTATAACTTGAGTGTATCTGATGAATGTTATTCCAGAAACGTGTCGTGTGCACTACATCAATTAGATATCTATTTTCTTTAAAGATAACTTTGATTTATATAATTTATCTTTGTTTATTATTTCTGTCATAAATTAAAGTTATTTTCAGAAATATATAGATTGTAAATGTCAGAAATTATTGTAAATTGATCTGTTTTATATCTGAATCATAGAAAGCTGTAACGTGGCATGGTTGTAGAAGTCAAGTTTTGTGTGTGTTTTTTTAGACTTGATGTCGATTTTGTTCTTCGATATCTAATATTCAAATTAAATTGTCCATCTGTTTGGGATCGAGAACCACTGGAAAAAAGATAGTGATTGGTTGATTATCGTTTTAGACCCAGTCAGCAATATTACAGCTATATTCAGGAAGACAACGAATCCATCAATATATTAAGTACTGTAACGAGGGATACATAGGACAACCGGGCAACGACTAATGACTGTCACTTGAAAATGAAGACTTGAGTAGGGACGGGAAAAAAGTTGACTTTTGTAACGGTTGCAATGATCATACTCTTATTTCTTAATATACAAAGGATTTCTTTAATGTGCAGAAAACGTGAAAAGTAGGTCGTATTTCATTTTATGAAAACAAACAAATCAAAATAATTTCCCAATTTGTTCGACTTTGTCGGGTGTTTAAAGCACGATCGGCGTGAGATTAATGTTTATTTCTCCTCGCTCTACATAACTCGCAGGATACCAGGTCGGGGGATACCAGGTCGGACGACTTCATCTGAGAGAGCAGCGTTGTTTTTATATTCCTAGTCATTGAGTTGAAGTCATGACTTTGAGAGTCGCCATGATAGCTTAAAACCGTAGATATCAAAATGAGAGCACACGACGCGTTTCTGGAATAACCATCATAAAGTACGCTTAAAATCGAAAGTATGGAAAGCCAAATAATTTAAAGTTTTGGGAGCAATAAAACCAAAGTGCCTAAACAGGATAGCCAAAATCGGCTGAGGTCACACATGCCTGAAAGAGGAGAACCTTAGTCTTGATAATAATTACATTATTTAAGGTGGTACCATACATTTCAGGTAAAATTTGATCTGCTCGTTTAATTTTCTTATTTTTTTTGGGCAGTGTGTTTGAATATGTCCACTGTAATAAATATCAAAATTTTAACAAATTCCAACTAACAGACTGAGAGTTATAAATTCACTAGCCACATAACAGCTTTTGTCTGTGTGGTTTTGATCACCGAGATGCTTCAAATCTGCATACAAATATCATATGATCAAAACGTTTAACTGATTTTAAAGAGTTATCTCCCTGTAGTGTATGGTATCCCCTTAAGAACTGTACGTTAACTGTTACGGAGTATCTATGTCACAAATGACCACGGGTTTGTTCTGCTGATCGTAATCATAATCACACCCTAGGCCTTTCTTCATTCATGACTTATCACCCGGTTTGTAGCAGAGTAATTCGACGGGTGCCATATGTAGATCAGGAACTGCTTACCTACCCATCAGGAGTACATGAGTTTACCCACTGTTTTTAGTGTGGGGTTGTGTTGCCTGATCTTTTGTTTTCTGAGTAATGTTTTGTAGATTGTTGTTTGTCCTTTTAACCTTTTTCTTTTGGTCGTTTTATTGTAAGGGTTCTGGTGGCTCAATGAGTTGTAGGAGAGTAATTCGACGGGTGTCATATGTAGACCAGGAACTTCCTACCTACCCTTCGGAAGGACATGAGTTTACCCACGGTATTTAGTGTGGGTTTGTATTGCTTGATTTCTAGTTTTCTGAGTAATGTTTTGTAGATCGTTGTTTGTCCTTTTAACCCTTTTCTTTTGTCCGTTTTATAGTATGTCCATCTTAGAATTACTTCTTTGTGATCTTCAAAGGTTTCTTTAACATATACTCTGCAAAAAAAGAAACGCATAATAAATTTTCTGAAATTTCAATCAGTGTATTTCAAATAGATGTATCACAGTGATGCTTCCGAATATCGATATCAAATTTTACACACAGATTTAATAAATTCTATATTATCCCAATTCATTCACAACAGTCTAATAAATTAATAAATGTTTGTTTCCGGTGACACCAAAGTTAGTACCTATTATGACCGCCACGCGCAGCTATCACTGTCCTGCATCTCCTAGACATGGATTCGATCAATGTTTTAATTGTTCTCTGTTGAATTCTTCGCCACTCCTGCTGTAACACGTTTCTAAGTTGGACTAGAGTTTGCGGTTGATCTTGGCGCCTGCGCACACGTTTATCTAGTTCGTCCCAAAAATGCTCGATCGGATTTAAATCCGGCGACTTCGAGGGCCAAGGTAACACATTTACATTGTTATTGTGAGGAAAATCTCTGGTTGCACGTGCTGTATGTGGCCGAGCATTGTCCTGCTGAAATAATTCCCTCTGTCGGTTTATATCAGGCACCAGGTGTGGCTGCAAGATATTGTATCTATAACGTTCAGCGGTCAAATTCCCATGGATGTTGACAAAATTTGTCCTGTGGTCATACGATATTGCCGCCCACACCATAACGCTTCCACCCCCGAATCTGTCCACTTCTTGTACGCAGGCTTGACTGAACCACTCATTTTTGAGCCCGTACACACGGGTTCCTCCATCCCCTCTTTTCAGCATAAACCGTGATTCGTCGCTGAACCAAATGCGACGCCAGTTTCTAAGTTTCCAAATCCTTAATGTATGGCACCAACGAACACGTTCCCGTCTGTGGTTCAGTGTCAAAACTGGCCCAAAATAGGGTCTTCTTGGGCGAATTCCATGTCTTCGAAGCCTGCTGCGGACTGTCTGTGCTGTAATTCTCCTTAAACCTGGGATACTAGCAGCAGTTGTTGTCGCTGTGACAGTTCGAGTACGTAGGTGGAAAAGCCGGATGAAGTGATATTGAGCCGGAGTAGTGATACGTGGCCTGTCAGTTCTAGGACGATCTTGCGTTGACCCAGTCTGACGAAACCTCAGCCAAAGGCGTGAAATCGAACTCTGGTGGATATTGAATTGACGAGGAACCTCAATTTTTGACTGACCAGCATGTAGACGACCAATGACGATGTTACGTGAAGCAGGACCCAACCTTGGCATGGCGAAATTTCAGAGTACTAATAATAACACTTGATGCATACCCAGGATTTATACACGATAGTTTAACGTGTGATTTAACCACACTTTGCACGTGAAGCACATGCTCAGTTTTTCTACAGTGTTTAGGTGACGCACATTTTTGTCTCAATACAACTCACTTGGCCTTTTGCCAGATCCCGTGTTTTGACATTAAGTGATTACATTGACCATTTACAAATTCATTAAAATAATAATCCACACATAAACACTTACCTAAAAACAGAAAACTTCATAATTAAATTTCATTTTGCCCTGCGTTTCTTTTTTTGCAGTGTATATTATACATTATTTATGTATGAGTAATACTAATTCTATGAAAGAGAGTCGATATCTTTAATTGACCACCATTTAAATGATAGCTAGCAAAAGGCCATCGGCTTGGGTTATGGTGTTTAACGACACTTTCAACATTATCTCAGATATATCGTGACTGTCAGTTTTATTGATGAAGAAAACTGGAACACCCGGAGTAAAGCATCAGCTTGTCGAAAGTCACTGACAAACTTTATCACATAAAGTTGTATCGAGTATACCTCTGCATGAGGGGCATTCGAACTCAAAGCGTCAGTGGTGATAGCATCGATTGCATATGTAGTTGTAAATCCTACTATCATTCGATCATCACCACTGCGTTCCCTAAGGTTATCTTAAGATATTAGTTAGGAAAAACAATGGTCAACATTTAACCTAAATATAAGTATTTTAATATAATCTAAATACGATAAAGGGAATTTCCAACTTGAGTTTGATGTTGATGTACTTTTAAAAAAACATATATAATCTCTAAATATAAGAAAACAAAATTAAAGATAAATGTTAAGTAAATTCACAAATTTAAATGTGTGCATTGAAATCCCGACAAAAGTTAACAATTTTATGTTTAAAAGTTGATCTACATAAATGTTACACATGGCAGAAAGACATTTAACATTTAACAGTTCAGGTCGATTACAAAGTTAGACACCAGATATGTACATGTATCGATGTTTTAGTACACGCACTCAAAATGACAAGACTTCGATTTTTCTAAATGTATTGTATCAATAATATAATATTATGTAGAAAAATTGTTTAAACAGTGATGTCAACAATTTCACCAATATCAACACAACAAACAATCATCTCCCATCTTAACTCCCATAGTGTGGTATCTGTTTTCAGTTTTTTATCAACACACACAAAAAAGATCACAACTTATGGTGACGTTGAGAACACATTATAGTTCCTGGTCCGTAAGCAAGAACGCAAACAAATGCATATACCGTTGCAAATTTGTTTGGATGTAATTGGTTGATTGTCAAGTAAGCAGTATATAAGCAATATTCATGACGAGAACAAATTTAAATAAAAAGTAAATATCACAGGTCATAAAGGGGACATTGGATAGGCATAATGGAGTATGGTTAGATTGGCATGGATACAAGATGGCGACATCAATAGCAACGTCTAGGTTTCGTGATTTGTAAGTAATTCCTGTTCCTTCTGAGACACCCTTGGTATTACTTATATAGTTAACTCTGATAAAAGATGGCGACATCAATAGCAATCATCTAGGTTTCGTGATTTGTAAGTAATTCCTGTTCCTTCTGAGACACCCTTGGTATTACTTATATAGTTAACTCTGATAAAAGATGGCGACTTCAGTAGTAATAATCTAGGTGGCTGTGAATGGTTAGTAGTTCTTGTTCCTACTTAGACACCATTGGTATTACTTATATAGTTAACTCTGATAAAAGATGGCGACTTTAGTAGTAATAATTTAGGTGGCTGTGAATGGTAAGTAGTTAATGTTTCTTCTGAGGCATCCACATTGTGTTAGTCACATAGTTAACTCTGATAAAAGATGACGACATCAGTAGTAATAATCTAGGTGCTTGTGAATGGTAAGTAGTTCATGTTTCTTCTGAAGCATCCATTGTGTCACTTACATAGTAAAGTCTGATAAAAGATGGCGACATCAGTAGTAATAATCTAGGTGCTTGTAAATGGTTAGTAGTTCTTGTTCCTACTAAGACACCATTGGTATTACTTATATAGTTAACTCTGATAAAAGATGGCGACATCAGTAGTAATAACCTAGATGATTGTGAATGGTAAGTAGTTCATATTTCTTCTGAGGCACCCATTGTGTCATTCATATAGTTAACTCTAATAAAAGATAACGCCATCAGTAGTAATAATCTAGGACCCATTAATGGTAAGTAGTTCATGTTCCTTCTGAGACGAACCAATTACACGAACGAAACGCAAACGAACGGAAAACGAAAAACGAACGAACAATACATGCAAACGAAACGAACGAAAAACGCAAACGATACGAAATATATGTTAACTTAAACGATCCAGGATCTGTAATCTATGTGTCATGATTGGTAAGTAGTTCTTGTTCCTACAAAGACACCAATTGTGTTTCTTATATAGTTAACTCTGATAGAAGATGGCGACATCAGTAGTAATAATCTGGGTGCTTGTGAATGGTTAGTAGTTCTT
>MJUT01023520.1:39402-70384 GCA_002080005.1 Gigantidas platifrons
ATTACTACTGATGTCGCCATCTTTTATCAGACTTTACTATGTAAGTGACACAATGGATGCTTCAGAAGAAACATGAACTACTTACCATTCACAAGCACCTAGATTATTACTACTGATGTCGCCATCTTTTATCAGAGTTAACCATATAAGTAATACCAAGGGTGTCTCAGAAGGAACATGAATTACTTACCAATCACGACACCTAGATGTTGCTATTAATGTCGCCATCTTGTATCCATGCCAATCTAACCATACTCCATTATGCCTATCCAATGTCCCCTTTATAACCTGTGATATTTCCCTTTTATTTTAAATTTGTTCTCGTCATGAATATTGCTTATATACTGCTTACTTGACAATCAACCAATCACATCCAAACAAATTTGCAACGGTATATGCATTTTTTTGCGTTCTTGCTTACGGACCAGGAACTATAATGTGTTCTCAACGTCACCATAAGTTGTGATCTTTTTTGTGTGTGTTGATAAAAAACTGAAAACAGATACCACACTATGGGAGTTAAGATGGGAGATGATTGTTTGTTGTGTTGATATTGGTGAAATTGTTGACCATCACTGTTTAAACAATTTTTCTACATAATATTATATTATTGATACAATACATTTAGAAAAATCGAAGTCTTGTCATTTTGAGTGCGTGTACTAAAACATCGATACATGTACATA
This sequence comes from Gigantidas platifrons, assembly GCA_002080005.1. Classification (NCBI taxonomy): domain Eukaryota; kingdom Metazoa; phylum Mollusca; class Bivalvia; order Mytilida; family Modiolidae; genus Gigantidas; species Gigantidas platifrons. The sequence continues at coordinate 40,089 of MJUT01023520.1, forward strand.
TCTGGTGTCTAACTTTGTAATCGACCTGAACTGTTAAATTTTAAATGTCTTTCTGACATGTGTAACATTTATGTAGATCAACTTTTAAACATAAAATTGTTAACTTTTGTCTGGATTTCAATGCACACATTTAAATTTGTGAATTTACTTAACATTTATCTTTAATTTTGTTTTCTTATATTTAGAGATTATATATGTTTTTTTTTAAAGTACATCAACATCAAACTCAAGTTGGAAATTCCCTTTATCGTATTTAGATTATATTAAAATACTTATATTTAGGTTAAATGTTGACCATTGTTTTTCCTAATTAATGTCTTAAGATAACCTTAGGGAACGCAGTGGTGATGATCGGATGATAGTAGGATTTACAACTACATATGCAATCGATGCTATCACCACCGACGCTTTGAGTTCGAATCCCCCTCATGCAGAGGTATACTCGATACAACTTTATGTGATAAAGTTTGTCAGTGACTTATAGAATTAGTATTACTCATACAGAAATAATGTATAATATGCTAAAGAAACCTTTGAAGATAACAAAGACGTAATTCTAACAATAAAACGATGATGATGATGATGATGATGATGATTTTGTTGTCTTTAACGCCACTTTCAGCAGTATTTCAGCTATATCATGGCGATCAGTTTTAGTGGTGGAGGAAGCCGGAGTACCCGGAGAAAACCACCGACCATGTGCAAGCAACTGGTAAACTTTATCACTTGCGGCTGCGAGTCGAGTGCACCTTTTTGTAATCTACAAATCCGGGCGCGAACTCATGCCGTATTGGTGATAGGCTTGTATGAGTTGTTAGTTAATCCAACTACCTAACTCATTGAGCCACCCGGGCCCCTTACAATATAACGGCCAAACGAAAAAGGTAAAAAGGACAAACTACTATCTACAAAACATTAGTCAGAAAACAAAAGATCAGGCAACGCAAACCCATACTAAAAACCGTGGGTAAGCCCATGTGTTCCTGAAGGGTAGGTAAGTAGTTCCTGCTCTACATATGGCACCCGTCGAATTACTCTGCTACAAACCACGTGATATACACCATGAATAAGGACAGGGTGTGTTTGTGATGACGACAAACGAAACAAATCCGTGGTCATTTGTGACATAGAACTCCGTAACGGTTAACTTACAGTTCTTAAGGGGATACCATACACTACAGGGAGAAAACTCTTTAAAATCATTTGAACGTTTTGATCATATGATGTTTGTATGCAGAATTTAAGCATCTCAGTGATCGAAACCACAGAGAGAAAAGCTGCTATGTAGATAGTGAATTTATAGCTCTGAGTCTGTTTGCTGGAATTTGTTAAAATGTTGATATTTATTACAGTGGATATATTCAAACACACTGCCAAAAAAATAAGAAAATTAAACGAGCAGATCAAATTTTACCTGAAGTGTATGGTACCACCTTAAATAATGTAATTATTAATACCACTAAGCAGATTTTGTCCCTCCTGTTTATCCACTTTGGTTTTATTGCTCCCAAAGTTTTGAATTATTTGGTTTTCCAATCTTTCGATTTTGAGCGTACCTGATGAAGGTTATTCCACGTTAGATTTTGAGCGTACCTGATGAAGGTTATTCCAGAAACACGTCGTGAGCACTAACTTTGATATCTACGTTTTTATTACCTAAGTCATGATGGAGACTCTCAAAGTGATGACTTCAACCTAAGGACTAGGAATATAACAACAACGCTGCTCTCTCAGATGAAGTCGTCCGACCTGGTATCCCCCGACCTGGTATCCTGTGAGTTATGTAGAGCGAGGAGAAATAGACATTAATCTCACGGGGACCGCGCTTTAAACACCCTACAAACTCGAAAAAAATGGAAAATTATTTTAATTTGCTTGTTTTGATAAAACGAAATACGACCTACTTTTCAATGTCGTCTCTTAGCAAAATGTATGTCCAAACAAGTATATTTTTTATTCAAGTAGATTAAAATAATTTCCTACTTACAATGTAATCTATTTCTAAATTTCTTGATAGATATTGACAAGATAATGCTGAGTTATGACGTTTAATAATAATGTGTTGATTGACATATAATTAATGACTATATCTGATATATAAACAAAGCTCATTTAAATCTAGTTCCATCTTGATCCTGTCAGATTTCTACTTTAAACTTTATAGATAAAATCTAGTATAACAACACTAAAGGTCGTTTAATAAACATTAAATATATCAATATTTATTTAGTGCAGCAGATGCAGAATTGTTTATTTGCTTCTGTTTTTTTTGCTTTACAGCTGGGTATTGTTTCAAACCCATCGAGTTGCCCAGTTGATCCTCAGGTGCCGTATGCATGTAAGGGATGCATCTGGATTATGTGGTTGTCCAGTTATAATACCGAAAGTCTGCCCGTGGACCATGGCAGGTAACGTGTTTGAATTTTGCCACGTTTTCTGCACATTAAAGAAATCCTTTGAATATTATTAAGAAATAAGAGTATGATCATTGTAGCCGTTACAAAAGTCAACTTTTTCCCGCCCCTACTCAACTCTTCATTTTCAAGTGACAGTCGATAGTCGTTGCTCGGTTGTCTAGTATCCCTAGTTATATATTGATGGATTCGTTCTCTTCTTGAATATAGCTGAAATATTGCTTACTAGGTTTAAAACGATAATCAATCAATCAATGTTTTTTTTCCAGTGGTGCTCGATCCAAACAGATGGAAAATTTTATTTGAATATTAGATATTGAAGAACAAAATGACCACAAGTGTAAAGAAAAAAAAACTTGACTTCTACAACGATGCCACGTTAATGTTTTCTATGATTCAGAGATAATACAGACCATTTTACAATAATTTCTAACATTCACAATCTAAATATTTCTAAAAATAGCATTTATTTATGACAGATATAATAAAACAGATAAATTACATAAATCAAAGTTATCAATATAAAACGCCACGATATAACTGAAATATTGCTAAAGTTGGCCTTAAACACCAATCAATCAATCAATGTCAATATAAAAAAATAGATATCTAATTTAATTAGTGCACACGACACGTTTCTGGAATAACATTCATCAGGTGCATGCAAGTCATACGATGAGAAAACCATATCATTTAAAAAAAAATCTCCCTGAGCAAAAACAAAAGCAAAACCACATACTACAAACAAATAAACAAAGGACATCAACAGAAAAGTCAAAATGATCTGAGGTTATCAATAACGAAGGGAGGAGATCATTAGTTATAATAACTGTAAAGCTCAAAATTATACCGGTATTATATCTTATAAACTGTGTCAGCACTGTCGTGATAAGTCCTGGAGCAATATAAATTAATACTTACAAATAATAACTTTATCATAGAAACAATTGTGATTGTGCATAAATAAAATGAAAATAAAATACCACGTGGTTAGATCAATTCTAAGATCAAGAATAAAATAAAAGAAGTTAAAAAAATACCACGTACATTGTAGTTATACCAGTTCTAAGATCTAAAATATAATAAAAAAAATATATATATATTACACTGTCAGAACAGTTCTAGGATCTGGAATATTAGTGGTGAAACAGATGTGCGCCATTCACAAAAAAAACCTGGTTATTTCAAAATTCAGTCAATATATTTAAAGTTTATTCATAGAAGGTTAGAAACCTTGTTAATCGATAAGTCAAAGTCATTCGGGAGATAATTAAGACGTGTGTAATCTATTGGTGTCAAAATAGAAGTGTTTGATTGATGATGGTCAACCTGACTGCTTATGCTTGGCAACATTGCATATTTTGAATTACAGTATTTTTATTGGCAATGAACAATCATTTTATTTTTCTCCATGATCTGTGGCACAGTTAGATAAAACGATGGTGCAATTACAACTACTAAGAGTATGGCAAACACTTAGGTAAACCTAACACATTGAATATGGTTCAAATTTAAATTCAACAATCACATATAGTTCATTTGAATAGTTTTGCATATTGAGGTTTTATTCACTCACCTACCGAGATTTGACATTGGGATTCCGTCAAATAGTTAAACCAATATGACACCGGAAGAATAACCTGGTAGATTTGAGTCATGTGCCCTCGGAATTCGTTATAATGTCAACTGGTTTATAAAATATAAGGCATACAACAGGCTAAGTTGTCATTTTAAATTCACAAGAAAACTTTCTTTTCATGATAAGATAGATAGATAGATAGATAGATTGATTGATTGATTGATTGATTGATTGATTGATTGATTGATTGATTGATTGATTGATTGATTGATTGTGGTGTTTAACTCCAACTTTCGCAATATTTCAATTATATCGTGGTGTCTCATGATAAGAAATTAATAAACAAAAATTAGAAAAGTCTAATAAAAATGAAGAGCTAAACGAACGAAGAGATGTAGACAATCCAATGTTCTGTTAGAATAAAAGATGGCGACCATGCAATGTTTATACTTCGTAGAGAATGCCAAGGTCCTTACAATTTATTCATATAATCAAGGGAGAATATAAAACATGGAATGTAATGTTGTGTTGGATGGATAATATAAATGGTTAGAAAATGGCCATATCAATATAAATATAAGCATCATATTTTGGAAAATCATTCTATTACTATTCGAGTACTCCTAACATAGATGAATGTATGTAACATTCATAATCTTAAGATTATGAAATTTAAATCGCTCATCAATAATAACTATTACCTCATTTAAATTAAATGTTGCGGAAAAATTGCAGGCAAAGACAGGATATAATCTAAGAATCCATAGCAAAATTATATATTTATAATTTGTAATGAAGATAATTAGGAATCCATGAGATCAACCTTTTAATAACAAACGTAACGTATAAAATGATGATTTTATATTAATAGAATGGGAAATGAACACATAAATAAAGTTCAGTTTTCATCACACGATCTTAGTTGTATTTTATAGTTTTTGAAAAGAAAGTTTTAACATCGTCAACAATATCATAAATATAAACAAAAGGAATAATCATGTCTCGCCTGAAACCATTGACCACAAACAAACCACACAGTATGACGTTGGTAATCCAGGTCCTTGCTTGCAATAGTCATGAAAATGAGGCGTCGTTAAACCGGTTAATATGATCATATAGCCGCTACGCACATCTCACTACAACAACCGCCCGTAAATAAACGTGTCGCTCCACACGGACACACTATACTTACTTCGAGACAACATGTATGGTTATTGATTTTATACTGTACGTATATAAATGGGTTGGATTTTTCATGTCGGGAATATAAGGATTAATTAAGAATGTAATCAATTTCCGACGTCCTAGTATCATTGTATTTCATTGCAAATATTTCGAGGGATGTCACTATGTCCCTTCCACATACTTGCTAGGACAAAACTAGCTCACTGATATCAGTTTTAATGAATGCACCCCTTTGAAATTTCCCACAAAACACTGTTTATATATATATATATATATTCATAAATGTGGTGTATAGTGGGCGACTTCGATGTGACTCTGTAGGTGTTTTGTCATCAAAGTCGGATTAATGTCCCTTTAAACATTGTATGAAAGGTGGATATTCATATGATTGTATGCAAAATTTATAAAATGCAGTAGGAAAAAAAATATGAAAGAGACAAACGTCATTATGTTTAAAAAGACGAAAAATATATTTTAAGAATGTTATTTGTAGGTTTTGAACCAGGCTATTAATATAACATAAAAGTAAATTAAACTTGATTTATCCCAGTACATAATGTCGGGATAATAATGTAGCATGAAAGTACAGCTGTACCAAGTATAGTTGTTTGAAATTAATGTTTATAATAAACAACGGTTTGGCTATTCTGCGTAGGCCCTTTGGTCTTCTTGCTCTCAAAACTTTAAATTATTTAGTTTTCCAATCTTTTGATCTTGATCGTACATGATGAAGGTTATTACAGAAACGCGTCATGCGCACTAAATTTGATATCTACGTTTTTATTAAAATAAATCAATATATCTTTTGCACATTCCCGATTTGAAGGGCCCGGGTGGCTCAATGAGTTAGGTCGTTGGATCTAACAACTCATACAAGCCTATCACTAATTCGGCGTGGGTTCGCTGCTGTTCCATGAGTGGTTACATGTGCGTTTGAATCGCAAAGACGCTTGTATCTAAGTTAACCTAATGACGGCACTGAATTATACAACTTGGACAGTGCAAACATTGAAGGTTTAACTAGTACAGCGCGTGGTGGTATTACCTGTTAGAAGTATAGATTTAGTTGACGAGTATATGTAAAATAAAAGCATAGTCTTTAAGTCGTAAGAAAATAGTTATTGCGGACACATTATACTGACGCAAAGCCAACATTTTAATGGCGAAAATAGCCGCCAATACTAAATTTATATTCCTTGATTTAACCCGAACAGGAATCTATCCCATGATACGGCGTTCGAGAAGTATGTTTACAACTACACGACCGTCGAGGTTTCGAATGTTTCGAGTATGGATTTTATATTGTTGATATATGAATGGGTTGGGTTTTCATGCATGAAGGACATATGAATTAATCTAGAAAGTAATCAACTTCCGACGTCCTATTATCATTATGTTCTATTACAGATTCTACGAGGGGTGTCATTATGCCATTTCAACATTTGTGGCGGGAGACAAATAGCTCACTAATCACATTTGTTTTATCAACACATCCCCTCTCTGAAAGGTACCACGATTATGACGGGGCTTTTCTAGTTATTAACAAATGATGTTACCTTTAGAACGTTTTGTGAAAGTAAATCGACTTTTCATTGCAGAACTTTCATTATTTAAACCGTTAATCGTTTCAAAAAACCGCCAAAACAGAAAAAACAAACAAAAACAAAAACAAAAACAAAAAACAAAAACAACCAATTAAAAAAAAACAAAAAACAAAAAGTACAAGATATCTATATTTATGCACATTTATATACAATTATATATCTGGGAAAATTTATGTGTGTTTTTTTTTAATCTGGTCATATTGATATATATGAATCGAATGTGGAGTTTAATGGGCGAATTTGATTTTACATTGTTCTTGTTTTGTCATCAAAATCGGTTCAATGTCCTTTTTAAGCAGTATCTGAAAGTTGTGTATTCATATGTTTTTATGTACTCTGTGATACACAATGCATAAAATGCATCAGAAAAAAACAAAGAATCCGAGCCAACAATTTTTTTTATCTTACATAGCGGACATAGCAGTAAATACCGATTTGATATTCTTTGGTTTTACCTGATTTGAGATATAACCCAAGATCTACCTTACCCGAGCAGAGAATGTTTACAAATAAATAGTGAGTGAGTGATTGGTGTTTAACTCGGCAGTTTTTCAGCTATATCATGGCGAGAACAAGTTAATTTTTAATGAGATGATGATGAAGTCCGCTTTGTTCTAGACGAGCTCACTGAAGCAAAGGTCTGCGGGTAAGCATGTCGATCCACTCCGACACATTATTCTGATTCCGAGCCAACCAGTATTTGCTCTTTCTCCTTAATGCTGTAATACCAATTTTATATTCCTTAGTTTGACACGACCGGGGTTCGAATCAACGATCTACCGCACTCGGGACAAGCATACTATAACCATTACACCACCCACCACTATTAAAGTACCTGTACAAAGTCAGGAAGGTGAACCACCGTGTATATGCATGTTAGGCTATCGAGGTTGACCCTGTCTTTAAGAGTTTAGTATAATACTTTAGAGTTGTTCAGAAAGTAGTACAGAACAATGTATTTCAATTTTATTTTATAATGGCGATCAAATCTGTCAGTGGAAGAATTCGAAATATCCAGAGGAAGACATCGAAATTGGAGAACTCACTGACAAACTTACTCTTATAAGGTTGCATCGATTATCAGATCATTCCCTAAATACATAGCTTTTACGTTTTTCTTTTATTTTAAGAAGAGTTTGAAGATACCAAGGGGGCAATCAGAATCCGTATATCGAAGAAGAACAGACAACACAATGGCCAACAGAAAAAGTGCAAAAGGACAAAAAACGATCGACAAAACATACATATAAAACTAAAGCTCTAGTAACACGAGCCCCACTAAAAACCGGGGGTGAACTCAGGTGCTCCGGACGGGTAAGCAGTTACTGCACCACTAACATGGTTAAATGTGATTACACCACTATGAACAATATTTTAATTACATCTTGTGACAAGTTTTAATAGCAGAACAAGCTGGGAAAATCCATCGTCAAACTGAACTGTCGAATGTAAATGAAAACCCATATCACAGGCATAGTTAACGTTAGCCGTCTTTTGCTATCTTGTTTTGACCATTTATATCCTTTTGCTTTCTGTCTCCTGTAGAATTTATCATCATTTGGTTTTCCAGGTTTTTGGACAATGAACGTACCTGTTGAAGGTTATAAATAAATAAGATACAGGGTGGCCAAAAGTATTCGTCACCCTTGATTTTACGCTATATATTTCATATAAAACCACATTTTTCAAAAACAATTATTGTGAAATCATTTCTAACCGGATTTTGATCATTTTTGCACCAGAAGAAGCAGAAATATGTAAAGATTATTTTTGTATTTTAGCCTGATTTGTCGTTAGATTGCCTTTATTTTCTTATGATTTAAAGACAATTTTTGTTTTCTGACGTCAAATTTGCTATATATTCTAACAAAAATAAAAAGGGAAAAATCGACATTTGTGTTTTAATCACCAGTAAACAAAGATCATGCAGACAAAACTGACTATTAGATAGACAAATAAAATTCAAAGAATTCTGCGTGTCTTGAAACAAATTTCATAAAAATCTGCCCTTAGATAGCCTATAAAATATTTTTTTGAAAAAATTGGGTTTTATATGAAATATATAGTAACAAATCGAAGGTGACAGTTATGACTTATGATACACAAAAAGGTAAAAACAAACTGGATATTTTGGTTGAATTTCATTAATGTTGTACACGTCAAAACAGTGCTTAACGTGTTTGGCTTTACATCATCTTCGTGTTACGATGAGACTTTATACGTCTAGTAGATGTACCTGTAGACAACATAAGCATATATTGAAGTATATTAAGTATTATTAAAATTAAGATTCATACCTCTAAGGACTATTTCTTTTCGTATTCATGGCTGTTGTGTTTCATGAATAGAACATTTAGATTTCTTTTATTATACCAGTAATAATTAGGAATATACCTGCTTCTAAATAGTTATGTATATTTTTTTTTTGCATATCAACAGATAATGGTATTCATCTGCCAAATGGCTCCAATTTCTTCAGTACAGCATTTAATACATATTCTATGCTTACGAGGTATATTTCTCCAGAGTCCAGTTTATATTAAGAGTTAAGATCAATAAATAAGGTTAACGTAAAACGTCTTGTTTGCGCCACGACTCTACTAGTCTTTTAGATGAATCGGTAACTTTCATTCTCCGTTTTTGTATAAATTAATTTTGTAAACATTATGCTTTATCTAACTTACATTACTTTGTATTTGATTAGTGAAAATAAATCTTAATCCATTCTCACTAAAACATGCTTAAAATGGTATAACCAGGATTAACTACATGTATTAATCTGGTTTTGACAGAAGTCATACATTAATAAAGAGCTTATAAATTTTATAAATTTCCGTAATTACGCAAATGTTATGCTTGCTTTACTATTATAGCAATCAGAGGCGTAGGAGTGGGACGAATATAGTGTTTGTGTGTGGGGGTGGAGTTGGGGCACCTTTAGGATTGAACTGGGTAGTGGGGAGGAGTGGGTCAAATTTTCTAAAATCTCAAACACAAAGAAAGTCATCTTGTCAAAAGCTATCATGTTTATATCTTTGGTTAACGGAATAATAATACATTTTGCTTTGATGATAAAAATGCAGCCTTTCCCTAAATTTTGGTCAAAATAGTTTTGGAAATACCACCTTGAAAACACACCTTATATGCCTCCTATCACCTTTACATCATGTATAATATCAGTCATAAGTACATTGTATAATATTGTACAAAATATCAAAAACAATCAACTTTCTATCACATTTTTAAAATGATAAAAAATTATCAATTTTTATCTACGATTATCTGTACATTATACTGGAACGAGGGAAAAAAATCAAAATGTTTCGTCTGCATACATTTTACCGTCTGTTGCCGAGTCTCAGATATCTTCTCCCACCTCACGCTATCTCTCGACGTTCACTGTTTACTCTACCAAAGATTTGGTATTTAAGTAGAAACTGTTGTCAAAATTACTTCAGTTTGATCGTTCAACAATGTCAGTTTCTACTCAGAAATGTACACTCGGAGATAGGGGTAAACAAATACAGGTAAGTCATCCCGGAAGTACTTACAACCATGAAATTATCATTTATCAAAATAATAATATTCATAATTAATAATAATAATAATTAATAATAACAATAATAATAATAATAATAATAATAATATATAAATAGTTATATTTTTTACATTTTTGTTCGAAAATAAAAGTTTTATACGGCTAATAGATAAATTGAAAAAAAAATATTTTTAATCAATAAGAATTAAAAACAAAAAAAGGTTACTATGACCACAACTGAGTACAGAAGCATCAGGCAACTGTTCTTGGTGACATTCTAGTTATTTTTATTAGGTTGAAAGCATTGGGGTTTTTTTTGTTTTTGTTTTTTTTGTAAAAGTACATGCACAAAATGACACTTTTTCCCTACAAGGATAACAGCAATATGACTTTAGGTGTTGGATTTTATGCCGTCGAAAAAATTTAAGGGGAACATAAATAACTATCTTCTTCGAAATGCATTACTTATTCGGGATTGTTTTCCCCCAACTATGTTGTTTTTCTCAGTCGTTTTAACTTGAAAGTTTCTGTTTTTCTTTCCTAAATATTGCATTCAATTTTTTAATTCAATAAAATCTTAGACGAATCAGAATCAAGTGGCTAATAAATCTCGTATAACAATTATATAAACATAATGTTGTTGATGTAGTTAGATGTTTGAGTATCGACAAAACATAGCAATAAAAACAGATACAAGAAACATCGAATTTTAATTAGATTGTGATGATGTCTGTTTTCTGATAGACCAACATACTTAATTGGATCTATATATTTCCTATAAAATATCTTTTTTCTTCTTTCAAAAAAAATATATTAAAGCCATCTCTGAGCAGATTTTTATGAAATTTATTTCAAGACAGGCAGAATTCTTTGAATATTATTTGTTTATCTAATAGTAATTTTTGTCTGCATGGTTTTTGTTTTCAGATGATTTAAACACAAATACTGATTTTTCTGATTTTATTTTTGTTAAAATATATAGAAAATTTGACGTCAGAAAACAAAAATTGTCTTTAAATCATAAGAAAATAAAGGCAAATCATGTTAAAATAAACAAACAATCTTTAAATATTGCTGCTTCTTCTGGTGCAAAAATGATCAAAATCCGTTTAGAAATGATTTCACAATAATTTTTTAATGTGGTTTTATATGAAATATATAGCGTAAAATCGAGGGTGACGAATACTTATGTCCATTGACTGTAGCTCATGCACTGAAGCACTGAAACAACATCAGGGAGAGGACATATCACTTCGAGTGAACCGATCTTTGATCTTATTCTATGATAATACGTGATTAATGGAGAAGCGGCAAGCACCAAATGTATAGTCTTTGGCTTGACCTGACCGAGTCTCGAACGCATGATCTAATGCTCTATAGAGACTCGAGGCGAGTACATTTGTTTACCATTACACCACCGATGCGGTCATACCGGGAATAAAAATACGCGTATAGATATATACGAATATAATATATATATATAACAGTAATTATTGTAAAATTATAGGAAGCTTTGGCAAAGTTAGCAGAAGAATACACCACAACCGTGGGTAGCTATAAAGCATGGAAAACGGATGTGAACCTAAATTCTCCAGACCCAAGTGTACCACTAACAAAGGACGACGAAGACATCCATGATTATTATGATGCTCTGCAGTACAGTTTATATGAAAATAATCTCCCAGAAACCATTGATAGAACACAGTCACCAAGGGAAAGAAATCCGGATACCGGAGTTGCAATAGTTGTTTTATCATCACCCGTTGAATGTCTGGCGATATTGCTAGAAGGTGGAAGGCAGTGTCCGGGTGACATGCTCCTTGTTATGTCACCATCATGGATCGTGAAAGATAAATCTGATAAAGGTGAAGGTCTTCATTCCTTGTACGTCAAGAAAGCGATTGTGTTTGATCGTGGGGGATTTTCATTCATTGATGTCTTCCGTGTTCCCAGAAAATGCACGTATTTTGTTAATTATTTCACAAGGGCGTGTACCGATGGTAAGAGATGTGATGGAGAGGAAATTGAAATAGACCTCGATTGTCCTATGTCGAGTTCTCTCGATTTGTGCAAACGGGTGGACGATAAGCTTTTAACTAGAATATTCATGGCGGAAGCTAGAGTGTATTACCCAGAAACCTTAGCAATTGCCTTCAAACCGCCGTACGAATATACAATTCCAAATGATGCCCGGATTAAGATTTTGAATATTGAGACAAAAACTGGAATGGAAGAAGTGATAGAAGAAGAGTTGAAGGAGTTTCTAAATTCTCAGAGTATTCAGTCCATTAGTAAGGTACTGTAATTATACATTGACATTCTCAAGGTCCAAATTTACAAGAAATGTCTGTAGGGAATGACCATTGAACTTTTTATTATTTTTCCATTGTTGAAAAAAAAACATCTGTGGCAAAATTTTCAGAAAAAAAAACATTAAAACATGAAAGATGAAAAAAATAATGATCAGTTCAGTTTCCAACGATAAATTTTTGTAACATTAAAAAAGAAATACTTTTTATTCATGTCCAAAAAATAGATAAAAGGGGACAAAAGCGTCTGATTTGCTAAATTTCTGGGTTATAACATTTGTTTGTTTTCTTTTCATCTTTTAGATACAGCTATTTTTCTCTATGACATTTGGGGACATAAATACATAGTCGATCTATAAGTTTAATGGTCGTTACTTTAACAGATAATGTTTCATCGAGTACACCATTTAAGTCCACGTGAACCTACAGTTAAAATCGATTTGTGTCGGATGATAATGATACGTAGTATATGTAATTGTAGATATCTAATTTATTACACACAGCGCTATTCTGGAATAACATCCGTCAGGATATTATCATTGTTAAAAGGAGAAATCCTTTGGGAGCAAGAAGCCAGAGGGACATAAAACGAGAACAAAAATCTGTTAAAACCCTTAGGCCTGAGACCGGAGAGCCTTAATTGAATATTTGTTGCATTTTAGGAACTGTAAATTTCAATAATGAACATAGCTAATAAACTATCTATGTGCCTAGTGATAGTAATAAATATATTGATGCTTAGTACAAAATTTTAATCAGATTGTTTCATGGAGGAGTTACGATGGAATGTTTCATCTACAAACATTCCCCTACATACACCCTAAAAGTCGTTGTTCCCTATATAACTATTAGAAGAAGAACAACACAAATATAATTGTCACACTGCCCTTGTCCTACACCCCCTAAAAATTGCTGTTCCCTATTGGTAGAAGACCACACAAAGTTGCACAAATATAATTGTCACACTGCCCTTTTCCTACACCCCCTAAAAGTTACTGCTCTCTATTGGAAGAAGACCACACAAACTTACACAAATATAATTGTCACACTGCCCTCATTCTTCCGTCTTTAACGTTGTTGAGAAAATAAGGACATGACATAGTTATTGTATTATATAAACAAACATGGGGGTCGAGAGGTATTTGATTCAATGGCACTCATAATCAGAAAATTTATTTAAATAAAACAAAACACGTTCTTACTAATAAGATACCATCAATCAACGGTAAGTTGGTTTCTGTCAAATTGTAAGTGTTGTAGTAATATGTACTTAAATAAAATATCTGCAGGGGGAACTATACTCTCGTGGAGAAATGTTTTATAAATGACATCCTGTTAATAGGTAATTGGGTTTTCTAATTGTGTCGGGTTCACCTAAAGTTCTACCACGCGATTTCTACGCTGCTTGTGGTCTCTGGTTACATTTCACTGAAGTGCCCCTTTGGTATCTTTAAACTCTTCTGTGTGTACCAGCAGCGATTTTCTTGTTATTTGTGTACTAATTTTAGCTCTGACAAAACAAAAAAGATGAAAAAGGTACAATAATGTATATATAGCCGTTAATTAGTGAAAAAGGTAATGGACTTAAATGAACAAGGGAGAATATCCAACATTACACTTACGATACAGATTAAAGTCAACAAGCGCTTGCTTTGCTGTTTTGCATGTTAGCAGGTTTTAATTTAGATCCTGTGAAAACCATATAACACCCATACTACGTGAGATTATTATTGTGTGTTGTACAAAATAGTAGATATCAAGGCAGCCATTATATTGATTGTGTGAGAGACGTACTTCTTTGGCTCAATCGGCTAAAGGACTCGGATGTTGCGGGTTCGAGTCCCGTCGGAATTATCTGACAATTTTTGACAGCAATGTAAAAAGAATATTTTCAAAAAGAGTAAAAATAAATAAATAGAAAATAATGCATCAGAGGCGTGAACAAAATATGTTTCATATAGGGTCATGTGATTTTAATAATGTGTAATGTATTTCAATAGACAATCACATACACTATAATTATAAACACACTTAAGTATCTATAGAAGATAAGCTGAGTACCCATCTTATGCCAAACACCAGGAATACAATTTCGCAATTTATTTCAATTCTAACAGCAGTACTTTAAAAATCAGGTCATTGTCATTTTCAAAATCATTCACGGCTCATTTTTTATTTTTTCACATTATCCACTTGTGAAGTGCCATAGAATCCTACCTACAAAAAACAGAAAGAAAAACAAATCAAAGAACTTCTTTATATTCGTTTAAATGCAGAAAAAAGTGTTTGCGTCATATCGAAAATTGAAGTAAATAAAATTGCAATTTTCATTTTCTGAGATATATATCATTTTTCTAGTTATTTTATCGATATTTGCAGGTTGTTGTAAAACCATCAGGTGTACTATGGCATGGTAGTCGTTGTGTGTCGTACCATGATGTTACAAATTTGTCCGACGTCTTTAACGCTGTTATGTGTCTGTTCTCTATAATCGAAGTCGAAAATGCAGTCCTCGTCGAGGCTTTTCATCACACAACAACATCTCCGAATCGAGAACTTGGTAAGTTACGAGTATAATAGATATACATATTCATCTTTTTATAATTTAAGATAGTACAGTGATATATATGTTTTATCAACAGTTTTTAGTTTTATCCATTAAGTGTGAACTTCATAGTGTCACACATAGATACCACCAACACACATATACATGACTGGTGCCTTTAGCACACATATGTATGACTGGTACCTTTAACACACTTATACAAGACTGGTACCTTTAACACACATATATATGACTGGTACCTTTAACACACATATACAAGACTGGTACCTTCAGCACACATATATATGACTGGTACCTTTAACACACATATATATAAATGGTACCTTTAGCACACATATACATGACTGGGGCCTTTAACACATATATATATGACTAGTACCTTTAACACATATATACAAGACTGGTACATTTAACACACATATATGTGACAGGCCATGAGATTTTGGGTCCAAATGAGGTCTCAAGCCAAAATGAGTTTTTTGCATTTTTGTGAATGTTGCATACCCAAAAGTTCGCCTGCAAAATTTTATAGGTATATACCAAGTAGTATTCGAGATATTACAGAATAAAATTGTAATGGCTCTCCAGAAATCGGGAAAAAAATCAATAAAAAATTGTCATTTTCTTTTCACATAACACAGCATGCATATCATTTATACTGGGTGAAAATATGGATCCTTTAAAGCAATTAATGTGAAACTTGCATTCAAATGATGATACATGGTAGCTATATAGTACATCTACAAACATTATATTAATTTGACCTTGTCCTTTGACATCAAGGTCAATGAAATATCATTGATTGTGTTTGGTAAATAAAAACATGGTGTTTATCTTAGTATTTCATTTTCTGTGAATTGATGGAGTTATGTTTTGGTCTTCCTCATGTCATGCCATGATTATATCTATATGTAGTTTATGCCCATGTTATAATGTTCATAAATTGAAAGGCAGCATCAAAATGTAGAGGTCAAGATAAAAAAAATCCACTATTGTTAATATAGTAATAGTAGCCGTCTGTCTGTCTGTCCTTCCGTCACACTTTCTTGTTTACGCGATAACTTGAGTAAACATGGATGGATTTGAAAAATCTTTTGCATGTGGCTTATAATTATCATTATCTTGGATGTGTTCTTACATGGACATATTTGAAGGAAGGGTTTTGGGGGAAATCTTAGTTTTTGGTTGAAAAATCACCAATTTTGAGAATTGTGTCTTGTTTATGTGATAACTTCAGTAAATATGGAAGGATTTGAATAATGTTTTGCATGTGGCTTCTAATTATCATTATCCTGGATGGGTTCTTACATGGAAATATTTGAAGGAAGGGTTTTGGGGGGGAAATCTTAGTTTTTGGATGAAAAATCACAAATTTTGAGAGTTGTGTCTTGTTTACGCGGTAACTTCAGTAAATATGGAAGGATTTGAATAATTTTTTGCATGTGGCTTCTAATTATCATCATCCTGGATGGGTTCTTACATGGAAATATTTGAAGGAAGGGTTTTGGGGGGAAATCTTAGATTTTGGTTGAAAAATCACCAATTTTGAGAATTGTGTCTTGTTTATGTGATAACTTCAGTAAATATGGATAGATTTGAATATTTGTTTTGCATGTAACTATCATGTTGTATATATATATATGTATCCGACTTTAGAAAAAAAAATGCTTTACTTTACTTTACTTTACTTTACCAGAATACTTATGATTTTAAACTTAATTAAATCCTTTTCTTCAACGTTAAAGATTGTCTTATTAATTGCCCAAGTTATTGTCGATCTCTTTAAGGATAAATGGTTACGTCAATCATATTTAACTTTAAAGAAAGCGACCCCATTTATCTTTGAAGGAGAAACAATTTTCACAGCCAACTCTATTACAAAATGTGAAGTAGCAAAAGCTAAATTTTGAGATTCATTGACATTTATGTTTTTTTACAGCAATGTTGATAACTTAAATTAAAGGGGAACTCCTGCACAATTTTTTTTTTGGAGAAGGGGTCTGCAATGACGAGGGCTACATTTATTATTTTTTTACCGAAGTTATCAAGTTTTATTGACTGATGTTGTTAGTATACCCAGGTGAGCTATACAGGCTCCTGGGAGCCTCTAGTTTATTGTCATTCAAGCCAGGCGTTGACTTGTAAGCCCTTTTATAGACATTATACTTAAACCACTATGTTGTGAAGTACCTAGTTTTTTAAGGGACGATCTAGAATTTTTAAATCATTTGCCGACGACGGTAAATCCAAATTCTGAACTCATCAGTTTTGATGTTGTAAGTTTTTATACAAATATCCCGCACGATTTGGGAATTTCTGCAATAACATTTTGGTTGGAAAATAAACGAAACATTGTACAACATCGCTTTTCTAAAGAATTTATTCTTGAAACCGTGAAAATTATTCTTGAAAGAAAGTTTTCTATTTTGACGGTAAGTTTTAATGACAGAAAAGAGGAACCGCAATAGGAACTAAAATGGCGCCAACTTACGCTACTCTTGTTCTTGGATACCTTGAACATATTTTATGCGAACAACTTTTGAACCCGCTAAAATATCAGAGGGCTTAAGAAATAAACGATCAGTAGGCTCGAACTGATTTAACATGTACATTTTTGTTGCAAGAAAGACATTTAAATTCACCAAACACAATATCCTGACAAACTACACAAACGTTTGAAGTTCCGACAAACGGTTGGACATCAGAAGTCGTCATTGCCTCATCATCAGTTGAATGGGCAGGATCAATATCGGTGTTCATATTCACCTCCATGCTGGCCATCAAAAAGATGTTCTTCGGTGTCAACTTTGGAAATGAGTTCATCGGGCAGGAAAGAAGAGGCAAGTCCGACTTTAGCATCTACCCCAAACATAGCTTTATACGGTGTCCTATTAATACCAGAATGATGACTTCTATTTATTGTCAAAATGTACAAACTTAATTCAAACAGGCCCTTAACACATGAACATGTATTTATTTATCACCTGACATGAATTCCTTTAACTTAAACTTTAATTAATCCAATCAGTAAATTTGTCAAATAAATGTTGAAATTTTCAGTAATTTTGTAAAATTACTGGTATATTTCAGTAATTTTATAAAATTACTGACCTGTTTAGTAATTTTACAAAATGTCTGATTTTTCAGTAATTTAGCAAAATTACTGGTTTTACAAATTTACTGTAACATATATACTATACATTGTATATATACTATATTTTTTTACTCTTTTTTTTTTATTTAAATTATTGAAATTCAAGCGACTGTGTTTTTTTTTTTCTTTTGTATCACTCAGTTCAACGGAAAATTCACTGCTAGTATTTTAATTGTCATTATTTTCTGCAAGTTGTTCATCATCGTCGCTTTCGTCAAGATTATTTTCAGTTGTTTCAAAGTCTCGTTGACGGTCGGTGGAACGAAGTTCCACATTTCCAAAAAAAAACAAATCATTTACGCGGTCGATCTCGTCCAGAAAATCATCATCATTGTAGGAAATTATTTCCGGGAGTATCGTACTTGCAGTACTGGATTAACTAAATTATATAAAGTCCTCCATCTTCTCACTAGTTTGTTTAAAAAGATTAATTTCACATCTGGTTTACAAATGGTTTTTCTGACAACGGAAATTGGGTTTAGGGGAGATAATATTGTACTTTCTTTTCTTAAAATAGATTCAAAATTTACAGATATTTATATATATGTTTAAATATATATATAAATAGATTGCGTGAAAATGTTCGAATTTAATTATTCAATATAAATGCAAGTTCTGTTCACCGTGAATAAGTTTCAACAAACAGAAGTCGTTTAATTGTAAAACAAATTAAAACAGCTGGAGAAATTTTACATTTGCAATGTGCGACGTTTGTGACGTTATTTCTTTGATTACGTAATGCCGCATTTGGACCTAAAATGTCATGGCGCGTCACATATGTCTGGTACCTTTAACACACATATACATGATTAGTACATATAACACACATATACATGACTGGTACCTTTAACACACACATACATGACTGGTACCTTTAACACACACATACACGACTGGTACATTTAACACACACATACATGACTGGTACCTTTAACACACACATACATGACTGGTACCTTTAACACACATATACATGACTTGTACCTTTAACACACATATACATGACTAGTGAGTTTAACACACATATACATGACTGGTACATTTAACACACACATACATGACTGGTACCTTTAACACACACACACACGACTGGTACCTTTAACAAACACATACATGACTGGTACCTTTAACACACATATACATGACTGGCACCTTTAACACACACATACATGACTGGTAAGTTTAACCTTTAAAACACATATACATGACTGGTACATTTAACAAACACATACATGACTGGTACCTTTAACACACATATACATGACTGGCACCTTTAACACACACATACATGACTGGTATCTTTAACACACATATACATGACTTGTACCTTTAACACACATATACATGACTAGTAAGTTTAATACACATATACATGACTTGTACCTTTAACACACATATATATGACTGGTACCTTTAATACACATATACATGACTGGTACCTTTACCAAACATATACATGACTGGTACCTTTAACACATACATACATGACTGGTACCTTTAACACACATATACATGACTTGTACCTTTAGCACACATATACATGACTGGTACATTTTACACACATATACATGACTGGTACCTTTAACACACATACACATGACTGGTACCATTAACACACATATACATGACTAGTAAGTTTAACACACATATACATGACTGGTACCTTTAACACACATATGCATGACTTGTACCTTTAACACACATATACATGACTTGTACCTTTAACACACATATACATGACTGATACATTTAACACACATATACATGACTAGTAAGTTTAACACACATATACATGACTTGTACCTTTAACACACATATATATGACTGGTACCGTTAACACACATATACATGACTGGTACCTTTAGCAAACATATACATGATTGGTACCTTTAACACACACATACATGACTGGTACATTTAACACACATATACATGACTGGTATATTTAACACACATACATGACTGGTACCTTTACATATACATGACTGGTACCTTTGCTGACTAGGTACTAACATACCAATGACAATTGGCGGAGTCCAATTAGTAAAATGGGCCGCAATTTCCCCTCTTAATTAAAAGATTCGTGTGAGTAAAATTGCAACCCTCCCATGTAAATGGATGACCAGTTGTTGTAAAGAAAGAACATCAATTCGTAACATATATGCTTTGTTGAAAATGGTGTTAAATATTAGTAATGTGGTCCTATTAAATTCTATTGATCGTTAAGAAACCTGGCCTCATTTTTGCAGTTATGATGATTGTCAAAAAACGATAAAAAAAAATGGAGTGAAAAAATGAAAACTTATAAAATCAAATAAACTATCGTTAAAAGAGTCAAAGCCGACACTCAAATTCAAGGCCACTCACTTTCCTGGTTTGGTACAGGCACTTCAATAATCAGTGGCGGGGTTAAACTAGTTATAAATCACACATCACGGTATAATAGCGCATGACACTTTGCTTTCAGTGGACTACTCGTTCAGACTTCGGTCCAATGTATGTAGAAGATTTGACAACACATCTGTTACCACTCTGTTGGTGTGTGGCATTGGCCCAAAGAATGAACCAATCAACGGAGATAATACGATCCCACAGTCTTTTGAAACCACCATGAAAATGTGGGGAGTGGATGACAAAGAACTGGACCGTATAAGACAGACCATAGTCA
Organism: Gigantidas platifrons; assembly: GCA_002080005.1. Classification (NCBI taxonomy): domain Eukaryota; kingdom Metazoa; phylum Mollusca; class Bivalvia; order Mytilida; family Modiolidae; genus Gigantidas; species Gigantidas platifrons. Next base: position 61,106 of record MJUT01023520.1, read on the forward strand.
ATGGGTCAGAGAGACTTCTAGATCGTATTATTGAGTATGAGTGTTTATTGTCTTCCGATATCAGAGGCGGTGTGGGGGCAGAAACAGATCTGATAGGTAGGTGTTTTATTTACTGAGTTTGTATTAAGTACATCAATCGCATTTTCTATCTGAGTCACCCATTAACTTTTAGGTTGAAAGAGCTTTTTTAATTTGTCACCAAAACTTTACGACAAAAGAGATTATTTCAATATTCCCATTGTGAACTTTCCAATTATATGTAGGAACATCCCATCAGCACTTGTATATGGAGTATATAAGGGTAATAACAAAATTACCGAACACCGAGCAATCTTCCAAAGGGAAAGGCAAAACTCATAAATCAACAAACAGACAAAATCAGTCAACAACCGGAAAACAGGGAAAACCGCAATGACCCTGACTTGGCACAGGCATTTCCAAAGAAATGGTGGGTTGAATCAGATCTAACGGCGCCAAACCTCTCGCTTCCATTCTGGTTAAATATTTTTCAGTTGATACGATATTCCAGAGCATGTGGTTCCTATTAGCATTTCCTTGATAGATGGTTGCTGCTAACAAGGAAACTACTGGTCCTTTACTCATTTATGACTTATCACCGGGTTTGTAACTAGATTAACACGACGGGTGCCACTAGTGGAACATGAACTACTTAACCTTCCAGAGCACATGAGCTCATCCCCGGTTTTTAGTGGGTTTCATGTTACTCGATATTTAGTTCTATGTGTATGTTTTGAAGATCGTTGTTTGTCCTTTTTCATTTGGCCATTGTGTTGTCTGTCTTTCGACATACGGATTCCGATTACCTCTTTGGTATCTTGAATGTTAACAAAATATTAATCTGGTTTCCATTTTGTATGAAAACAAGATTTGTGTCTAGCATTTTACAATACTTTTATTTTCTACTCTGGGCATATATTTTGTAATTGGAAATCTGGATGGAGTCTTAGAGCCTGTAGCTATATATTTTACAATGCTTTTTTTCTACTCTAGGCATAGATTTTGTAATTGGAGATGTGGATGGAAAGTTAGAGCCTGTTGGTATAGAAGTAAATAGTCATGATTGTACTATTAACTGCCAACTGTTTGAATTTATGAATCCACATACACAAGTGAATGCTGTCAAACCTTACGTGGAGACGATGATAGCAAGATCTCAAAAGTTTTCAATGCAAGGAAGAACTGTATTGGTTATTGGAGCTGGAGGATACAGTAAATGTTTTATCTGGGATACATACCAAACATTTGGAATACAGGTATATATAAATGACCTTCACCCTTACCTGAATATCTACAAATATTTAAATTCCATTTTTATTTCAAATGAGGGTAATAACAAAATTACCGAACACCGATCAATCGTCCAAAGGGAAAGGCACAACTCATAAGTCAACAAACACAAAATAAGTCAACAATCGGAAAACTGTGAAAACCGCAATGGCCCTGACTTGGTACAGGCATTTCTAAAGAAATGGTGGGTTGAATAAGATTTTACCTCGCCAAACCTCCCGCTTCCATTATGGTTAAAAGGTTTCAGTTGTCACTATAACAGCATTTTTAACAATACTGGGACAAAATAAGCATAATAATAGTCAACGCAGTACTTTATGTCGGCGAAAAACAAAACATACCACATTGTTGGAACATTTCATTAATCCAATCGAAAAATCTTAGAAACAGGATAAAATTTATACCGATAACACATGACCACTCAATGTCCTGACTTGCTATTAGAACTCCAATAAAAGGTAGCGAGGCTATACTAGTCTTAATGTCGTGTGTGGCTTTACAATCGTACAGCTACCGGCGTCTGTCCCATCGTAATCGATACATTTTCATGATCAAATTTCAAAAGTATTTACGCTTTTCATTGATATCTACTTATATCTTTATTCCGATTTTATTTCACCCCCGTTTTCAGTGTGGTTCGTGTTACTCGATCTTTAGTTTTATATGTATGCTTTGTAGATCGTTGTTTTTCCTTTTGTACTTCTTCTTTTGGCCATCGTGTTGTATGTTCTTCTTCGATATACGGATTCTGATTGGTATCTTCAAACTCTTCTTATTTCACCTGTGTACTGGTGAATGTCTCAAGGCCCAAACAAAATGAGCTGTTCAGCACATCCCCAACTTTCCATATTTTATCACTGGCAGTCAAACGTCGTTGACCCAGTTGACCTTCGCTAATTTCTCTATAGTTTTTCTTTATATATATTGATTGATTGATTTTTGGTGCTTAACGCCACTTTCAGCAATATTTCAACCATTCCATAGCGCCGTATTAGTGACAGTCTAGTATGACTTACTAGACCCTCATACATATTATTGAACTTGTTATCATCCTAGATATAGCTGAAATACTGTTCAACAATCAATAATCTTCTCCTCAGAAAGCGCTGGACCAAATTTATTCAAATTTATTCAAATTTGGCCAACTCGATTCTTTGGTTTTAATGTTTAACAATTGCATGCGACAGTCCATTTTTCCTTTCAAAAATCTTTGAGACTTCATGATTTTTATTGTAAGCTTCATGTATTATATTATTATTATTATTATTATTATTATTATTATTATTATTATCTAACGAATTAGCAATTAACATATTCAATTATCAGAAAAATATTCAAGTTTGAATATTAAAGAACTCATGATTTATTGCGTCACCAGTTTAAAAATAGATATGATGAAATTGTTACTTTAGTATATAATTTTGGTTTTCAGTCATATTCCGTATCTCTATCGTGCCATGACCATCAGCGGTTCTGGTTATTATTTTTAGGGTCTTTATGATTACTCCTCCCAAACACTACTTGGTTTTCCAATCTTTTGACTTTGACCTGATAAAACGTATTCCAATAACGCGTGTCTTCAGCTAAACTATACATCTTCGCTTTAATTGCTATCATTTCCAATTCCAGGTTATTCTGGTGGATCCAGATCAAAATAGTCATGGTTCATCGATGGCATCTACCTTCGTCAAGTATGATTTTCTTAATCATCAAAAAGACTGTGAACATGCAGTCGAAATAGTAAAAATTCTAAAAGAGAAAGGACTTGAAATTGATGGATGTGTAACGTTTTGGGAAGATTGTGGTCCTTTAGCAGCCACTATTTGTGATCTTTTGCATTTAAACGGTCCCGGTCAACATGCAGCAGAAATTGCAAAAAAGAAAAGTTGGACCCATGCGATACTGCAGACCAAGAGAGGCGATATCCCCCATTTTCCAAGGACGTACTTGTATGCAGCAAAGTGTTACCATATAAAAGACGAGTCAGACATTTACAACGCCATCAATTATACCGGAATTCCTGCTGTTTTGAAACTAGAATACGGCTCAAGTGCTGTAGGTGTGAAACCCATAAGAGATCACACAGAGTGTAAAAATATATATCAGAATATTAAGACAAAGTTACGATCGGAAAAGGACCATCCTGGTATTGGACTGGGATACAGTAACGATCTGCTTTTGATGGAATATATTGAGGGGACAGAACACGATGTTGACATTATCTTATTTCAACGGCAATTAATTGCAGCGTTCGTTTCCGATAACGGTCCAACACGTCAAGGAGGTTTTACAGAAACGACTGCCTTAATGCCAAGCTGTCTTTTGTCAGATAGAGAGGGACAGCTTGTGACTGCTGCATACCAGTGCTGTACTGGAATAGGATTGGTCGATGGAGTATTTAACGTTGAAATGAAAATGACAAAGACAGGACCAAAGTTGATAGAAATAAATGCCAGAATGGGCGGTTTTTATCTTAGAGACTGGATTCTTACCTGTTATGGAATTGATCTTCTTTTGTATTCATTTATGTGCTGCTTGGGTATTCGTCCAGTCATTGCAAAGCAAACACCGAGGTGTCACTTGATGGGTACAATGTGTGTTCCGTCTGCACATAAAGAACAACTGAAAGATTCACATAAACTTAACTCACTAAATACTATGATTCAAAAAGGCATAGTTCAATACAACCAGATCGAGGCATCATTGGAGGATTGTGGGAGTGAAGACGAGGAGGAGCCTTTCTGTAATATCGCCGTGACCGAATCTGATAGAACGCACGCTAAGCAAAAACTTCTAAACGTCGGTACTGTTCTCGGTTTGAACACGAAAGATTACGACTTGAATTATTTCTTGAAAGATTTTGAAGAGTAACTATAGTATTATCAAATAGTTCACTAGCCATCCCGTGACACACGTACACAACATATAACGTAGCAACATTTTCACATTTGTGTGTGCGGAAGTGAAAAACCTTGGCGATTCATTTTAATAAGAATCCCGATTGCTGTAGAAAATTCTATGACAATTCTACAAAGACAAACAAGCTTCAGGATTGATACGTTTTGTCTGAAAGCTGATTAACTGGACCAATGATATTTAGATGTAACATGTTGATCTCCCACAAATTGACCAATGTAATTGAAAAACTTGTTTTACTGACACAAATCCACAAATGTAATTAAATAACTTGTTGTATTAATATAAATCGACCAATATTATTAAATAATTGGTTTTATTGACACAAATCGACCAATTATAAAGGTAAATGATTTTTATATTTTGTTGCGCTTTATTCTGCTATAAATTAATATAACAAATGGCTACCTTAATAACGTTTTACTTCATTTTAATATTACTGGACTCTAACTAGTCGTCGATGGTGGGACGATGGTGCGTTAGTGTGACAGTTATTTATTATGCTTTCCACTTGTGTACAGATAATAGATACGAATTCTATAACATTTCAAGACAGTGTTTGCAGGGACGGCATGAATGTACCAAGTGGGTTTTCAAACACATACTTCGTAGATGGACATATAATACAATGGCCAAATAAAAAAGAATAAAAGGATACGTAATGGTCGACTAAATACTACACTATATACAAAAGATTGATCAATAAGTAAATTGTTATTGTAGAATATTGGACAATTATTATTTAATGCAATAATAAATGAAATAGCAAGTGCAATATATTTTTTATATGTAATAAGGATTTGTTTGTATGCTAATTGTATTATATTGTTATTTATTATAGTAAAAATGGGAACTTTACTGCAAAATTGTGGATGCAATTCCATGTCGTGACATGTTTACAAGTTCATGACATAAAGTGTGTGAGTGACTTGCGACAGGTGAATGGTTAAATGGTTATCTCTGAGTGCTTCCGATTCCACCACCCATTACAACTAACTGCTACGATATAACCAATACCCATTAGCGATATTACTTTATTATGAATTAAACAGCTGGAACCCAACAGGTACCATAATGATTTTCATATTTAATTATCAATGGCACTCTTGGAAACCAACAGTTATCGTATAAAATGCTTTACACATATAAATATGCATCTATGGAGATGCTATGATGATAAAAAAAAAAGTACAACTGTGTTATTTATGATTTCAAGGACAGAATGTTTTCTAGAAATATACAAACTGTAGACCAACCAGAAGAGGTCAATAAGAATGGATAACCCAGAGACATCGGAAACATTAGTCACACATGATACACAGAACAAAGACAAAAACCTTTATAAGCACACAAAGCTAAAATAAGCAACACGTATCCCACCATATATATTTTGTGGCAGTGAACCGGAAGGTGGGGTGTGCATGTGAAAGTTGTAGGAATGGACCAGACAGTTGTTGTGCGTGTATGTTTGTCTGAGAGAGAGAGAGAGAGAGAGAGAGAGAGGATGGGGGATTAGAAGGGAACCAGAAAGTGGAAATACTGTTTTATGACTGGACCGGACAGGGGCACCAAGTTTCCAAAACTAACAAAAATTACAAACAAAAACAAACAAGCAATATTTGAAAAAACAACGAAAACAAAAAACTAAAAAACAAAACAAAACATCAAAGGAAAAAATCATACATTTTCAACCCTTTATTACCTGGATAATATTTGTTAGCTTCCGTACTGTAGATTCAGCTTTGATTTAAATTCCTTAAAATCTATCTTTGCACTCCACAAACACGTTTCAACGTACTTTGCAGCCTGACTCTGTTCATTAATATAAACATTTAGAGAAAGTAAAACACCTCATCGTCTACTGTATATAAACAACAAGCTGGATAACATCAACAGATACCTCCCCGTGATAAAAATGCCACGCTGACATACAATCTATTTATAGCTATGTGTGTAGGTCTTCAGTAAACATTTAGTGTAAGCTGATTTTACTTTTATCTTACAAGGTTAGTTATTATACACCAGTCAATATTGTAACGATGATCAGTCTGTTCAGGGTCCAAGTCAAGGTCATGTATGATTTTACTTTTATCTTACAAGGTTAGTTATTATATACCAGTCAATATTATAACGATGATCAGTCTGTTCTGGGTTCAAGTCAAGGTCATGTATGATTTTACTTTTATCTTACAAGGTTAGTTATTATACACCAGTCAATATTGTAACTATGATCAGTGTGTTCATGGTTCAAGTCAAGGTCATGTATGATTTTACTTTTATCTTACAAGGTTAGTTATTATACACCAGTCAATATTGTAACGATGATCAGTCTGTTCAGGGTTCAAGTCAAGATCATGTCAAAATTAAGAGGTAGTTGTTGGCGGTTGTGTTTTAAATACTTTTCCAAACAATAAAATACATTCTACTTGCAATGCAATAATATAGTAATAACCATACGACAAAGGTAAAGATACCAATATATAGATACCACCACGGCCGCGATCTTATATGTAAAAGGTACGGTTATGTGCCATATATCTGTTCCCACTCAAATAATTTACTATATATTTCATATAAAACCACATTTTTTTAAATGAATATCCTGAAGTCATTTCCGGTCAGATTTTGATGAAATTTACACCAATAATCTTAGAATTGTCTGCTACTTTTTCTGATTAATACTTTTGGAGAAATCATGATTGAAACACAACTATTAATTTTTAACGTCATTCCCTATATACCTATGTTATTTTTTAACACAAAAACTTAAATGTGTCTTTAAATCGTGATTTCTCCAAAAGTATTAATCATAAAATTATTTCAAAATTATCAGAAAAAGTTGTCAGTATTTGGTAGAAGTAGAATAGCCTCTGACATAACCTTCAACTTGTTGAAGGCGACCAGTATTTGGTAGAAGTAGTACAACCTCTGCCATTATCTTCAACTTGTTGAAGGCGGTCAGTATTTGGTAGAAGTAGTACAACCTCTGATATAATCTTTAGCTTGTTGAAGGCGATCAGTATTTGGTAGAAGTAGTACAACCTCTGACATAATCCTTAACTTGGTGAATGCGGTCATTATTTGGTAGAAGTAGAACAGCCTCTGACATAACCTTCAACTTGTTGAAGGCGGTCAGTATTTGGTAGAAGTAATACAACCTCTGACATAACCTTCAACTTGTTGAATGTGGTCATCATTTGGTAGAAGTAGCACAACCTCTAATATAATCTTCAACTTGTTGAAGGTGGTCAGTATTTGGTAGAAGTAGAACCGCCTCTGACATAACCTTCAACTTGTTGAAGGCGGTCAGTATTTGGTAGAAGTAGTACAACCTCTGACATAATCCTTAACTTGTTGAATGCAGTCAGTATTTGGTAGAAGTAGAACAACCTCTGACATAATCATCAACTTGTTGAATGCAGTCAGTATTTGGTAGAAGTAGAACAACCTCTGACATAATCATCAAATTGCTGAGGGCGGTCAGTATTTGTTAGAAGTAGAACCGCCTCTGACATAACCTTCAACTTGTTGAAGGCGGTCAGTATTTGGTAGAAGTAGTACAACCTCTGACATAATCCTTAACTTGTTGAAGGCGGTAAGTATTTGGTAGAAGTAGTACAACCTCTGACATAACCTTCAACTTGTTGAAAGCGGTCAGTATTTGGTAGAAGTAGTACAACCTCTGACATAATCCTTAACTTGTTGAATGCAGTCAGTATTTGGTAGAAGTAGAACAACCTCTGACATAATCATCCACTTCTTGAGGGTGGTCAGAAATTGGTAGAAGTAGTACAACCTCTGACATAACCTTCAACTTGTTGAAGGCGGTCAGTATTTGGTAAAAGTAGTACAACCTCTGACATAATCCTTAACTTGTTTAATGTGGTCAGTATTTTGTAGAAGTAGAACAACCTCTGACATAATCTTCAAATTGCTGAGGGCGGTCAGTATTTGGTAGAAGTAGTATAACCTCTGACATAATCTTCAACTTGTTGAAGGCGGTCAGTATTTGGTAGAAGTAGTACAATCTCTGACATAACCTTCAACTTGTTGAAGGCGGTCAGTATTTGGGAGAAGTAGTACAATCTCTGACATAATCTTCAACTTGTTGAAGGCGATCAGTATTTGGTAGAAGTAGTACAACCTCTGACTTTATCTTCAACTTGTTGAAGGCGGTCAGTATTTGGTAGAAGTAGTACAACTTCTGATATAATCTTTAATTTGAAGAAGGTGGTCAGTATTTGGTAGAAGTAGTCACAACACGAATCATCCATATTTAATTTTTATTTACATTTTTTAATCAGTAAGTGATCTATATTGTATTGTGTACTGTTCTTAAAAATATCACCATGTCAACCAATCAGGCTTCCTACATCCCTGAAAAAAATAAAATCAAATACTGTAAAGTCAATATAATTTGTGGTATGCAAATTTTAGTGGATTTCGTGGATAGCATCAAAACAGACAATTAAGAATTCAACGAAATCTCATATATGTATTTACGTTAACTATAACAGTGGATCCATGAATTTACGTGGGACCGTCGTAGTCGTGATCGTATGGTAGTTGGATTGATAACTACCTATGTAGTCAGTGGCTATCACCATTAACGTTGTGAGTTCGAATCCCCGCCCAGGCAATGTGTACCCGATACAACATTATGATATAAAGTTGTTGAAAGTGGCGTTAAACACTGATATATGTATATATGTGCCGACTTTAAATAAAATTTACTTATTTACTTACTTACACTATAAACCAAGCCAAATCATGAATTTACGTATCCATGAATTAAAAAGAATTAACTGTAAACAATTGTAATAAAACGTAGAAATCTAATTGAGTGCACACGCCGTATTTCGAGAATAACATTAATCAGGTACACTCATGATAACAACACTGAAAGGCCAAAAATAATTCAAAAGTCTTTGGAATCACATTAACCTAAACAGGAGAGTCAAATTCTTCTACGGTTACCTATGTCTGAGGGGCCGTCATGGTCGGGATCGTTTTGTACTGATATTTACAACTACATAAGCAATCAGTTTCTATCAC
>MJUT01023520.1:84264-98915 GCA_002080005.1 Gigantidas platifrons
AAATAAATAAATAGTTATATTTTTAACATTTTTGTTCGGAAATAAAAGTTTTATACGGCTAATAAATAAATTGAAAAAATTTATTTTTAATCATTAAGAATTAAAAAAAAAGGTTACTATGACCATACCTGAGTATAGAAACATCACGCAACTATTCTTGATGCCATTCTATTTATTTTTGTTAGGTTGAAAGTATTGTTTTTTGTAAAAGTACAAAATTACACTTTTTTCCCTACAGGGATAACAACGATATGATGTTAGATGTTGGATTTTATACAGTCGACAATTTTTAAGGGAAAAATAAATAACTATCTTCCTCGAAATGTATTACTTATTCGGGGTTTTTTTTTTCTCAACAATGTTGTTTTTCTCAGTTGTTTTTACTTGAAAGTGTTCGTTTTTCTTTCCTAAAAATTGCATTAATTTTGTTTCAATTAAATCTTAAATGATTCAGAATCAAGTGGCTAATAAATCTCGTATAACAATTACATAAACATAATGTTGATGCCGTTAGATGTTAGAGTATCGACAAAACATAGCAATAAAAAAAACAGATACAACAGACATCTAATTATAATTAGATTGTGATGATGTCTGTTTTCTACTAGACTAATTCATTTCATTGTGTCTTTATAATGCTAGCTCACTGAAACAGCGTCCGTGAGAGGACATATCACTTCAATCGGGCGCACTCCGAGTGAACCGGTTTTTGATCGTATTCCATAATGATGTGTACTTAATGGTGAAACAGCAAGCACCAATTGTATAGTCTTTGTCTTGACCTGACCGAGTCTCGAACGCATGATCTAATAATCTATAGAGACTCGAGGCGAGTACATTTGTTTTACCATTACACCATCGATACGATCAAACCGGCAATAAAAATACGCGTATAGATATACATTGTGTATACGAATATAATATATATGTATAACACAGTAATTATTGTGAATTTATAGGAAGCTTTGGCAAAGATAGCAGAAGAATACACCACAACCGTGGGTAGCTATAAAGCATGGAAAACGGATGTGAACCTGAATTCTCCAGATCCAAATGTACCACTAACAAAGGACGACGAAGACATCCATGATTATTATGATGCTCTACAGTACAGTTTATATGAAAATAATCTCCCAGAAACCATTGATAGAACACAGTCACCAAGGGAAAGAAATCCGGATACTGGAGTTGCAATAGTTGTTTTATCATCACCCGTTGAATGTCTGGCGATATTGCTAGAAGGTGGAAGGCAGTGTCCGGGTGACATGCTCCTTGTTATGTCACCATCATGGATTGTGAAAGATAAATCTGATAAAGGTGAAGGTCTTCATTCTTTGTACGTCAAGAAAGCGATTGTGTTTGATCGTGGGGGATTTTCATTCATTGATGTTTTCCGTGTTCCCAGAAAATGCACGTACTTTGTTAATTTTTTCACAAGAGCGTGTACCGATGGTAAGAGAGGTGATGGTGAGGAAATTGAAATAGATCTCGATTGTCCTATGTCAAGCTCTCTCGATTTGTGCAAACGGGTAGACGATAAACTTTTAACTAGAATATTCATGGCGGAAGCTGGAGTGCATTACCCAGAAACATTAGCAATTACCTACAAACCTCCGTACGAATATAAAATTCCAAATGATGCCCGGATTAAGACTTTGAATATTGAGACAAAAACTGGAATTGAAGAAGTGATAGAAGAAGAGTTGAAAGAGTTTCTAAATTCTCAGAGTATTCAGTCCGTTTGTAAGGTACTGTAATTATACATTGACATTCTCAAGGTTCAAATTTACATTTGACCATTGAACTTTTTATTATTTTTCCATTGTTGAAAAAAACATCTGTCGCAAAATTTTCAGAAAAAAAAACATTCAAACATGAAAGATGAAAAAATAATGATCAGACCGTTCAGTTTTCAACGACAAATTTTAGTAACATTAAAAAAGAAATACTTATTATTCATGTCCAAAAAATAAATTAAAGGGGAAAAGGGCGTCTGATTTGCAACACTTCAAGGTTATAACATTTGTTTGTCTTCTTTTCATCTTTTAGGTAAAGATATTTTTCTCTATGGCATTTGGGGACATAAATACATAGTCGATCTATAAGTTAAATGGTCGTTACTTTAATACATAATGTTTTATCGAGTACACCATTTCAGTCCACGTGAACCTACAGTTAAAATTGATTTGTGTCGGATGATAATGAAACGTAGTATATTTAATTGTAGATATCTAATTTATTACACACAGTGCTATTCTGGAATAGCCTCCGTCAGGATATTATCATTGTCAAAAGGAGAAATTCTTTGGGATCAAGAAGCTAAAAGGTCATAAAACGATAGCAAAAATTGGCTAAGGCCCCTATGCCTAAGGCGGGAGAATCTTTGTTAAATATTCATTGCATTTTTAGGATATGTAAATTTCAATAATGAATATAGATAATAAACCATATATGTGCCTAGTGATATTAATAAATATATTGATGCTTAGCCCAAAATCTTAATCAGATTGTTCCATGGAGGAGTTACGATGGAAGGTTTCATCAATAAGCATTCCCGTACCTACACCCTAAAAGTCGTTGTTCCCTATATAACTATTAGAATAAGAATACACATAGTTACACGAATGTAATTATCAAAATGTTCTTTTTCTACACTTCCTAAAAGTGTCTTTTCCGTATTGGAAGAAGACCACACAAAGTTACACAAATATAATTGTCACACTGCCCTCATTCTTCCGTGTTTAACGTTGTTGATAAAATAAGGACATGACATAGTTACTGTATTACACATACATACAAATACAAATACAAAATACAATAGTATTTGTATTCATACATACATGGGGTCGAGAGGTATTTGATTCAATGGCACTCATAATCAGATAATCTATTTAAATAAAACAAAACATGTTATTACTGCTAAGATACCATCAATCAACGGTAGATTGGTTTCTGTCAAATTGTAATTGTTGTAGCATTGTGTATTTAAATAAAATATCTGCAGGGGGGAAGTATTATATCGTGGAGGAATGTATTATATTCAAATTCAAAATTGTATTGTCATTAAACAATACAGTTTATAAATGACATCCTGTTAATAATAACTTTATTAACATGTTGGTTATTGCTTTTTTATACCCTTATAGGGTTGACGTCATAAAACAAACATGGATATATATACAATTACAAACATGAACATGCAAATCAATCATACATTAAAACAAACGTAATTGGGTTTTCTAATAGTGTCGTGTTCAACTAAAGTTAAATATAATTGTCACCCTGCCCTCATTCTTCCGTCTTTTACGTTGTTGAGAAAATAAGGAAATGACATAGTTACTGTGTTAAATAAACAAACATGGGGGTCGAGAGGTATTTCATTCAATGGTACTCATAATCAGATAATCTATTTAAATAAAGTGTTTTATCAATATGTAGTTAAATAAAATATCTGCAGGGGGAACTATACTATCGTGGAGGAATATTTTATAAATGACATCCTGTTAATACGTAATTGGGTTTTCTAATTGTGTCGTGTTCAACTAAAGTTTTACAACAGGATTTCTACGCTGTTTGTGGTCTCTGGTTACATCTTACTGATTAATTGTTCTCCAACAACGGTTTTCTTGTTATTTTTCCATTTATTTTAACTCGGTAAAACAATAAACATGAAAAAGGTGCAAGAATAATTATATGGCCGTTAATTAGTGAAAAATTAAATGGATTTAAATTAACAAGGGAGACTATCCAATTTTACATTTAAGGCATAAATAAAGTAAATGAACGACTTGTAGTATATAAAAGGATATGGATCTAAATAAACAAGGGAGACTACCCAACATTACACTTACGTCACAGATTAAAATAAACAGGCGCTTGTTTTGTTGTTCTGCATGCTAGAATGTATTAGTTAGGATCATGTAAAACCCATATAACACCTATACAACGTCAGATTACTATTGTGTGTCGTATAAAATAGTCAGGACAGCCTTTTGTCGATTGTTTCAGGGATGTACGTCTTTGGCTCTATCGGTTAAAGCACTCAGAGGTTGCGGGTTTGAGTCCCGTGGAAATTATATGGCATTTTGACAATAATGTAAAAAAAAATATTTTAAAAGAGTAAAAATACATAATGAGAAAATAATGCCTCAGAGGCGTGAACAAAATATGTTTCATATAGGGTCATGTGACTTTAATAATGTGTAATGTATTTCAATAGACAATCACATACACAGTATAGCTATAAACACAGGGACTAGGTGCGTCCGAAATAAAATACTATATAATACAACAAGGGGAGGAACTCACTTGCTTGCATTTTTTTAAGTGGTCGTGTTATATTGCTCGTAATTTCAGAACGCCTTAATATTTACAAAAAATGGTTTCACCAGTCGAAAGCCAAGTCATTTTCCTTTCCAAAGAGACCCCAGTGTAGGCCTCCGAACTGCTGAGGTACCCTACACGAACCAAAACAAAACGGCGTCAAAATCAGAGGTCGTACAAATGCTGGGTTAACCACTTCACATCTGTGTAGACTTTCCCATGCGTAAACGAATCATTTTGACTGGCTAAATACTTTCATTCATTCAAATTACGTTAAAATTTCTTACCTTTCGCCAATTTATATGCCCTTTAAGTCTGTTTTTGAAAGAAATCCCCTTTCCATCCTTCCCAAACACCACAGACTTGAAAATATGAGAGAGTTCTAGCTGGCGTTTTGGTTGACTGAACAGATTTGACGACCTTCCCCTTTTTATCAAAAGTCATGTAGAGTCTAGAGATGTTCCGAAAAAGTTAACCCAGCATTTGCACGATTTCCGATTTTGACGCCGTTTTATTTTGGTTCGTGTAGGGTACCTCAGCAGTTCGGAGGCCTATACTAACAATTGGGGTCTCTTTGGAAAGGAAAATTACTTGGCTTTCGACTGGTGAAATCATTTTTTGTAAATATTAAGGCGTTCTGAAATTACGATCAATTTAACATGACCATTTAAAAAAATGCAAGCAAGTGAGTTCCTCCACTTGTTGTATTATATAGTATTTTTTTTATTTTCGGAAGCACCTAGCCCCTGTGATTATAAACACACTAAGTATTTATAGAAGATAAGCTTATGTCAAACACCAAGAATACAATTTCGCAATTTATTTCAATACGAGCGCAGAACTTTAAAAGCCAGCTCATTCTCATTTTCAAAATCATTCACGGTTCATTTTTATTTTTTTTCACATTATGCCCTTGTGAAGTGCCATAGAATTCTACCTACTAAAAACAGAAAGAAAAACAAATCAAAGAACTTCTTTGTATTCGTTTAAATGCAAAAAAACGACCCATATCGCAAATTGAAGTAAATAAAATTGTTTCATTTTCTGAGATATATATAATTTTTCTAGTTATTTTATCGATATTTGCAGGTTGTTGTAAAACCATCAGGTGTACTATGGCATGGTAGTCGTTGTGTGTCGTACCATGATGTTACAAATTTGTCCGACGTCTTTAAAGCCGTTATGTGTTTGTTCTCTACAATTGACGTAGAAAATGCAGTTCTCGTCGAGGCTTTTCAACACACTACAACATCTCCCAATCGAGAACTTGGTAAGATACGTGTATATTAGATATACATATTTATCATTTTATAATTTAAGATAGTACAGTGATATATGTTTTATCACCAGTTTTTGGTTTTATCTATTAAGTGTGAACTTTATAGTGTCACAAATAGATACCACCAACATACATACATGACTGGTGCCTTTAACACACATATACAAGACGTACCTTTAGCAAACATATACATAACTGGTAACTTTAACATACATATACATGACTGATACCGCTAACACACATATACGTGACTGATATCTTTACTTTAGCAAACTTATGCATAACTGGTACCCTTAGCACACATATGGGTCATTATCAAAATACACGCACTTTTTCCTGTTCATATTTTGGTGACATCAAATATTTTCGTTCCCGTTTTGCTTTAGCCTATTAGTTTTTCCTACATTACAATGACATATTCACATAATATGCAGTCGGGAAAACCACCATGAAAAATAATATTTCTAGATATGTAGCACCCCCTAATACCTTTCAGTCTGTGGTGTTACCAACATAAAATTATTCTTTTTAGGAAAATGAAAAATATTTTTTGTGTAAAAAGTGGTTACATACATAATATACAGGGAAATTATGCATAATGTAAGATATTTTCTTTGGAGCACTAGTTTTTTTTCACAATATTTGGATATGTAGTTGTAGAATTCCATTTAAGCTGCATTATGAAACAAACAAGTTTTCATAATTGTATTTTGTTTCACTTTATATAAAGAAAATATGACTTATCCATAGTTATCAAAGTCAACTTTATTCAACTATAATATAATTTACTTCAATTATGTCATTTATCCTTTTTATGAAACAATTTACATGAGGTAACACCATTGACAAGAGGTAACACCACAGATGACAAAAGTAACACCAGGGACATCTTCATGAATGCAAACATTTAATTCAAGAAAAAAACACAACTATCAACCTATATGTGTTGTTTTCTTATTGTTTTCAGTACAATATTCAGTTTTTCAACATATTGGTTGAGCATGAGCAATATCAGTTTTGTCCCATGGTGTTATGAAGATATGTCCATGGTGTTATGAAGATGTGTCCCTGGTGTTACCAGGTCTAAAAAGTATACTCCCACCAGCTTGTTAAACTATATCTTATACATAAATGACGATGTTTGAACAATTTTTCTGCATAGGTTAAAGAGCATTATTATGTTCTGAATATTACTGTTTATGAAATAATGTGTTTATTCACAATTTTAATGCTAAATGTCTGTGGTGTTACACAATCTTTATGGTAACGCCATTGAAAGTAACACCACAGAAAACAGGTAAGTATTTTCATGATAAAAGGAAAATAATGTCTCCCTGGCGATATTTTATATGTATATCCAGTGAAGAATACCAAATGCAATGTATTGTGTATTTTTACATTTTGTTCAATTCTAAGAAAAAGAAGTTGTGAGATATACACCATAGACATAAAATTTATATACTATGCCAATCGCACGTACATTTTCGGCCCTACATTAGTTTATGGATCACTTTTGTTTTTGTCGTCTGCACATGTCATGAAACATGAACTCTTACCAGACTCAATAGGAAGGGTAACACCACAGACATGAAAATCTATAACAGCAGGTTTTTTTTCTAATTTTCTTTTTAAATTTCAATATACCCGGTATATCGAGCAAAAATAATGTTGTTCTGTTAGAATTTTAGGAATAGTTCAAAAATAATATAAAGATCGAATAAAATCATTACATCTGAATAGTACAATTGACCAAAAGAAAGTCATTCTGGAAAAATAACACGTAACACCAAGGACAAAACAGGTCTTCATGTAGCAAGTATAAATTCGCCATTGGACCAATCTGAATTTAGATGGTAAAACTACAGAGAGCTGATGTACCTTCATGCAAAACATGTTTTCTCCAATCAGTTTGGTTGATATTTGTCTTTTAATTGCGTAATAACAGAAAAGTGCGTGTTTTTTTATAATGACCGATATATGACTGGTACCTATAACACACATATACAGGACTGGTACCTTTCGCACACATATATAGGACTGATATCTTTCACACACATATACATGACTGGTACCTTTAACACGCATATACACGACTGGTACCTTTAACACACATATACATGATTGATACCTTTAGCAAACATA
Source organism: Gigantidas platifrons (assembly GCA_002080005.1). Lineage (NCBI taxonomy): Eukaryota > Metazoa > Mollusca > Bivalvia > Mytilida > Modiolidae > Gigantidas > Gigantidas platifrons. The sequence continues at coordinate 92,009 of MJUT01023520.1, forward strand.
TATAATGTAATACTGGGGTTGAAGATGAAACCCATTTTCTTCTAGTGTCCTGTTTTAGAAAACAAAACAACGCAAATTATTAATAATATTAAAAATGTGAAAAAAAAATTCAATAATCTGCCAAATAAATCAAAACTAATATGGTTAATGTCATCAGAAGATATTTTTATAATTAAGAACACTAGTTCACTGCTATGTTCTTTATTTAAAGAAAGAGATTTAGTTCTCAAAAGAAATTAAGATACTATATGCATACTATAACAATACTGAATATGAGTCACTGGTGGTTCTCCCATACTAATAAAAAAAAATAATAATAATAAAAATATTACACTTATTATTCTGCTCAATATTGGGCGTCATGATTGAAAATAAAAGATTTGTATATTGTATACATAACTGGTACCTTTAACATGCATATACATGACTAGTCCCTTTAACACACATATACATGAATAATACCGTTAGTACACATATACCTGACTGGTACGCTTAACATACATATACATGACTGGTATCTTTAACACATATATATGACTAGTACCTTTAACACACATATGCATGACTGGTACCTTTAACATACATATACGTGACTGGTACCTTTAGAAAGCATATACATAACTGGTACCTTTAACACACATATACGTGACTGGTACCTTTAACATGCATATACATGACTGGTACCTTCAACACACATATACGTGACTGGTACCTTTAACATGCATATACATGACTGGTACCTTTAACACACATATACATGATTGGTACCTTTAACACACATATACGTGACTGGTACCTTTAACACACATATACGTGACTGGTACCTTTAACATGCATATACATGACTGGTACCTTTAACATGCATATACATGACTGGTACCTTTAACATACATATACGTGACTGGTACCTTTAACATGCATATACATGACTGGTACCTTTAACATGCATATACATGATTGGTACCTTTAACACACATATACATGACTGGTACCTTTAACACACATATACATGATTGGTACCTTTAACACACATATACGTGACTGGTACCTTTAACATGCATATACATGATTGGTACCTTTAACACACATATACGTGACTGGTACCTTTAACACACATATACGTGACTGGTACATTTAACACACATATATATATGACTGGAACCTTTAACACATATATACATGATTGGTACCTTTAACACACATATACATGATTGGTACCTTTAACACACATATACGTGACTGGTACCTTTAACATGCATATACATGATTGGTACCTTTAACACACATATACGTGACTGGTACCTTTAACACATATATATGACTAGTACCTTTAACACACATATATACATGACTGGTACCTTTAACATGCATATACATGATTGGTACCTTTAACACACATATACATGACTAGTACCTATAGCACACATATATATGACTAGTAAGTTTAACACATATATACATGACTGGTACCATTAACACACATATACATGACTGGTACCTATAGCACACATATACATGACTGGTACCTATAGCACATATATACATGACTGGTACCTTTAACACACATATACATGACTAGTAAGTTTAGCACACATATACATGACTGGTACCTTTAACACACACATACATGACTGGTACCTTTAACATACATATACATGACTGGTACCTTTAGCATACATATACATGACTGGTACCTATAGCACACACATACATGACTGGTACCTTTAACACACATATACATTACTGGAACCTTTAACACACATATACATGACTGGTACCTTTAACACACATATACATGGCTGGTACATTTCCTGACTAGGTACTGACATATCAATAACAAATAGCGGATTCCAACTAGTAAAATAGGCCGCAATCTCCCCTCTTATTAAAAAGATTCGTGTGAGTAAAATTTCAACCCTCCCATGTAAATGGAAGAGCAGTTGTTGTAAAGAAAGAACACCAATTCGTAACATATATGTTTGCTGAAAATGGTGTTAAATATTAGTAATGTGGACTTGACCTATTAAATTATATTTATCGTTAAGAAACCTGGCCTCATTTTTGCAGTTATGATGATTGTCAAAAAACGATAAAAAAAAATGGTGTGAAAAAATGAAAACTTATAAAATCCAATAAACAATCGTAAAAACCGACACTCAAATTGAAGATCACTCACTTTCATGGCTTGGTACAGGCACTCCAATAATCAGTAGCGGGTTTAAGCTAGTTATAAATCACACCTTACGTGTATAATGACGTATAACACTTTGTTTTCAGTGGACTATTCATTCAGACTTCGGTCCAATGTTTGCAGAAGATTTGACAACACATCTGTTACCACTCTGTTGGCGTGTGGCATTGGACCAAAGGATGAACCAATCAACGGAGATAATACGATCCCACAGTCTTTTGAAACTACCATGAAAATGTGGGGAGTGGATGACAAAGAACTGGACCGTATAAGACAGACCATAGTCAATGGGTCAGAAAGACTTCTAGATCGTATTATAGAGTATGAGTGTTTATTGTCTTCCGATCTCAGAGGCGGTGTGGGGGCAGAAACAGATCTGATAGGTAGGTGTTTTATTTACTGTGTTTGTATTAAGTACATCAATCGGATTTTCTATCTGAATCATCCATTAACTTTTAGGTTGAAAGAGGCTTTTTTAATTATGTCACCAATCTCTATGGAAAGAAACATCTTGTCCTGAAAGATGTATAAAATAAATAGTCTAAGATGATTTTGAGATTCAAATAAAGGATACCACATATACAAATAGGCTTGCTTCATTCCTTGAGCTATACCTCGAAATTGACAGTGTCGGTTAAGAACGAAACTTTTACGACAAAAGATATTATTTCAATATTCTCATTGTGAACTTTCCAATTATATGTAGCACCATCCCATCAGCACTTGCAGTTGGTACGATATTCCAGAGCCTGTGGTTCCTATCATGATTTCCTTGATAGAGTGTTGCTGCTAACTAGGAAGCTACTGAACCAATGGTTCCTATTGGTAAAGTTGAAGTCATCACTTCGAAAGTTTTACGGTCGCCACCATGACTTGGTTGACTGCTATGAAATATATGCGTCAAAAAATAAACACGGATATGTTCCACTTCCCGGTCCTTTACTCATTCATGACTTATCACCAGGTTTGTGACTAGATTAACACAACGAGTGCCACCAGTGCAACATGAACTGCTTAACCTTCCAGAGCACATGAACTCATCCCCGGTTTTTAGTGGGATTCATGTTACTCGATATTTAGTTCTATGTGTATGTTTTGAAGATCGTTGTTTGTCCTTTTTCATTTGGTCATTATGTTGTCTGTTCTTCTTCAACATACGGATTCCGATTACCTCTTTGGTATTTTCATACTCTCCTTGTAGCAATGTTGCCGAATTTGAATGTAAACAAAATATTAATCTGATTTTCATTGTGTATGAAAACAAGATTTGTGGTTAGCACTTTACAATGCTTTTATTTTCTACTCTAGGCATAGATTTTGTAATTGGAGATGTGGATGGAAAGTTAGAGCCTGTTGGTATAGAAGTAAATAGTCATGATTGCACTATTAATTGCCAACTGTTTGAATTTATGAATCCACACACACAAGGGAATGCTGTTAAACCTTACGTGGAGACGATGATAGCAAGATCTCAAAAGTTTTCAATGCAAGGAAGAACTGTATTGGTTATTGGAGCTGGCGGATACAGTAAATGTTTTATCTGGGATACATACCAAACATTTGGAATACAGGTACAGAAATTACCTTCACTATTTCATGAATATTTACAAATATCTAAATTCCATTTTTATTTCAAACGCAAACAAAACATACCACATTGCTGGAACAGTTCATTAATGCAATGGAAAAATCGTAGAAACAGGATAAAATCGATACCGATAACACATGGCCACTCACTAACCTGACTTGATACAGGCACTTTAATAAAAAAAATAATAATAAAAAAGTGGCGGGGCTATGCCAGTCTTAAGATCCCAAACGTCCTCAAAGGTCGTGTGTAGTTTTACAATCATACAACTGTCGACGTTTGTCCCATCGTAATCAATATATTTTCATAGTTAAATTTTAAATGATTCAAACCAACAGAGCTGATCAGCGCGTCCCAGGATGGCGGACAGCTAGAGTCCTCTCGATGAGGGACTCTCAAATTAAAATGGAAAATCTGACCGTGGACCATAGTGTGTAAAGTTTTAGGAGAGTGCCATAGTTCTCAGTAAAGACATTTTTGGTAGATTTCGAAAAAGAGTAGGCACATTGATTATTGTAGCCATACTTTTTTCAGAGGCAGTTAAATGTTGTTGAGTATTAGAGAACCCAAGACTTATTACGCCAACAGTGTAAAAATAGATATGATTAATTGTTATTGTTATATCATCTCAGTTTTCAGTTGGATCTACATAATTATCCGTGTCGCTATCGTAACATGACCGTATCCGGTCCCGGTTATTCTGTTTAGGACCTTTATTATTCCTGCTTCTAGAACTATTTAATTATTTGGCTTTCCAATCTTTTGACTTTCAGCTTACCTGGTATATGTTATTCCAGTAAACGCGACATGTCCACTAAATTACATATCTTCGTTTTAATTGTTATTATTTCCAATTACAGGCTATTCTGGTAGATCCAGACCAAACCAGCCATGGTTCGTCAATGGCATCTACCTTCGTCAAGTATGATTTTCTTAATCATAAAAAAGACGGTGAACATGCAGTCGAAATAGTAAAAATTCTTAAAGAGAAAGGACTTAAAATTGATGGATGTGTAACGTTTTGGGAAGATTGTGGTCCTTTAGCAGCCACGATTTGCGATCTCTTGCATTTAAACGGTCCCGGTCAACATGCAGCAGAAATTGCAAAAAAGAAAAGTTGGACCCATGCGATACTGCGGACCAAGACAGGCGATATCCCCCATTTTCCAAGGACGTACCTGTATGCAGCAAAGTGTTACCATATACAAAACGAGTCAGACATTTACAGCGCCATCAATTATATCGGAATTCCTGCTGTTTTGAAACTAGAATACGGCTCAAGTGCTGTAGGTGTGAAACCCATCAGAGATCACACAGAGTGTAAAAATATATATCAGGATATTAAGACAAAGTTACGATCGGAAAAAGACCATCCTGGTATTGGTCTGGGATACAGCAATGATCTTTTACTGATGGAATATATTGAGGGGACCGAACACGATGTTGACATTATCATATTTCGACGGCAATTAATTGCAGCGTTTGTTTCCGATAACGGTCCAACACGTCAAGGACGTTTTACAGAAACGACTGCCTTAATGCCAAGCTGTCTTTTGTCAGATAGAGAGGGGCAGCTTGTGACTGCTGCATACCAGTGCTGTACTGAAATAGGATTGGTCGATGGAGTATTTAATGTTGAAATGAAAATGACGAAGACAGGACCAAAGTTGATAGAAATAAATGCCAGAATGGGCGGTTTTTATCTTAGAGACTGGATTCTTACCTGTTATGGAATTGATCTTCTCTTGTATTCATTTATGTGCTGCTTGGGTATTCGTCCAGTCATTGCAAAGCAAACACCGAGGTGTCACTTGATGGGTACAATGTGTGTTCCGTCTGCACATAAAGAACAACTGAAAGATTCACATAAACTTAACTCACTAAATACTATGATTCAAAAAGGCATAGTTCAATACAACCAGATCGAGGCATCATTAGAGGATTGTGGGAGTGAAGATGAGGAGGAGCCTTTCTGTAATATCGCAGTGACCGAATCTGATAGAACGCATGCAAAACAAAAACTTCTAAACGTCGGTACTGTTCTCGGTTTGAACACGAAAGATTACGACTTGAATTATTTCTTGAAAGATTTTGAAGAGTAACTATAGTATTATCAAATAGTTCACTAGCCATTCCGTGACACACGTACACAACATATAACGTAGCAACATTTTCATATTTGTGTGTGCGGAAGTGAAAATAACCCATAGCGATTTCATTCAATACATATCCCGATTGCTGTAGAAAATTCTTTGACAATTCTACAAAGACAAACAAGCTTCAGGGTTGATACGTTTTGTCTGAAAGCTGATTAACTGGACCAATGATATTTAGATGTAACATGTTTATCTCCCACAAATTGACCAATGTAATTGAAAAACATGTTTTACTGACACAAATCGACCAATGTAATTGAAAAACTTGTTTTATTGACACAAATCCACAAATGTAATTAAATAACTTGTTGTATTAATATAAATCGACCTATATTATTAAATAATTGGTTTTATTGACACAAATCGACCAATTATAAAGGTAAATGATATTTATATTTTGTTGCGCTTTATTCTGCTATAAATTAATATAACCAATGGCTACCTTAATGATTTTTTACTTCATTTTAATATTACTGGACTCTAACCAGTCGTCGATGATGGGACGATGGTGCGTTAGTGTGACAGTCATTAATTATGCTTTCCACTTGTGTACAGATAATAGATACGAATTCTATAACATTTCAAGACAGTGTTTGCAGGGACGGCATGAATGTACAAAGTGGGTTTTCAAACACATACTTCGTAGATGGACATATAATATAATAGCCAAATAAAAAAGAATAAAAGGATACGTAATGGTCGACTAAATACTACAGTAGATACAACAGATTGATCAATAAGTAAATTGTTATTGTAGAATATTGGACAATTATTATTTAATGCAATAATAAATGAAATAGCAAGTGTAATATATTTGTTAGGCCGTCCTAAATTAATTCTACGTTTAACATCAAGGTAGGGTACCAAAACCTAGGAGGGAGGGAGGAAAAGAAAAAACAAAGAAAAAAATCAAACAACCTAAGAATACTTTCAGTATTTTTTTTAGTGCTCAATTGATAGCCTGAAGATGTG
>MJUT01023520.1:106414-122071 GCA_002080005.1 Gigantidas platifrons
GTGATCCTGAAGGGCTATCAGTTCCTGTTCCATTAGCAGTATTATTTGAATTATTAGTGGGGTTCATGTAGCTCAATCTTTCGTTTTCTATCTAATGTGTTGTAGATCATTGTATGTCACTTTTCCTTTGGATCATTGTATTGTCTGCTCTTCTATACACGATGTCTGGTTATTCTTTTGAGAATCTTTGATCTTTTCTTGTGGATGCGATTCCATGTCGTGACATGTTTACAAGTTCATGATATAAAGTGTGTGAGTGACTTGCGACAGGTGAATGGTTATCTCTGAGTGCTTCCGATTCCACAACCCAATACAGCTAACTGCTACGATATAGCTGAAATATTTTTGAAGTCCATAACCAATACCCATTAGCGATATTACTTTATTATGAATTACACACATGGAACCCAACAGGTACCGTAATGATTTTCATATTTAATTATCAATGGCACTCTTGGAAACCAACAGTTATCGTATAAAATGCTTTACATATATAAATATACATCTATTGAGATGCTATGATGATAAAAAAAAAGTACAACTGTGTTATTTACGATTTCAAGGACAGAATGTTATCTAGAAATATACAAACGGTAGACCAAACAGAAGAGGTCAATAAGAATGGACAACCCAGAGACATCGGAAACATTAGTCACACATGATACACAGAACAAAGACAAAAACCATTATAAGAGACATCGGAAACATTAGTCACACATGATACACAGAACAAAGACAAAAACCATTATAAGCACACAACGCTAAAATAAACAACACGTATCCCACCATATATATTTTGTAGCAGTGAACCGGAAGGTGGGGTGTGCATGTGAAAGTTGTTGGAATGGACCAGACAGTCGGTGTGCGTGTATGTTTGTCTGTGTGTGTGTGAGAGAGAGAAAGAGAGAGAGAGAGAGAGAGAGAGAGAGAGAGAGAGAGAGAGGGGGGGGGATTAGAAGGGATCCAGAAAATGGAAATAAAGTTTTATGACTGGATCGGACAGGGGCACGAAGTTTCCAAAACTAACGAAAATTACAAACAACAACAAACAAGCATTATTTGAACAAACAACAAAAGCAAAAAACTGAAAAACGAAACAAAACATCAAAGGAAAAAATCATACATTTTCAACCCTTTATTAACTGGATAATAGTTGTTAGCTTCCGTACTGTAGATTCAGCTTTGATTTAAATTCCTTAAAATCTATCTTTGCACTCCACAAACACGTTTCAACGTACTTTGCAGCCTGACTCTGTTCATTAATATAAACATTTAGAGAAAGTAAAACACCTCATTGTCTACTATATATAACCAACAAGTTGGATAACATCAACAGATACCTCCTCGTGATAAAAATGCCACGCTGACATACAATCTATTTATTTATGTTTGTAGGTCTTTAGTGTAAGCTGATTTTACTTTTATCTTAAACGGTTAGTTATTATACACCAGTCAATATTGTAACGATGATCAGTCTGTTCAGGGTTCAAGTCAAGGTCATGTCAAAATTAAGAGGTAGTTGTTGGCGGTTGTGTTTTAAATACTTTTCCAAACAATAAAATACATTCTGCTTGCAATGCAATAATATAGTAATAACCATACGACAAAGGTAAAGATACAAATATATAGATACCACCAGGGCCGCGATCTTATAGGTAAAAGGTACTTTTATACATATTCAGTCGGTTAGATCAATCTCGTGTGGGGTATTGAGCCGACTTTATCGCATAAAGTTTGATGGCGACTTGTGCCTATTGAAGAAACACGTCGCAACTCTAATACCTCAAGCGGGCATTAACATGAAAATGCTCATGATAATGCCCACGGGCATTATCATGTTAAAGACTGGTGAATTTCTTTAACGCAGATTAATGCAAGACACATGATCATTTCTACACCAGTGAAAAAGTCGCATTTATAACTGATATCAAATAACAAATACTAATTTATGAAATTATGATTTTCGAGTGTCCAATCTCTGACACAATCTTCAACTTGTTGAAGGCGATCAGTATTTGGTAGAAGTAGTATAACCTCTGTCATAATCCTTAACTTGTTGAAGGCGGTCAGTATTATAATCATCAACTTGTTGAAGGCGATCAGTATTTGGTAGAAGAAGTACAATCTCTGACATAGTTATCACCTTGTTGAAGGCGATCAGTATTTGGTAGAAGAAGTAGACTCTCTGACATAATCATTAACTTGTTGAAGGCGATCAGTATTTGGTAGAAGTAGAACAACCTCTGATATAATCATTAATTTCTTGAAGGCTATCAGTATTTGGTAGAAGTAGAACAATCTCTGACATAATCTACAACTTGTTGAAGGCGGTCAGTATTTGGTAGAAGAAGTAGACTCTCTGACATAATCATTAACTTGTTGAAGGCGATCAGTATTTGGTAGAACAACCTCTGATATAATAATTAATTTGTTGAAGGCTATCAGTATTTGGTAGAAGTAGAACAATCTCTGACATAATCTTCAACTTGTTGAAGGCGATCAGTATTTGGTAGAAGTAGTACAATCTCTCACATAATCTTCAACTTATTGAAGGCGGTCAGTATTTGGTAGAAGTAGTCCAACTTCTGACATAACCTTCAACTTCTTGAAGGCGGTCAGTATTTGGTAGAAGTATTACAACCTCTGACATAATCCTGAACTTGTTGAATGCAGTCAGTATTTGGTAGAAGTAGTAAAACCTCTGATATAATCCTTAACTTGTTGAATGCAGTCAGTATTTGTTAGAAGTGGTACAACCTCTGACATAATCCTTAACTTGTTGAATGCTGTCAGTATTTGGTAGAAGTAGAACAACCTCTGATATAATCATCAACTTATTGAAGGCGGTCAGTATTTGGTAGAAGTAGTAAAACCTCTGACATAACCTTCAACTTGTTGAAGGCGGTCAGTATTTGGTAGAAGTAGTACAACCTCTGACAAAATCCTTAACTTCTTGAAGGCGGTCAGTATTTGGTAGAAGTAGCACAGCATCTGACATACCCTTCAACTTGTTGAAGGCGGTTACTATTTGGTAGAAGTAGTACAACCTCTGACATTACCTTCAACTTGTTGAAGGCGGTCAGTATTTGGTAAAAGTAGCACAATATCTGACATAATCATCAACTTGTTGAGGGTGGTCAGTACTTGGTAGAAGTAGTACAACCTCTGACATAGCCTTCAACTTGTTGAAGGCGGTCAGTATTTGGTAGAAGTAGTACAACCTCTGACATAATCCTTAACTTGTTTAATGTGGTCAGTATTTGGTAGAAGTAGTACAACCTCTGACATAATCCTTAACTTGTTGAATGCGGTCATTATTTGGTTGAAGTAGAAGAGCCTCTGACATAACCTTCAACTTGTTGAAGGAGGTCAGTATTTGTCAGAAGAAATACAAACTCTGACATAACCTTCAACTTGTTGACTGTGGTCATCATTTGTTAGAAGTAGCACAACCTCTAATATAATATTCAACTTGTTGTAGGTGGTCAGTATTTGGTAGAAGTAGAACAGCCTCTGACATAACCTTCAACTTGTTGAAGGCGATCAGTATTTGATAGAAGTAGTACAACCTCTGCCATTATCTTCAACTTGTTGAAGGCGGTCAGTATTTGGTAGAAGTAGCACAACCTCTGATATAATCTTTAGTTTGTTGAAGGCGATCAGTATTTGGTAGAAGTAGTACAACCTCTGACATAATCCTGAACTTGTTGAATGCGGTCATTATTTGGTTGAAGTAGAAGAGCCTCTGACATAACCTTCAACTTGTTGAAGGAGGTCAGTATTTGGTAGAAGAAATACAACCTCTGACATAACCTTCAACTTGTTGAAGGTGATCAGTATTTGGTAGAAGTAGAACAGCCTCTGACATAACCTTCAACTTGTTGAAGGCGGTCAGTATTTGGTAGAGGTAGAATAGCCTCCGACATAAAGGCGGTCAGTATTTGGTAGAAGTAGAATAGCCTCTGACATAACCTTCAACTTGTTGAAGGCGGTCTATATTTGGTAGAAGTAATACAACCTCTGACATAATCCTTAACTTGTTTAATGCAGTCAGTATTTGATAGAAGTAGAACAACCTCTGACATAATCATCAACTTGTTGAGGGCGGTCAGTAATTGGTAGAAGAAGCACAACCTCTGACATAACCTTCAACTTGTTGAAGGCGGTCAGTATTTGGTAGAAGTAGTACAACCTCTGACATAATCCTTAACTTGTTTAATGTGGTCAGTATTTGGTAGAAGTAGAACAACCTCTGACATAATCATCAACTTGCTGAGGGTGGTCAGTATTTGGTAGAAGTAGTATAACCTCTGACATAATTCTCAACTTGTTGAAGGCGGTCAGTATTTGGTAGAAGTAGTACAATCTCTGACATAATCTTCAACTTGTTGAAGGCGATCAGTATTTGGTAGAAGTAGTACAACCTCTGCCATTATCTTCAACTTGTTGAAGGCGGTCAGTATTTGGTAGAAGTAGTACAACCTCTGATATTATCTTTAATTTGAAGAAGGCGGTCAGTATTTGGTAGAAGTAGTCACAACACGAATCATCCATATTTAATTTTTATTTACATTTTGTAATCAGTAAGTGATCTATATTGTATTGTGTACTGTTCTTAAAAATATCACCATGTCAACCAATCAGGCTTCCTACATCCCTGAAAAAAATAAAATAAAATACTGTAAATTCAATATAATTCGTGGTATGCAAATTTTAGTGGATTTCGTGGCTAGAATCAAAACAGACAATTAAGAATTCAACGAAATCTCATATATGTATGTACGTTGACTATAACAGTGGATCTATGAATTTACGTGGGACCGTCGTAGTCGTGATCGTATGGTAGTTGGATTGATAACTACATATGCAGTCAGTGTTTATCACCATTAACGTTGTGAGTTCGAATCCCCGCCCAGGCAATGTGTACCCGATACAACATTATGATATAAGGTTGTTGAAAGTGGCGTTAAACACTGCTATATGTATATATATGCCGACTTTAAATAAAATTTACTTACTTACTTACTTACTTAGTAACACCATAAACCAAGTCAAATTATGAATTTACGTATCCATGAATAAAAAAGAATTCACGGCAAAGAATTGCAATAAAACGTAGCAATCTAATTGAGTGCACACGACGTATTTCGATAATAACATTAATGAGGTACACTCATGATAACAACACTGAAAAGCCAAAAATAATTCAAAAGTCTTTGGAATCACATTAACCTAAACAGGATAGTCAAATTCGTCTACGGTTACCTATGTCTGAGGGCGTCATGGTCGGGATCGTTTTGTACTGATATTTACAACTACATAAGCAATCAGTTTCTATCACTACTAACGTTGTGAGTTCGAATCCCGCCCAGGCGAGGTGTACTCGATACAGCATTATGTGATAACGTCTGTCAATCACTTGCAGTAGATCGGTTGTTTTCTCTGTGTACTCCGGTTTCCTCCACCAATAAAACTGACCGCCACGATATAACTGAAATATTGATGAAAGTGGCGTTAAACATCATCAAACAAACAATAAGACAAACAAGCGTTGACTATAACAGTGGATCCATGAACTCACGTGGGACCGTCATGGTCTTGATCGTGTGATAGTTAGATTTACAACTACCTATGCAATCGGTGCCTCTCACCACTTACGTTTTGAGTTCTAATCCCGCCCAGGCAATGTGTACTCGATACAGCGTTACGTGAAAAATTTGTTGAAAGTGGCGTTAAACACCATAAACCAAACCATGAATTTACTTGTTCACGAAAATTGGTATCCACGAATTGAAATGTATTCACGGTAAACAATTGTAATAAAACGTAGAAATCTAATTGAGTGCACACCATGCATTTCGGGGATAACATTTATCAGGTACGCTCATGACACAAAAATATGAAAAGGCAAAAATAATTTAAAAGTATTTGGGATCACATTAACCTAAACAGGATAGCCAAATTCGGTTACGGCTACCTACATGAGGGGGCGTCATGGTCGTGATCGTGTGGTAGTTAGATTTACAACTAACTATGCAATCGGCGCCTATCAGAATTAACGTTCTGAGTTCGAACCCGCTCATGGCGAGGTGTACTCGATACAATATTATGTTATAAAGTTGTCAGTGGTTTTCTGTGTACTCCGGTTTCCTCCATCAATAAAACTGACCACCACGATATTACTGAAATATTCTTGAAAGTGACGTTAAACACCATACCCCCTCCGTTAAGGGACATTAACCTGAGCTTTGGTCAATTGCATCATGTAAATTTCAAGTACTAGTATTATTAATATATTCTGACTACTGGGCGGCTGATACCCTCCGATATTAATAGTCCATCAGTAGCGGCATCGACTCAGTGATAGGTGTAGATATTTTAATTTGATTTGATTTATTGTGTTTAACGCCACTTTCATCAATATTTCAGCTATATGATGGCGACCGGTTTTAGTGGTGGAAGAAGCCGGAGTACCCGGAGAGAATCACTGACCATGGGCAAGTGACTGGTAAACTTTATCACTTGGGACTGCGAGTCGAGTGCACATTTTTTGTAATTTACAAAGCCGGGCGCGAACCCACGCCGTATTGGTGGTAGGCTTGTATGAGTTGTTAGGTAAACCAACTACCTAACTCATTGAGCCACTCGTGCCCTCGTAGACATTTTAAACCATCGTTATATTGTGTATTTAAATATATGAAAATGCTTTTATTTGATTAGATGATTAGTGTTAACTATCTTTTAACAGTGCTTTCTTCATCTTGACAACGGGTGACTACACCTAACGACATGAACTATACTAGTTTCAAACGATTTTCCGCGGACACTATGCCTGTGGAATAGATTTCCCTCGCTATTTTTATATGTTTTGGCCAGCTTTACCTCCGTTAAAATGGACGGCGCCTAAAATTAATAATGAAATAAATTCTATTGTTCTAAAATTGAATTAAATTACTGATCTATTACAATTAAGAAAAAAACCCTTTCCACAAATCACAATGTAACCCACTTTTGTAGAAGGTCAAATAACCGACGCACAATTTTTTCATGCTAGTTCCATCTCTTTTTATAACATATATTTGTATGGGTTGTATTGTTAATATATTGATGTGAATAAAAAAAAAGTGTGGAGCAAAACTATTGTATTGGGAAATTGAAAATAATGTTAAAGTGGCATTATCTGCCAAAATCGTAAATTTTTGTTTATCCATATAAACTATCATATGTGATTGATGCCTTAATAAAACGTGTTTCTGTAACTTATAAATGCTATGAAATGTACGCACATCTGGGGAAAAAGGTGCAACTGCTCGATGTTTTGAGATCGATCAAGAAATGGACGCCATCTTATTAATTATCGGCATTGTTTACGGAAATTGCCGAATCGTCATTTGACCACGTTCTGATGTAAACACACATGGATTCAGAGGTAAGCACATGCATTTTGCTTTGTTGATCATTCCGATATTCCTTTCGTTCAGCTTTTTTAATAGTGGCAATAATTGATAATTAGATTTATAAGTTCACTAGTAAGGTCAGTTGCATACGTAGAAAGCGAGGTCAAATTAAAGGTTTGCAAAACAATAATAAATCGATGGTAATTTTCGTTCTCAAAAGGCGAAAAGTGGTACGATAAGCTGCTTAATGTGAAATATTTATTTCATCATTTTAAAGCTATTTACCAATGTCCAAAACATATAATTTTTTGGGTCAAAATCGTAGCTAATGCCGCTTTCATTGTAAATGAACTTATATTTTTATGTTACCCTTTATTGCGTCGGTGGTGCAATGATTAACGTATTCACCTCGAGTGCGGTAGATCGTGGGTTCGAGTCGATATCGGGTCAAATCAAAGACTATAAAATTGGTATTTTCTGCTTCTCCGCTAAGCACGCGGCATCAAGGAGAAAGACCAAAGATTGGTTGGCTAGGATAATGTGTCCGAGTGGGGCGACATGTCTATCCGCGGACTGTTGTTTCAGTGGACTAGAATTGTAAATGAATTACAACTAAGCGTGTTCGTTTATTACAAAGCAGACCTCATCATTATATCATTAAAAATTAACTTTTTCCCATCTAGTACAAAGTGGACATCGCCATCATCTCATCAAAATGTAACTTATTCTCGCCAAGATATCAGAAAATTTTTTAATTTAACGTTAAGCAATAATCACGCAACACCCCCCCCCCTTTTCCTAAATATGAGATTTACTCACGTTAAAAAAAACTCTTACGGCTGCATCATTTCACCAAGACGGGTTAAAGGCCCATATAACTACTTTATATTAGCTATTTTTTCTTGAATTTGATAGGTTAGTGGCAGGCTCGGATTATCATATAGGCTACAGCATAGGACCACTTAAGCTTGAAGCCCTAAAAAGTTTACTTCAAGCTATGTAAATGTTGTTAAAATATATCACAAGTAAAACATATTTTAGACAGATGCGGGCGAGTGAGAGAGTGGCTCCATCTGAGGGGGCTATAATTTCATTAGCCTAGGAGTCCCAAAGTGTCATAATCCGGCCCTGGTTAGGGGTGTAGATCCTGCCTCTTGCGGCTATTATGATTTTTGCACTTTCTCGACACCAGTTTTTGTTTGTTTTTGTTTTTATTTTTGTTTTTATTATTATATTTCAACTTACTCCTGTTGACATATGTAATACTCTTTCCATTCACAATCTCCATCCGCCCATTTACCATCCCCAAGCCAATTCGTCAGTACGCAATCTTCACCTGCATTAGCATTATTTGGATCACTTGGTATCCAGTTTGTATACTCGAACGGAAGTTGTGTAGATGTCCAAGTGAACATCCCTTCTTGTGCTATGTCACTTCCGCCTATCCAGTATTTTCTCTCTGTACCAATGATGAAAATCAGTTATAAATCGTATACAAATTCTGTAGATCATAAAAATGTTTAAGAATCACTCAACAAAGCCATTTTCATGAATCAACGAGAAGGTATTTAAGTAAAGAACCCTCCGTCTTTTTGTATTTTTCTTTAAAGAAAAATGCCAAACGGGGTCGGGACCGTCGTTATCGTGATCGTATGATAGTTGAATTTACAACTACCTATCCAATCAGTTTCTATCACCACTAACGTTGGGAGTTCGAATCCCGCTCATGCGAGGTGTACGCGATATGTAACAACATTAAGTTTGTCGGTGACTTGCGGCAGGTCGGTGGTTTTCTCCGGGTACTCCTAGCTGCAATAATGTAGCTCCTGTGACAAACTTGTGTCTCGGCGGAGCTACAAAGCGGTCCCATTCGGCATAATGGAGCCAAAAAATAAATTGTAGTTGAACATAAAAACTCACTATTAACGCTTCAAACATTTCATTATAACTATTACTGATGATCACAGTCCTTGTTAAATCCGTTTGGCTGAGAAATGTATGCTTTTCAAAGGTAGCAACAAACTTGTCCAAATTTATCAATCGTTCGCCATAACCGGAAACTACGGAAGGCGGAGCTTTTCTAAATATGGTATTTCTTACTATGAAAATTTACTATTAATGTAAACATTCACGCCTCAAATCGCCAAATATGGTATATCGACATCCGACCGGAAATGACCACAAATGACGAAATTCAAAATGTATGAATGAAGAACGTAAACAAATTTTTATTTTGTGGGAATTACATTCTAAAATACTGGTAGGTGATAAAAGCTTGTTATAATAGTGGACAAAAGGTAAAGATATGTCTTATTATTGATAAATGCAGGCGTCAGAAACTCTATAAACGAGCGCAAAAAATCTCTGCGGCTGCTCCATTACATGTAATGGCATCCCGTTAAAACCCTTGCGAGTAAGCGAGCATTTAGGGTTTTATTATTAGAACTAGGTACTCCGGTTTCCTCCACCAAAAAACTTACCGCCACGGTATAACTGAAATATCGTTGAAAGTGTCATTAAACAACATAAATCCACACAAAAAACGGGGTCATTTCCCGCGCACTATCACTGTTGCAAACATGCTATGAAGATGATGGACTCAATTATTCATCTAAGGAGATATGTAAGGGAGACAATCCGATATAACACTTTGGATCATTATACGTCATTCCTTATTTGGTTTTTAATATTTATCCTGATCATCACATTTACCTTTACATTGGAACGGATATTGGTAAGTATATAATGTGTACTAACTAAAACACATATTTCTACACAGGGACTATGACGGGGGAGTTCAGTCGGTGCATCTGTCCGGGGCCCGAAGAGCCAAGAAGGGCCTGTGATTCTTTGAGGGGCCCCATAGACTTAGCCATAGACGCTTTATTTTGATTTTTTTTTTTTTTGTATTTTCAACTATTGTTAGTTTATTTAGAAAAATAATTATGTTCTGATTACTCCTTTGGTATTTTCAAACTCTTCTTATATTACATTCACTTCTGAATTCTGGTCGTTGATCATCACTCACATTTACATTGTAACCAGTAAAGCCAATCCTCAATTTTGAGCGAGAAGTCTCAGCCTGTCCCAGGGGCCCCAAAGTAGTCTCGTTCCGCCTTGCAAAATTTCTCTTGGATGAGTGCTGCATGAGGAATATCGAATGTGTACTGAACAAAACACGTTTCGGCCTCTACTTCTACCAAATACCTTCTTTAACAAGTTGATGGTAATTATTGTCAGAACTCGAGGTTACACATGAGTAAGTGAGTGAATAACACGGGGGTTGCCACATGAAGGTGTACTGAACAAAACACCTGTCTCTCTCTACTTCTATCAAATACTAACCTTCTTCAACAATAAGGGTAATAACAAAATTACCGAACACCGAACAATCTTCCAAAGGGAAAGGCAAAACTCATAAGTATATAAACAGACAAAATCAGTCAACAACCGGAAAACTGTGAAAACCGTAATGACCCTGACTTGGTACAGGCATTTCCAAAGAAATGGTGAGTTGAATCAGATTTGTGTAGATTATGACAACAGTTGCACATGACGACGGGAGCTACATGAGGAGTAGGTACTACTTATTTTTCCTGAATTCCTAAGATCACCATTGGTTTTTATAATGTTCGTGTTGGGTGTTGATAGCAATTTATCTTGTCTCTTTTTTTCGGTCATGTTTATGGTGTTTAACGCCACTTTCAACATTCCAGCAGCAAATGTATATAGTATATATTTCTTCGTTGATACCATACCCCACAGTGTTCGGTTTATATAACAATTTCCTCGATAGAGAAATTCTGCTAACGACGAAGAAGTGAGGAGATTAGGGTTATGGTGTTTAACGCCATTTTCAACAATACTAGTATTTCAGTTATATCGTGGCGGTCAGTTGTATTGGTGTAGGAAAGCAGAGTACCCAGAGAAAACCACCAACCTGCCGCAAGTCACTGACAAATTTTATCACATAATGTTGTATAGAGAACACCTCGCCTGAGCAACGTCAGTGGTGACTTTTTTTTTGGGGTAGAAAAGGCATTCAGCTCTAAAAGGTGTGCTACATTGACAATAAAATCGCAACTTTATGAGAGAATATTCCAAATGGTTTTTTTTACAAATTGGTCAAGAAAAGTTTGAGGATACTAAAGTAGTAATCAGAAGTCGTAAAACGAAGGGCAGATAACCCAATGGTCAAAAGAAATAAAGATAAAAGGCCAACATTGATCTTTAAGCATATCTTGAATATATGATATATGAATAACACTGCGGATGTATTATAAGAGACAGGAACTATTTCCCTTTTGCGAGCACTTTGATTCGCCCCCGAATTTTTGGGGGTCCGTGTTGCTCATCTTTTTAGCTTTCTGTGTAGTGTTTTGTTTTTGTGTTTTATTTGTCTTCGTTCTGTGTCGTTTGTGCCCGAATGTTGCCCGTGTCTCTGGCTTTACCATTATTGATTGTCCCTTCGGATTTCTCTAAACATTACACAGAGCTATCGATTGAGCAACACGAACCTCACAAAAATCGGGGATGGATTCAGGTGCTCCAGAGGGTTAGCATTTGTATCTGAGAAAATGATAAAATGTGAAGCGTTTACAGACGAATACAGAAACAGACGACAACTATTCATATAGCCCTCATGGTGAGCTAAATCCAACTTACTTGTTCCCACTGCCTCCGCAACAAGAAAGCTATCAGAAACCTGTGATGATGGCTCCGCAAGAGTCGACTCAAATGCTCTGCATATTGCCTACAACATTTTAATGATGGAGGTTACACCAGTAACGCGCATTGTGCACTAAAATTAGGTTATTCCAGAAACGTGTCTTGAGCACTAAAATTAGGTTATTCCAGAAACGTGTCTTGAGCACTAGAATTAGGTTATTCCAGAAACGTGTCTTGAGCACTAAAATTAGGTTATTCCAGAAACGTGTCTTGAGCACTAAAATTAGGTTATTCCAGAAACGTGTCTTGAGCACTAGAATTAGGGTATTCCAGAAACGTGTCTTGAGCACTAAGATTAGATTATATATTTCAGAAACGGGTCTTGAGCACAAAAATTACATTATTTCAGAAACACGTCTTAATTACTAAAATTAGCTTATTCCAAAACGTGTTTTGTGCACTAAATATAGTATAACTAATCGTAGATTTTGAATATCAAAATAAGACCACGAATGACCGAAGTACGCATAAGGATTAAACGAGTGGGCGGAACTTGTTCCGTCCACGAGTTTAATCGTTAATGCGTATTCGGTGACGAGTGGTCTTATTTTGATATTCAAAATGTATGACTTAGTTATACTGTTTATTATATAGACTTTCAAAATTTCTTATCGATTATTTTTTTTATTTGTATATTTGATTGCACGCGTGCGAATCTACGAGCAATGATACTACAGGGTTCAGTTGGAAGGATCTGCCATCTTGAAAATGTGAAATCCTATTTTTCATATTTACAACAATGTACAAACATAATTACATTGCTTACCTTGAAAGCTTATTTTAGTTAAATTAAATCACAATTGAAGCGTATACGAAGCCAAATAGCGTCTAATCTTTACGTTTCAAACTGGAAGTCTTCATATGACGTCAATAACGTCATATTGGTTATGTGCCAAAGTCATCAATAACATTTCGCGGAATTTTTCAGCTTACAATCGTATGTGTAAATTCACCGTTGCACAACAAGGGACGTAACCACCACACTTATAGTTTTGCAAAAGTAGTTCCGGCGGGAAAAAACTGATATTTCACATGTGAAATACCGAAATTTATTTCACGGATAAATCCCCATAATTCACACCTATCTATATAATAAAATAATGTTATTCCAGAAGCACGTAGTGCGCACTAAAATTGAGTTATTCCAGACATGCGTCTTGTGCACTAAAAGTATAGGGATTTTAACATTTTAGCATTATAATTATCTTCAATAGTTTATGAAAAAGATTAAATAGTAATGGTCAACAATTCACATTAACCATTGAACAAAAAAAAGGATAAGACCGCGACTTAATGAGGAGTGTGAGATTGTAAACATATCCGTGGTCATCTGTGCCATATATATATAGTAACGGTCAAACACATCATGGTGGCGCCCGTAAAACTTTCGAAATGATGACTTCAAATTATCCAATATGTATCGTTTGTTCAATAGATTCCTCGATCGTCAGGGGGACCGTCGTGGTCGTGATCGCATGGTTGTTAGATTTACAAATATCTATGCAACCAGTGCCTGTCTCCACAAACGTTGTGATATCGAATCTTGTTTAGGCGAGATCCACTCGATACAACATTATGTAACAAAGTTTGTCAGTGACTAGAGGCAGGTTGGTGGTTTTCTCTGGGTACTACGCTTTCCTCCACTAATAAAACTAAATGTCACGATATAACCCAAATATTGTTGAAAGTGGCGCTAAACACCATAACCGTAACCCCCTAATTCCGTCATCGTTAGCAGCATTTCTCTATCGAGGAAATTCTTATATAAACCGAAAACTGTGGGGTAATATATCCACGAAGAGATTTACACTATATGCATGTGCTGCTGGAATGTTGCTACATATAAATGGAAAATTCACAATGAGAAAATTTAATGTGTCTTTACCTCTGCTTCCGCCCATGTTACTTTATTGTGAGAAAACAGATAACATAAATCGCCATTTTGTTTCCATCCTGGAGGGCACTGGAGTGATGCGCTAAAATCTGAAAGTAAAAGCTGTTCATATCAGTTAAACTTTATGAACTAATTTAACTTATTTTACCCCACAGCTTTTTATTGAAGTGTCTGAACCAAGCTAAGAAAGGGAGCGGCCATGCCTATGTGTGAGTGGCCAAGTCATATCATGAATTTTTAATAATATACAAATGTAATAAAGGTGACCTATCACCACCTATGTTGTGAGTTCGAACCTCGATCAGAGCGGGGTGTTCAACATTATGTGATCAAGTTTGTCAGTGACTTATTGCGGAAGGTTAGGGGTTTTCTCTGGATCCTCCGGTTTCCTCCATCAATAAAACTGACAGCCACGTTATAACTGAAATATTGTTGAAAGTGTCGTTAAACACCATCAAACTAACCAATTAATTGTTGGCCTTTTGTCTTTTTTTTTTACCGTTGGGTTATCTGCTCTTCGTCTTACGACTTCTGATTACTACTTTGGTATCCTCAAACTTTTCTTGACCAATTTAAGAAAACAAATATTTGGAATATTCCATAATAAAATTGTGATTTTACTGTCAATGTAGCACACCTTTTAGAGTTGAATGCTTTTTCTAAGACAAAAAAAAGTGTTCTCTATACAACATTATGTGATAAAGTTTGTCAGTGACTTGCGGCAGGTCGGTGGTTTTCTCCTGGTACTTCGATTTCGTTCATCAATAAAACTGACAGCCACGATATAACTGAAGTATTGTTGAAAGTGCCGTTAAACACCATCAAACCAACCAACCAACCAATCAACGTATTGGGAATTACCCCGATGTCCCACGCCGAGAAATATCAGCAAAGGGAAGAAAGTGAGAGATCTGATTTTAATAAGAATTTAGTTGTTGGAAAGTACATCAAGTGTATTTCAAGTACATGTAATTACATCTTTAATACAGCAATATAAGTTAATATTAATAATAATAATAATAATAATAATAATAAAAAGCTATTTCAATGCTCATTTCCACCGCGAGTGGTACCAAGATTTATGCACGTAGTTTAATTATTTTGTTTTCTAATAGTATATTTCCCATGCCTGGGCATTAATACCCAGGTCTCTCCTCATCAGGAGTGCTTGCATCCACATTTTACCATACCTGTACTTTTTAAAAACGCAGATGGAATCGGGGATCCTCTCTGGATAACAACATATATACCGATGTTAGAGAACCTATCATGAAGTGATTAATCCTTTCTGAATACTAACATTTATGGTCATCAAAAGAAACAGAGACCAATAGTTAACACCCATGATATTTTATAGATCATTTCGGAAAACCAACATTTATGAATATAATTACTTACTGATCACCAAAAGAAACAGAGACCAATAGTTAACATCCATGATATTTTATAGATCATTTCGGAAAACCAACATTTATGAATATAATTACTTACTGATCACCAAAAGAAACAGAGACCAATAGTTAACATCCATGATATTTTATAGATTAGCATTTCGGAAAACCAACATTTATGAATATAATTACTTACTGATCACCAAAAGAAACAGAGACCAATAGTTAACATCCATGATATTTTATA
>MJUT01023520.1:154424-203502 GCA_002080005.1 Gigantidas platifrons
TTAAATACTGTAGACTTATTTCATGGCTATGAAAGCCTTTGTACAACCTGATTATGATTACTCTAAAAGTAGTCTCTGTAAGTCAATATTAAATACTGTAGACTTATTTCATGGCTATGAAAGCCTTTGTACAACCTGATTATGATTACTCTAAAAGTAGTCTCTGTAAGTTAAATACTGTAGACTTATTTCATGGCTATGAAAGCCTTTGTACAACCTGATTATGATTACTCTAAAAGTAGTCTCTGTAAGTTAAATACTGTAGACTTATTTCATGGCTATGAAAGCCTTTGTACAACCTGATTATGATTACTCTTAAAGTAGTCTCTGTAAGTCAATATTAAATACTGTAGGCTTATTTCATGGCTATGAAAGCCTTTATACAACCTGATTATGATTACTCTAAAAGTAGTCTCTGTAAGTTAAAATCAAATACTGTAGGCTTATTTCATGGCTATGGTTACCACAGAAATAAGATTATGTTTACCAATAAAACAAGTTTATGTTTACCATTAAACCAAGGTTATGTTTACCAAGAAAACAAGGTTATGTTTACCAATAAAACAAGGTTATGTCTACCAATAAAACAAGGTTATGTTTACCAATAAAACAAGGTTATGTTTACCAATAAAACAAGGTTATGTTTACCAATAAAACAAGATTATATTTACCAATAAAACAAGGTTATGTTTACCAATAAAACAAGGTTATTTTTACCACAGAAACAAGGTCATGATTACCAGGGAAACAAAGTTATGGTTACCACAGAAACAGTTTGATTGAAATTTTGATCATTTTAACCCCCCTCGTAGAGTAATGGGTATACTGTACTGCCCTTGTTCATTGCTACAATATGAACATGCATAATTTTCATACGGACCAGATCCATGGGAGTTACGGCCCCTTTTCTGACATATGCTATACATTGTATTCTCTGTGTCCGTTCCATATACTTGTGTAGGTTACATGTACCTAGTTTTTTTTATCTTTGGATGGAACTTGTTCATATCTGGTATGATATTAGCATGAGAATATTGTAGCTATTTCTCAAACAGAGCAAACTGCATTGGTGGTGTAATGGTTAACATGCTTGCCATGAGTGTGATTGATTGTGATATCGAGCCCCAGTCACATCAAGTCAGAGACTATAAAATTGATAATTGCTGCTTCTCCACGAAACATGCAGCATTAAGGAGTGGTTGGCTTAAAATAACTATAATATGTCTTAGCACTAAAAAATTCAACTAGGTGTAGTGGTCCATTGCAAAATGGACACCATCATCATCTCATTAAATACTGATTCTTGACAAGTTTTAGCTGGAAAAAAAAAGTACTTGAAATAAAGAACATATGTTTGTAAATTATTTTCTGTTACTTTTTCAGTGTGTGGTCTTAAAAGAAGGAAAAAGAAGAAAATAAATTATACATCAAGTAAACATAAAGGTATGAAATTAGCAAGAATTTATACCACATTGGTGGTGTAATGGTTAGCATGCTCGCCTCGAGTGTGGCAGATCTTGGGTTCAAGTCACGGTCTGCTTAGCATGTGGCATTAATGTTTTACTGGTTGGCTTGAAATCATGATAATGAGGTGATCAACTTGTCTACCTGCAGACTGTTGTTTCAAAGATCTAGCACTATAAAAATTCAACTTAACGTGTTAGTTTAGTAGAAACTAGAAAGTGGACATCATTATCATCTCATCATATGTAACTTGTTCTCACCGTGATATAGCTGAAAAAAAATATATGAAGTGATACCCTATTGATTGTCATTTAAGGTGGCTAACTATTGAACACTTTTCAAAGATAAAACCACGATTTATGCAGAATAATCTACCAAGAAAACCCATTCGTTATAAGACATTAATTGTATCAAACTGACCATTTGCATATTCCCGACTTGATTGTAAAATTATGTTTTTACATATTTTTATTGAAGTTAATTCCCTTTAGTTGGTTCTAGATAGGGTAATTTTATAACCAACTCACAAGATCAGGACTTTCAATATTTTTGAAGTCTACCAGTACTTCACTATTTACAGGAGATACATTTTATTAAGAATTGAACAATTTTCATGAATATCTTATACAACACTCTTTAAAATCAGGAGGTACCAAAGACCATATTAGGCAGGTAAAAGTACCTGGTACCACCCCTTATTGAAAGGCCTGCCAGAGTTGTAACTTCTGGTTGAAGCGTCTAAAAACTCTTGAAATTAGATTATCAATAACTGGCTATGACCAGGTTATATGATCAGTTTTTCATATCAAAATTCAGCAATATTTCAACTATATCATGGCGACCAGTTTTAGTGGTGAAAGAAGCAGGAGTACCCGGAGAGAATCGCTGACCATGGGCAAGCAACTGGTAAACTTTATCGACTGTGAGTCGAGTGCACCCTTTTTAGCTCACCTGACCCGAAGGGTCATGTGAGCTATTGCCATCACTTGGCGTCCGTCGTCGTCGTCCGTCGTCCGTCGTAAACTTTTTCAAAAATCTTCTCCTCTGAAACTACCAGACCAATTGNGATCTAACGCAACCCGGTTGGCAGCTCGTTCTGGTGACCTAGGGTCAAGCAAAATATTGTCCATTCAAATGATCGCTTACGAGATCTTGAAAGTGGATTTATGTAAGGGACGTAACTCTGTGTGCTAATAAATTATGCAAGAAATCCATTCGGAATTCTCCCAATGTTATCTATGTCGACTATGTCGGAGCCCGATTGTTCCGACAACTGTTTACATTTCCGGAGATAAGACGTCTTCAAGTTCAGGTGAAAATTCATAAATATTACGAAACAAATCAATGGCATTTAGAAGCCCTCTCACGCCTAGGCGTATTTATTACAATTCAAATATATGTGTGCTTTGCGGGTTTGCGTTTGTGCAAAGTGAAGTCACGTCCACTGGTGAGAAAATCGACAAAAAATTCTTTAACAAAAAGCTAAAATTGACTGATCAAAGAATTAAGGCTGTCACTGCCATTGTTGATGGTTTTGACTTCCACGACGAATTTCATACGAAACGCCGTTTTTGATTGGCTGTTGTGAAGTTCAAAAAGTTTGTGACCTCGGGTCACCAAAACGAGCTGCCAACCGGGTTGCGTTAGATCTCTCTCATATCAGCAAGAGCAAGTGAGAGATCTAATTTTAATTAGATTGGGTGCGAACCCACGCCATATTAGTGATAGGCTTGTATGAGTTGTTAGGTAATCCAACTACCCAACTCACTGAGCCACCCGGGCCCTCTCCATGATTTGATATTAAATGACCAGATATATCTAGTGAAACACTTCTGTTTTGTTTGATTTCAGAGTTTGATAAATGTGACCTTTCAATTTACGAAGAAGTAACAAAAATGCCTCCGTTCCAGAGGAAATCATTGATACTTGTTGGAGCAAGCGGTGTAGGACGCAGGGCACTAAAACAGAGGTTATTGAAGGATGATCCCAGAAGATTTGGAGCCGTAATGCCACGTATGTATTTTTTTTCGTGAAAAAGGCTTAGGCTAATGGTGTTTAATGCCACTTCCAACAATATTTCTGTTATATCATGCCCATTGGTTTTATTGATTGAGGAAACCGGAGTCCCTGGAGAAATCCATTTGTGAAAAAAAAATAAACACCAAATCTAGATTATGAAAAGAAAGTTTAAACAGTGATGGTCATCAATTCCACCGATGTCAACAAAAAGAACTATCACCTCTCCTCTTAACTGACCCAAAAAAAACGTTGACATATGACGGTAGAAATCCATGTTCTGGCTTGGGACAGGCACAAAAATGTGGCAGGGTTAAACCAATTAATGGGATACTAACCCTCCCCCTCTTGATAACTCTAATGACAATACATATATAAACAAACGATAAAAAAACCCACATATTTGCTTGCATTTTTCTTTTGTTTTCTTTCTTTTTAGCTCACCTGTTTTTTGTTGTTTTTTTTATAGCTTTTGCCCTCCCTTGGTGTCAGTCTGTCTTTCGTAAACTTCTCAAATTTCAATCTTCGTTTGTAAAAGTACTTTAAATTTGATGACTGATGTTTAGAAGATCCTCTACTTAAATTCCTTTTTTATTTTGATTTGATTGCACAATTAATGTGACAGCCACAAACATTCTTGTTTCTGATCGGCCAATATGCAAAAAAAATCTTCTCCTCTTAAACTACTGCGACAAATGGTGCCAAACTTAACAGTATTCTAATATTTTATTAAATAGTAATACAATATACTGCCTATTTTGTCATTATAAAATTCCAAAACTGCGTTTCCTGTCCAAAATGTAAAATAATATTTGATTATTACGATGTTTTTCAATTTTTTACCTGGATGTCTTCATCATAAATAGATTCAGTTATCGGTAAGATATTTCTGTCCACATTTGGTAACATTTAGAGGAAATGAAAAGACTAAATCTATGTTTTTATTATATTTTATTATATTATATCAATCAGGGTTTTTAACATCATAAACCTAACTTCTAAGCCTACTTTCTTTCAACAACTATCAATTTATTGTTATCGTAATTACAATTAAACATTACGAATGAAATTTAGTGACAAACATTTTCAACTTCAATCACTCGCCGGTAGCTATATATTGCCTCATCACACAATCAACCCGTGTTTACCTTGATCTAGATCTGTTACCACACTTTAAACGAATGTTAAAGAAATATTTCCCGGGGACCAGTACTTCAAAATTCAATAATTTTCAAAAACTTGATTGTTTATTTATAAAAGTGAAAGATTAAAACTATATTTGCTATAGTAGAAATGTTAAATATTTGCTATAGAAAGCAATTTTAAATTAGAAATAAACAAAATAAGAAAACAATAATAACTTGATTTTTATCATGTGTACAACCTACCTGTAAACAATGGCCGAAGTAAACAATGCATTGTAACTTCATTTAATATAAAAAAAAATATTATTATGAACTAGTAACAGGTAGGGACTTTGTAAATTATTATTATGAACTAGTAACAGGTAGGGACTTTGTAAACATGTACTTTGGAGTGGGGGTTGTTAAAAAAACATAGATATTGTCTGTAGATTATGCACATATATCAGCTAGAGGGACAGTGGTAGCAATCGCTGAATCAACTGTGCAAATCGGAAATAAAAAAAAACCACTTGTGATATATTTATTAGTCCCCTACCGGCAAAGCCGAAGGGGACTATAGTTTTAGGTTCCGTCCGTCACATTAAAAATTTTACTTTTCCAGACTTTTTTTTGACGTCCTTTGATATATTGACTTGATATTTGGTATGTGGCTATATCTAGATGAG
This sequence comes from Gigantidas platifrons, assembly GCA_002080005.1. Taxonomy (NCBI): domain Eukaryota; kingdom Metazoa; phylum Mollusca; class Bivalvia; order Mytilida; family Modiolidae; genus Gigantidas; species Gigantidas platifrons. The sequence continues at coordinate 159,715 of MJUT01023520.1, forward strand.
TTACAGTTTAAGTTCGAATTTCGCTCCGGTCGAATGATTTTGGCTGAGTTATGGCCCTTGAACTTGTATTTTTTGTTTAAATTTTAAGTTTTCCGTATTTTTTGTTTACGTCCTTTGATATATTGACTTGATATTTGGTATGTGGCTATATCTAGATGAGTTACAGTTTAAGTTCGAATTTCATTCTGGTCGAATGATCTTTGGCTGAGTTATGGCCCTTGAACTTGTAATTTAAAATCTAGTCACTGCAAGGTGATACTTCTAATATTTTAGGTCCTCAGATTTTTGTGGCCGGTAGGGGACAATGTATTGCTATGTGCAATACTTTCAGAATTCTTGTTTTATTAATGAAAATATAAAACAATAAAACAAAAACGTTCGTACATAGATATAACAATGAAATTGTTCCAATTTCGGAATAATAGATTGGATATGCACTCGAACTTCCATGTCAATATCATCTGAAATATCTGTTCTGTCACATCTGACATCTTGGAAAAAGTTTCTCAGAACCTATCGTAGTATAAAATCCGCACCCCCATCCCCGAAAATCCCGTTATGGGTAAATTTATGCGGCTAATACAAGCCTTTCTACGGTATATGATATTTGATCATGTGGAGTTCACTGTACCAAAAGGGGCTGTAGTTGTCGTGGTCGTATAGTAGTTGGATTTACATCTACCTATGCTATCAGCGCCTATCACACCTAAAGTTGTGAGTTCGAACCCTGTTCATGACGAGGTGTACTCAATACAACATTATGTGATAAAGTTTGTCAGTGAATTGTGGCAGGTCGGCGGTTTTCTCCGTGTACTCCGGTTTCCTCCACCAATAAAGCTGACTGCCACGATATAATTTGAATATTGTTGAAAGTGGTGTTAAACACCCTAATTCTAAACCCTGAACCTGTACCAAAAAAAAAAAGAAAAAGCTTTATGACTAAATAACACTGAAGTTTATTTATCTCTATTATTAGGTCTCAAAACCACATGATTGCATGATAAATAGACAATATCAGTACAGTGTCTTAAAATATAAAGTTTATGTGTATGAGGCTTAAAAACTGGGATAAAGGCGAGGTTCACAGACTCTTTCCCCACTTGTGTGCTGAATACACATAAACTTAATATTTTAAGACTATGCCTTAATATTGTGTTTATCCTGCAGAAAAGTCAACTTAATCCATTGAAGTTTAAATATTGAATTAGATAATAAAATGATATAATTATTCCTTGATTGCCTCTTTTGATATTTTCTGTCAACAGGAAGTGAAATGTATTTACAACTAGGTTCCCAAACTCTACAGGTAACATGTGGAAAGGGTAACCAGAAAAAGTTATTATTTCTGTCATTGATAGTATATAACAAAGATTTATCCAGTCAATGTAATTTGCCTGCTCAAATAGAACAAGCGCAGGATAAATACAGACTCTCAATCTATTTTTAGATACATCAAGAGCACCAAGGGAGGGTGAAGTTCACGGTAAAGGATATTACTTTGCTGACAGAGAAACGATGGACGAACAAATCAGAGAAGGGAGATATATAGAATGGGGAGAATTCAACGGCAATATATATGGAACCAAGCTTGACTCGATTCATGACGTTACAATGAGTGGAAAAATGTGTGTCTTGGATGTTAGTCCTACAGTAAGTTATAAAATAATAGTCAGTGACTTGTGGCAGGTCGGTGGTTTCCTCCACCAATAAAACTGACCGCCACGATATAACTGAAATTTGTTTTTTTTTCTGGAGAGAAATAGCATCAACCATCAAATTTATACTACTCCAATATATATATATATTAGTGTTTTACTATATAATTTATTACAACTACAGTTACTATGCTTTACACAATGTAGTGAAATATTTCTGGATTTCTATGAATTAGAATCATCTTAACCAATGTAATTAGCATCGTGAGAGGAATCGTTCTTTCAGTTCCATTGACAACATTATTTTATTTTTTTGTCATGATTTTTTTCAGTCATTAAAAGTATTAAAGACAGCAGAGTACATGCCATTTGTGGTATTTATAGCTGCTCCAGGAATGGATGCTTTGAAAAGAATGTACGAGGAGGGAAGACGGAGAGGCTTGGTTGGACATAAAGGGGTAATTATAGCCAATCATTTATTGTGACTTCATATGTTGTTGAATCTGTCTTCAATGTAATTTTGCGGGACCGGATGGCTCAGTGAGTTACGTAGTTGGATTACCTAACAACTCATACAAGCCTATCACCAATACGGCGTGGGTTCGCGCCCACCTTTGTAAATTACAAAAAAGGGTGCACTCGACTCGCAGCTGCAAGTGATAAAGTTTACCAGTTGCTTGCATATGATCGGTGGTTCTCTCCAGGTACTCCGGCTTCTTCCACCACTAAAACTGGTCGCCATGATATAGCTGAAAGTGGCATTAAACACCAAAAATTAAATCAATCAAATCAATGTGATTTTGCTCTGTGGAATTTATTCTCGCAAAACAAAGTGTGTGTATCGAGAATTTGTGAAGCGACGCCGATATAATTTCACCGAGATGCACAACTCAAAAATCATCGATAATATCTTGCTATAGACTTTAATATAGTGTTACTAACTGGCTGTTTCTGTATTGGCCCTGGTATAGATTCGAGGTGAGCCGTATTGGCCCCGAGACCCGTAGGGCCGAGGGCCAATACTGCTGACCGAGAATCTATACCAGGGCCAATACAGAAACAGCCAGTTCGTAACACTTTTATTAAATAATCTAACTGGTCCGTATGACAGGGCCGTATGAACATTTTTACAGGGCCGTATGGATAAATTAACAGGGCTGTATGGATATATTGACAGGGCTGTATGGATATATCGACAGGGCTGTATGGATATATTGACAGGGCCGTATGGATATATTGACAGGGCCGTATGATCATGGTTTTTAGGGCACTAATGATGACCAATAATATAGTGTTACTAACTGGCTTGACAATGATGATTACTTTTACCTATGTAACATTTTGCCACCAACAGCAGTATTCGGAACGCACCTATGACAAAACATGTTTCCTTCCCCTAAACTGTAATATCCCCTCGAACTGCTGATGACGATCTCATATGAAAACATGATTTTGAATAAAAGTATGATTCTTCATTTGTACAATTATGCAAAAGAGAAAGTTTTGAAATGAACTCCTCTATGTAAAATGCAGCTCGGATTAAAACCGGAAGTGAATTTATCCGTATTGGCCCCGGGTTAGTACTTATTGGCCCGGGGCCGAAATGCCATATTAAAATAGGCAATTAATATGAGAGGAAAAATTAAAACCGTATTAGTCAGGCAGATTTTGTCATAATAGGACAGATTTTTACATATTATTTAATAAATATAAATATAGAGATAACATGGTCATTTCCATATCGGTCTCGGTATCATCCCGAGACTTCCATATCAGCCCAAGGCGACAGCTGAGGGATGATACCAGGACCTATATGGAAAAGGCTATGTTATAATCTGTTTATCACATATCTATGACTGAACTAAATAAATTGTAAATGAATAAATGAATTTATGTTTATTCATCAAAATAACAACAAAATAAATAACGTGTAAAAATCAATAAAATAATTCACCGTAATTTATCACAGGTATTAAACATAGCTTTTCAATAAATCAGAGTTCCAATTCTTATCATTGGTGCCATAAAATATTATTGTCACATTTCCCTGGCAGGGGTGTGGAATTGCCATGCCCGACTCGCCTGACTCGTACATAGAATCTGCCGGACAAGTAGATTTTCCTGGCTAGCTTGTTCGGGGACAAGTAAAGATCAACAAATAAAGATAATTCCTGTTTAAAGTACTCTGACAAGACAATTCCTCAAATGATAATATATCGTAAATATTGACGGTTATAGAGATAAATGTATTAAATTTTTTTATATTGGAAGCGATCGTGTCAGTGGTGTTCCGAAAGCAGCTAAAAATAACCAGAATTGTGCATGTTCTAAGTTGAATATTACGACCCGATTGCAATGATAATTGTACTGCATTTACTTAGCGATAACCGGGACCATGTAACAGGTTTTTATTGGAGTTCCGAATGTGACGTTTCCTTGCTTGTCCATACTTTTCGTAAACCAACATGGCCTAACTTCCGTGAACATATGATACAAATGGGTTGCAGTCGTTACAATGCCAATGGACAAATATTTAATAATAATTTAATTTGATGTGAATACTGCAATCCGATTGGCTGATCCACCTGGAGCAACATTGGTTATACCACAGGGACTTGCTCCCGGTGAATAAAAAGATCGACTATCCACAGTCTAGTGTATATATGTGGATAGTCGATCTTTTTATTCACCGGGAGCAAGTCCCTGTGGTTATACTCAGTAATCTGGGTTGGTATTGTGATGTCTCCAACGTGTTCATCCGCTAACGACAAATTCAAATAGTCACATGAAATAATCGCAATTAAAATCGAGGAATCATTAAATTTTGTTGTAAAAATTTAATTATAAGGAATATTTGAAATTGTTGAACAGGTTATACTTGCATAACCTGGTTTGGGTCAGTTTACGGTTTTCATAAACCGCTACACGGTTTATTAAGCGTAAACTTGCCCAAACCAGGTTATATTGTATAATCTGTTCAACAATTTCAAATATTCCTTAAATAAAAAAGACTGAGAAAGATTCTGGCCACAATGAACATCACAAGAAAGTTAACAAACGCCAAACTCTAGCGGAAAAGGACACATAATTCGAGGAAAAACACCCAATGGACTGTTCAGTCCAAGGGGCTAACCGATTTCTTATGTTTACTGCTGAATTCTGATAGTGTCTCATATTACAATATCTGCAGAAATCATTAATGTTTATTGGCAAAATCGTGGACAGAATGGATACTTATCATCCCACCAGTAAAAAAAAAAAAATGAAAGCGAAGTATGAAGACGCCACTAAAACTAAATACGTGGCTGGTTTGATGGATAAAGCCATTGCCAAGGTTAATGAAATTCAAAATGAACTTTATTTATATGAGGATATTTTTCAACACAGCGTATTCTGTATCTAATAACAACCGGCTATTCTCTGACTGCATATTCCTATCTGAAATCCAAATTTAAAATGGCCTTCATTTGGGCAGTGATCACTTAGACAGGGATGTTTGTGTTAACTTTATTAAAACTATATTTCAAATTTTATGCAATGATGTAATAGACAAAGTTCAATTTAGCAACTGTGCAAGTATCAAATGTTTTTACAAAAAAAAACGGGACAAGTAGGATTTTGTCCGGACAAGTAACTTTTTTCAGATTACTTGCCCGGGGACAAGTAGAACATTTCAGTATTTCCACACCCCTACCTGGATATTTGAGTATGTGAATAGTGTTATTCTGGAGTTGGGCAAATTGGGAGCCAAAACGATAACGGTTTGCTTAATAGAGTTATTATTTGTAACCGTTGACTGGACAGAGTTATTACTGACGAAAATTGGAGTAACTGTTCTATTTTCCTAGTTCTCAATAGTAGATACGATGGCATAAATATCAACATTCGCCATCACTAAGATATCTACTGATGGAAGCTTGGATACATTTCAAGGAATCGGGTTCGTAATCATCTTTGAATTTCGTGAGCGCTGAAAAAAAATCTTTCCAGGTGCATGTACATTTCCTCGACTCCAATATATACTCAGGATTACGGTATTCTCCCACAGTTGATAGCCAATCCATGAATATCTCCGTTGTATCGGTTTTTTGTATGATGTTTGCTTACGTGTCACGATGACGTCACCGACGCAGGGCACAATAACCGGTTATTTGCCACGGGCACTGATGGATCGGGAACGTCTTAGTTTATCACACATGCAAAACGGTAGTACAAATATGTGATAAGGTGTTTTACGAAATCAAAAATTGTTCAAGGTGACGTCAATATTACCGAGATGCACATTAAAAATCAACACTAATGAGTTTGTATCACGCTCGTTGCTTGATAATAGATATCATGTCTAAATATCAAAATTTGCAAATTATCAATTATATCTTACTATAAACTCTATAGATTTTTATATCACACTGGCAGACCTGTGTCTAGAATAAATTTGATTTTGCAGGTCCTTGTAAAAAATCACATTTACAAGATTATGAGCCCCGATCAGGTCAAAACCACAGACTATAGAACTAGTATTTATTGCTTCTGTGCTAAGGACACAGCATTAAGGAGAAAGGGCAAAGACTGGTTGGCTTGGAATCAGCATAATGTGTCTGAGTGGGGAGACATGTCTATCCACAGACTGTTGTTTCAGTGAACTAGCTCTATTAAAATCCAACGAAGCGTGTTGGTCTAATACAAAGCGGACCTCATCATCATTTCATTGAAAAGTAACCTTTTCTCATCATGATATAGCTGAAAAATTGCTCTGAGTCAAACAAAAATCACTCGTTCAATGTGATTTTGCTCTGAGAAATTTATTCTTGCAAAACAAATCAACGATAGAATTTTTCTAAAAGATACACATTAGAAATTTGTCAAGGATATGACGTCAGTGTTATAACACAAAGATACACATTAGAAATTTGTCAAGGATATGACGTCAGTGTTATAACACAAAGATACACATTTGAAATCAATGATGATTTGTTTATATCACGCTTGTTACTTGAAAATAGGGGAACAGGACAAAAGCCCCCAGATCAGGCCTAAAATAAAAATGTAATTGTTAGCCATTGCTGCCCGACCCAAGATTTTACGTGCGACTCAAAAATATTTTTAACCTGTGTGGAAAATTATTTTTTTTTGTACTATAATTTTACGATCATGTCCGTTCCGGTGCGTTATCATGCCAGAGCTGGTGAAAATCCTCGGACCTGACCGGCAGAATAATGGTCGGTCCGACTAATTAATGACTCGTGTCTGTCCCAATGTCCGTCACGAAATATTACTTTGTGGTCGTCCAGTTGGCGATTGAAATTTATTCACTCCCAGTTTCCACTGCCAATTGCATTAAATTCCATTTTCAGTTTTATTAAGATGTCAGACAGAGACTTGAAATTTGTTTATTTTAAATAAATTTTATTCTGTCAGACCGACACGTTCCTATTTGTAATCGAAACTCCTATTACATAAATGTAAACATCCTTCTAGTAGGAACATACGAGCAACTGCAAAACGTGGAACATTATAACTGAAATATATTACTGAGCACATAAATACGTTGACTTCCACACTCCTCAAGTATCAAAGATTGTTTGTGTTTAATTAAATATGTTTTGAGATGCTCATATATTGAAGATGACAACAGATTCATTTTCTTAACTGAAATTAAAAATGCAGGTAAACTGGAAACTGACATTGATGTATAATATTCGGAACGCGATCGGACCATTAGATACGGATTGTTGGTTATATCTGCCTTATCATTTTAGATGAAAATATGTATACAGAAAAACACTTAATTGACTTGTTTAATGATCATGAATATAGGTAATCTTGCATTCAGTTCTGTATGAAAAACAAAATTTGACAGGTTAGATACAATATTACAAAAAAACAAAAAAATGGTGGGACAGACACAAAGGCCATGGGTCAGACAGAACCCCATCCACATTGCCATTGATTTTGACAAAACACTAAATGTAATTAAGGAAATTGAACTAAGTACAAAAACATGCAACAAAGATGTACATCCTTTTTAGGCTATGAAAAGGTACATTTTCATTAAAAAAAAAAAAAAATTAGCCTCCCTACCGACCCACATATTTTAAGGGCAGTCAGCAACAGCAAACAAAGATATATTTAGGCTTGTCCTCAAAAAGGAAAATTTATAAATCATTGATAATATCTTGTTATAGACTCTATAGGTTTTATACGATATCACAAAGCGGCCGTCATGGTCATGATCGTATAGTAGTTGGATTTACAAGTACCGGTGCAATCAGTGCCTATCACCACTAAAGTTGTGAATTCGAAATGGTGTTTGACGCCACTTTCAACAATATTGCAGTTATATCGTGGCGGTCAGTTTTATTAGTGGAGGAAAATTGAGTACCTGGATAATAACACCGACCTGTCGCAAGTCACTGACAATCTTTATCATATAATGTTGTGATTGACATTTAGTTTAACATTATCTGAATTGTTTTACCATCGATTCAATAATAAAGCGAAAATTAGATACTCGTGTTAAAGAACATTCAAAAATTCATTTACAATAGCAATAGTTTATGACTTATCACCGGGTTTGTAACTAGATTAACACGACGGGTATCACTAGTGGAGCAGGAACTGCTACCCTTCCGGAGCACCTGAGTTCACCCTCGGTTTTTAGTGGGGTTCGTGTTTCTTGATCTTTGGTTTTATATGTATGTTTGGTAGATCATTGTTTGTACTTTTGTTTATTTTCTCTTGGCCATTGTGTTATCTGTTCTTCTTCGATATATGGATTCTGATTACCCCTTTGGTATCTTCAAACTCTTCTTATGTACATGATTGTAATAACTTCAAAGCTGTTTCTTTATCTTATTATTGATCTAGATGTACATTTCAATATTTTGTCATGTTGCTTTTGCAAGATCTTATTTTTTTACTCTGAAAGTCAGTGTGACCAATAAATATTGGCAAACACTTCAATACTGTGTAAGAAATTTACATTATATTTGTTAAAGATCTTAAAACATTTTATTATTAACTTTTTAGGCAAGTTCTTGAAATATTTTATTGTTTACTTTTTAGGCAAGTTCTTAAAACATTTTATTATTTACTTTTTAGGCAAGTTCTTAAAACATTTTATTATTTACTTTTTAGGCAAGTTCTTAAAACATTTTATTATTTACTTTTTAGGCAAGTTCTTAAAACATTTTATTATTTACTTTTTAGGCAAGTGGTCCTGGTACCATAGAAGTAAAAACAGTAAGTATTATGATTTTGTTGTGGATTAAAGAATAACCACATCGGCTTGGTTTGTTTTAGGTTTATGCCACTTCCAACAATATTTCAGTTATATCATGGCGGTCAGTTTTATTGATGGAGGAACCCGGAGAAATCCACAGACCTGTCGCAAGTCACTGACAAACTTTATCACATAATGTTGTATCCAGTACACTTTGGCTTTGCGGGATTTGAACTCACCAATTGAGTGGTGATAGGCACTGATTGCATAGGTAGTTATAAATCCAACTACCATACGATCAGAACCATGACAGCCCCCAACCGCATCGGTGGTGTAATGGTTACCATGGTTGCTACGAGTGTGGTAGGGGACGTCATGGTCGTGATCGTGATAGTAGTAGGATTTACAACTACCTATGCAATCAGTGCCTATCACCACTAAAGTTGTGAGATTTTTTACGATACCACAATGGCAGATCTGTCTAGAATCACATAGATTTTGTAGGTCCTTGTCAAAAATCACATTTATAAGATTATGAGTCTAGATGGGGTCAAGCAAAAGACTATAGAACTAGTATTTACTGCTTCTATGTCAAACACACAGCACTAACGTGTAATAGCAAAGACTGGTCGGCTAAAAATCAGGAAAATGTGTTCAAGTAGAGTGACTTGTCTACCCAAGAACTGTTGTTTCATTAATTCTTAAACAAATATTTCAATTGTTTATGAAATCTTAATGTTCCAAAAATTAATGAATTAAAATACAGAGGAAAAAAAGTCTTGAATCATGTTATTAAATATAAAGAAAATTTTACATATCCAAACAGTTAAACAAGGACACAGAAAAAAATATATATATGAAACAAAAACCATTAACTTATACTTTTTATTATTGGGGGGCTTTTTGTCCGGCAGGCTTTTGTCCTAGACCCGAGCTAGCACCATAACAACCCATACAGATTTATATAGATGCCTTCTAGGTTATTATACCACTTTGCAGCTCTCATGGACATTACTGCAAGACATAATCTATCACACAGGAGGCAAGCAGGTCAACCATTAGATTAACACAGCAGTTACTTATTGTATAAAACATTTAACTAAAGGGAGATAAACCTTTTCTAAGGGAGACAATCTATTGGTCCTAGATGTAAATTATTTATGGGTCATGATTATAATTATTGTTGATTCTCCATTTTTACCTATTTACTTAAATAATAAATAATAAAAAAACGGAGCATGATTTTTACCAAAACATTCAGGAACTTAAATAATATTTTATTTTCACAGGAGCATGATTTTTATTAAACAATTCAGGAACTTAAATAATATTTTATTATACCCCCACTCGCAGAGTGGTGGGTATACTGGAATACCCTTGTCCGTTCGTCCGTCCCTAAACCTTGTGTACGTAACTAGTCATTTGTCTTTTGTTGGATTTTATTCATATTTCGTATCTTTTTTTTTTTTATATTTCGTATCTTGGTTGGCCATGATCTAATCATGCGCATATTATACCGATTTCACGGATGGTTGATTTTTGCGAGAGTTATAGCCCTTTTCATGTTTGTTTGACCATACATCCGTCAACACATCTTGTGTACGCAACTAGTCATTTGTCTTTTATGGCATTTTATTCATATTTGGTATCTTGGTTGGCCATGATCTAAGCATGCGCATATTATACCGATTTCACGGATGGTTGATTTTTGCGAGAGTTATAGCCCTTTTCATGTTTGTTTGACCATATGTCCATCCGCACATCTTGTGTACGCAACTAGTCATTTGTCTTTTGTCGCATTTTATTCATATTTGGTATCTTGGTTGGCCATGATCTGAGCATGTGCATATTATACCGATTTCACGGATGGTCTTGATTCCAACACTCTTTACACTCCTTTATGCCTCTCCACCACGTTAAGTCCCACTATAATCTAATATTTTACTACAAATCAACATGTAGAGCGAGTGGGGGGTATCACAGCACGACAATGCGTGCAGTTTCATTTTTTACCATACCATTCAGGAGCTTAAATAATATTTCATTTTTACAGGAGCATGATTTTTACCATACCATTCAGGAGCTTAAATGATATTTTATTTTCACAGGAGCATGATTTTTACCAAGCCATTCAGGAGCTTAAATAATATTTTATTTCCACAGGAGCATGATTTTTACCAAACCATTCAGGAAAGTCAGCAGGTTGAGAGAGTATATAAAGGAATGTTTGATTTTACGATCGTCAACGATGACTTTGAAGAGACTTACAGGACTTTGAGAAGAGAACTTGACAATTTGAGTGCTGAGCAGCAATGGGTTCCAATTAACTGGGTGTATTAGAAGAAGAGGATTTGATTGGATCATTTTATATTTGGGGTCAAAGGTCATGCATCAGTAGAGTGCTCTTGTTAAAATATGCTTGATCAATTATATCATATTTACAATATTGATTTTTATTGAGAATAGACGACTCGTTAAATTTGTAATTGGTATCCTTTTTTTTTTTGTAATTGAATGAAAATAATGAGTTCAAGGACACTTTAAATCACTGTTTTAATTAATATATATATATTGCTCATTATTTTTCATTCTACCCTAAATTTTCACTTTAAATAGCTATTTCAGTGCTTTTACACTGAATTACTTATTTTAGTGGATATCCAACAAATATTTATACAGTAACAGTTCATATAAGATAGGATTTGAAACTATAAACTGGAAAAGAATATTGTTAAATAAAACCTATTTTTTGGACGGATGCAATTTTGTACTGAATGATATACCAAATTCTTTACGTAATCTAAAAAAAACAACAACAAAAAGACGAAAAAGAATGATGATTTCGACAATGCCTGTCTCCCCACACAAATAGCTCTATTTCAAGTTCATTTTTTGCAAGCTACTTCATTTTTGTTATGGAATCATTGACGACAATCTTAACCTGTTACAGAAGAATATCAGGGATATCTTCCATCAGTATGACAAATTCTGTCTTTTCCTGAAAAAGGCGCAGCTGAATGAGGGCAAAAGATGTAGAATTTCCCACAAGATTTTGGCCATTGTATTGTCTGTCCTTTGATTTACAGCTTCTGATAACCCCTTATCATCATCTTTAAAACTTTTCTTGAAGAGAATATTCTATTACAAATATTTGGAAATGTAATTTTTGTGATTCTCGCCTGTCTATAAATTCAGTGATTTGAAAAGTTCAATGATCCATGCCTATTATATGAAAAACATCACTATGTCATCCCATATGTTCATTGTGATATGTCGTGTACAGCACACTTTGCCGGATATAAAAGATTTTTTTTGTACAGCCACCACTGTGTATATTTATATGTAATATGTTACAGGTGTATATATATATATTTAGAACCTGAATTAAAAAAAACCAAGGCAGCAACTATAATGTGTTTTATTTAATAATGAAATTTTATGTTATTTGGAATTATGGTAAATAACTTTGTATACATATGTCATGGGCATTTTTTGTGAAAGTTATTTAATTTTCAAGGTTTTGTAAAATGATTGGTCCCTTTAGGCCAGAATCTACCCAATCAAATGCAATTATTAAGTATTTTTGAAATTTTTGGTACTTGCCATCACTTCAGTTTTTGCCAAAAATGTAATTTTTTTTCTCAAAGTGCCACATCAAGCTATGGGGCCAAATATAAAGATAAATTAGACTTTTTTTTATCATGCTGACCTCTTGACCTATAAAAAAAGACAAGAGTTTTTATCATCAATTATTTATATACCATAGTGATCATGACAGTTTTACTATTCAATGGGAGCCATTGTGATCGTAATCGTATGGTAGTAGGATTTACAACAAAATGTGCAATCAGTGCCTATCAACACTAACGTTGTGAGTTCGAACTCCATTCATGGCGAGTTGTACTAGATACAAAATTATGTGATAAAGTTTGTCAGTGACTTGTTGCAGGTCGGTCAGTGGTTTTATCCGGGTACTCTGGTTTCCTCCACCATGATGTAGCTGAATTATTGTTGAAAGTGGTGTTAGCCATCATAAACCAAACCTACTATTAAATGATTACTTCAAACAAATTTTTCATTTTGGCCTCGTATTGGATTTATTCAATAAAATACTTTTCTATGCTAAGTGAAAGTAGAGCTATGGTGTTTCAATAAGTGCAAATTTTGACAATGTCTTATCCTGATCGGCTGATTTATTGGAGTCTGACCTTGAAACTTTGACATGACAAAAATTTTTATTCTCAAAGTACATCATTAATTTTTTTTTATATATATAAAAAGTTGATTTATGGGCTTTCAGTTTTTATCATGTTAAAAAAATGATGACTTAAAATCTTAAATAATACGTTTGAAATATAAATAAAAAATTGAGACAAAAAAAATAACTTTGATTTACTATTAAGTGAAAGCTTAATTACACCTGGGAGGGAGTAGAAATAAACCAATCTATTGTAAACCGATACCAATGTGGGAAACCTTATGCAAATTCTAATTGATGTGCATTGAAGCAGCACATTTTGTTTACCATATCAAGTTTAATATGTATCGTTGATTTTTTTTTCCCTTTCATTTTTGTCCTTTTTTTCATTATTTATATATGATGCAAGTTACACTCCTAAGAGAATTAATTTTTTTAAAGGAATAAATTTACAATAATTTTTGGTTACCCTTGGTTACATGAAATATTATAATAATATTGCAAATATTATTTTTAATGTACATTATATACAAATTATTCTTCTTCTTGGATTATATTACAAGTAATAGGGAAAGATATTTTGCACTTGTTAAAAAATCTTTTTTTGCGATAATTTATTCACATTAATGGCATGAGTTCATAATATTTTACATCGAAGATCCTGTTACAATTGTAAGAGGGGCCTGGGTAACTCAGTGAGTTAGGTCGTTGGATCTAACAGCTCATATAAGCCTGTCACCAATATGGCGTGGGTTCGTGCCCAGCTTTGTAAATTACAAAAAAGGATGCACTTGAGCCGCAAGTGATAAAGTTTACCCGTTGCTTGCCCAGGGTCAGTGGTTCTCTCTGGGTACTCCGGCTTCCTCCACCACTAAAACTGGTCGCCATGATATAGCTGAAATATTGCTGAAAGTGGCGTTAAACACCAAAAATTCAAATTCATACAATTGTAAGATGAAGAACAGCAATAAGATTACTGTTCCTTACTTCTTTTTCATTTTCAAGTGTAGAATTTTATAATTATTGCACTAATATTCCTCAATATTAGTGCAATAACCCCTTTATACCAAATATTTCAATCTGTGGCAATTAAATTTCACCAACATGTATTCAATTTAATTCTGTGGTCTTGTTTATCTCTTGTCTGCTTGCAGGCAAATATTGTTTTACCCGGAACCTCTCTAGTGTGTACCAAAATTGAAGGAGAAAGTATGGAATACAATATCAGTCAAGATGCAATATTTTGAACTCATTCGGAAATGCTCTACTTTTTAGGTATATTTATTCAGGAAGACTAATAAAAATATTAGCAAATATTGCATTTTTGTTTCTTTTAAAAAGAAATCTACATGAAATATTTGATACTATATTATAATTTCATTTATGTTAAACAGCAAAATCAAATCAAATCTAATCTTTTATGGTTACTAATATACATATGCCCTCTAGTGATATAATTTCTTTTATAATGATAATAAATATAAAAAAAGTACCATAATTCATTCTTTCATCTGACATAGTCATTGTTTTCAATACAGGACTTTCATATGTAAATACCCATTTTTTAAATTGTATTGCAATACATTTATTTTGAGTCATATCTGTTTCATATACATATGTAAGTGTGTACGCCACATATCATATATTCCATTGTATAAACGTCATCCTTTTTTCTGACAAATTAACCTTGCGGCTTATACAAAGGTGGGGCTTATTTATTATCACTGAATATACATTTTGTCATTCTGCAAGTACATCATCAGAATATTTAGAAGTGTATGCTTTTTTTCCAACCAAATTATAAAACCAATTATTGACAACAGAAACGGTTGCCCTTACATTCCAGCAATTTTATGTGACATTTAATTTGACATCGTGGAGATGACTCTGCAAAAAGCATATCGTTCAAGCAAGAATATAAATATCATGCATACATATCAGAGATCAAGAGGTCAAAGGTTGTAAATAATAATAAGATCATTTTTTGACTGTGTAGCTATGTTTATATAGTAGTCCAGAAACCATTCGTTTGGAAAGGCATTTGTGTGTGTGTGTGTCGTGCATAAAATTGAAATTAAAAAATTTCAGATTTAGTATTAAAGTTGAACACCATAATATTGAGGAATTACATTTTTTAAATTGGAAAACTTTAGATTGACATTTTTTTTAATTAACATTATATTATTGAGTACCTGTAGTTGTCTTTTAAGATGAACATATCGCTATGCAAGGTATTACTGTGTAGTGACTGATTTTCTCCCATTTATTTGTAAGTCACGTGTTTTAAGAAGAACATATCGTTTTGCAATCTATTACTGTGTAGTGACTGATTTTCTCCCGTATAATTTGTAAATCACGTGTTTTAAGATGAACATATTGTTATGCAAGGTATTACTGTGTAGTGACTGATTTTCTCCCGTATAATTTGTAAATCATGTGTAGACAAACATCGTTATACAATCTATTACTGTGTAGTGACTGATTTTCTCCAGTATAATTTGTAAATCATGTGTAGACAAACATCGTTATACAATCTATTACTGTGTAGTGACTGATTTTCTCCCGTATAATTTGTAAATCACGTGTTTTAAGACAAACATATTGTTATACAAGGTATTACTGTGTAGTGACTGATTTTCTCCCCTATAATTTGTAATTGATTTACAAGAGAAAGTCGACTTTGTTTACTATCTTGATAGAGTGATACAGGTATAGTCTCCCTTTGTGATACAGTTATCTCCCCTTTATATTGCCACACACACACCTTTTTTCTGCAGTGAAAATGTGTCCAAATTAGAGAGATTGTCTCTCTTGAGAGGAACAATTCATTAGTATTTTACTATCTCAGTGTATCTGAAATCTGTCCTTATAAGATAGGTGTCCTTTGATAGGGGTGGTCTTGTAAGAAGGGTTATATTGTACGAAGATTTATCATATAAATATCATAGAAATTGTAGTAACAATGAATTTCACATTTTCAGGAATCTTGATAAAGTGAACAAATTATTATAGCAGTGCGATTATTGTACAACAATGGAATAAAGTGCCTCTGTAATATGTTAATTACTGTAAACTTTTACCTTTACAATATTTTCAATTTTTTTTTTATTTCTTGTATAGTACTATAACTTATATTGTGGAATATATTTCTATTTTCATCGGGGCCGTGATGGTCATGATTGTATGGTAGTTGTATTTACAACTACCTATGTAATTAGTGCATATGATTACTAACGTTGTGAGATCGAACTCTGTTAATGGCAAGGTGTACTTGATGCAACGTTATGTGATAAAGTTTGTCAGTGTCAGATGTTAGTGGTGATAGGCACTGATTGCATAGTTAGTTGTAAATCCAACCACCATATGATCACGACATTGACAGCCCCGAAATAATTGTATAACACTGAAGATTCATTAAATTTTATGGTAAGACATTTTTATTTTGGTTTGACGGAAAACAAGATGTTTACAAACATATCTATATATGTGTGATTTTGTTGATTATTATAATTACTTCCTCTGCTAAATATGCAAATTTGTGAACTAGATTTCATTGTTCGATGTTTCCCATGACAACCAGGAGAATTCATTGTTTTCTTTTATACAGCAGAGAGACAGATAACATGATATTCTCATATAGTTAAGGCCAAAAAAAAAATAATTCTGCTAACCTTACCCTACCGTCCATAATTTTTAGTACATACACATAAATTTTTATTGCCATATTTGGACAAGCACTGTTAAAGTCAGAACCTTGTCTTGTATTACCAAGGTAAAAAATAATTTCACAAGTCTTACATTCCTACAGCCCTATTTTGTTTTTTCAAGAATATTAGCAGAACCACAGGTATTTGTTTCCTTGTCCAATTAAATGAAAAAACATGTACTATTTTATGAAAACATATTTTGACAATCTGTTTAAAATCACATCACTCACAACAATTGTGATTTTAATCAGATTGATATTTTGATAGATATTATATACTTATCCAACCTTTGACTTTTTAGTGATATATATATTTATATATACATGTACTTGTATGCAAAGTTGGCTTTCAAAGATAATTGATTGTAGTTGTACATTATACAAATTATATATTTGATTATAACAAAAACCTATTAAAACTTAATAAGACCTCTGATTTTTTTTTTCATTTTTTGTGTCGACAGAAATGAATAATAAAAAAAAAGGCCTGGGTGGTTCAATGAGTTTGGCAGTTGGGTTACCTAACGACTATCACCAATATGGCGTGGGTTCGTGTCTGGCCTTGTAAATTACAAAAAAGGGGTGCACTCAACTCGCAGCCGCAAGTTTACCAGTAGCTTGCCCATGGACGGTGGTTCTCTCCGAGTACTCCGGCTTCTTCCAACACTAAAACTAGTCGCCAGGATATGGCTGAAATATTGCTGAAAGTGGTGTTAAAACACAATTAATCAAATCAATCAATCAACTGAATGAAACACTGATATCTGAACTGATTCTGGAATAACAAAAAATCTATTAAAATTAATAAAACATGCGATTTTTTTACATTTTTTTGTGTCTACTACGATAAATAAAACATAGATATCTATACTAATTCTGGAATATCCTTCATAAGGTATGGTACTGTCAAAGTCAAAAGATTGCTGGGATTAAAAAAAAATCATAGATATCTTAATCCAAGTCTGGAATAACCTTTATCAGGTACATAATACGGTACACTCTTAGTCCAAAGATTGCTAGAGGTTGTAGTGACCTTGATCGTATGGTAGTTGGATTTACAACTACCTATGCAATCAGTGCCTATCACCACTAATGTTGTGAGTTCAAATCTCGATCAGGGCGAGGTGTACAACATTATGTGATAAAGTTTGTCAGTGACTTGCAACAGATCGGTGGTCCTCCGGTTTCCTCCACCAATAAAACTGACCGCCACGATATAACTGAAATATTGTTGAAAGTGGCGTTAAACACCATCAAACAAAAAACTAAAGATTGCTGATGCTGAGACAGGTATTGCTTTTCTGACAGTATCTGTGTTGTTAACAATGTCAGGTTTTTGAGATTACTGTATACAGAGAAACTTGTGCAATCTGACACCCAAGTTTTCCGACATCCGACAAAAATTTATAGTCCCAATGTATTTCTGTTAACTAAAATAAAACCTGAGTATTCCGACATCCTGTACAATCTGACACATTTCCCTTGGCGTGTCAGATTGGACAGGTTCCACTGTATAACTCAATCTGCATGTAAGTCAGAAGGCCTTTCCATCACTGAAGATTGTATGGTAGTTTGATTTAAAACTACCTATGCAATCGATGCCGATCACCACTAAAGTTTTTGAGTTCAAATCCTGCTCATGGCGAGATGTACTCGATACAACATTATGTGATAAAGTTTGTCAGTGACTTGCGATAGATAGGTCGGTGTTTTTCTCCGGGTACTCCAGTTTTCTCCACCAATAAAACTGACTGCCACGATATAGCTGAAAGTGGTGTTTAACTCCATAACACTTGCCCCCATCACCAGTACCCAGCAGAGTACTGACTTAAAACCAATAAATACTAATATGATAGATGCTTATGTGTAATTAGAGTTAGTAATTGATCGTTGTTGAACAACAATCCAGCTACATCATGGCAAGAACGAGTCACATTTCGATGAGATGATGATGTCCGATTTGTACTAGACTAGCACTCTTAGTTCAATTTTTAAAGTGTTAGCTCACTGAAACAACAGTCACAGGTGGTAAACATGTTGCTCCACTTGTACACATTTGATTAATTCCAAACCAAACAGTCTTTGCTCTTACTCCTTAATACTGTGTGCTTAACAGAGAAGCAGCAAATAAAAATTGTACAGTCTGAACCCACGCTTTACTGCACTTGAGGCAGGCATACTAACCATTACATCCCTGATGTGGTTTGTGTAATAAGAAAGGCCCGGGTGGCTCAATGAGTTGGATTACCTAACAACTCATACAAGCCGATCACCAATATGGCGTGGGTTCCTGCCAGACTTTAAAAGACAAAAAAGGGTTCACTCGACTCGCAGCCGCAAGTGATAAAGTTTACCAGTTGCTTGCCCATGGATTAATATCAGNATAACCACTTGTTTCCGAATCCTATTGATTAATTTAAATGTCTGTACAATTTATATGTGCATTATCATAATGTGTAATATTGAATTAATTAATAAAATATGTTTATACTAATTCCAAACCAAACAGTCTTTGCTCTTACTCCTTAATACTGTGTGCTTAACAGAGAAACAACAAATAAAAATTGTACAGTCTGACCATGGCTTGAACCCACGATTTACTGCACTTGAGGCAGGCATACTAACCATTACATCCCTGATGTGGTTTGTGTAATAAGAAGGACCCCGGTGGCTCAATGAGTTAGTTAGTTGGATTACCTAACAACTCGTACAAGCCGATCACCAATATGGCGTGGGTTCCCACCAGACTTTAAAAGACAAAAAAGGGTTCACTCGACTCGCAGCCGCAAGTGATAAAGTTTACCAGTTGCTTGCCCATGGTCGGTGGTTCTCTATGGGAACTCCAGTTTTTCCCCAACACTAAAACTGGTCGCCATGATATAGCTGAAATATTGCTGAAAGTGGCGTTAAACACCATAAATCAATGAAAAAAATCAAGGTAATAAGAAACAAACTCGTTACATTTCAGAAAATTTTTATTAGGTATCACAGATCAGTTTACTACATGTAAATAATAACAAATTTTTAATAGACTAGTATAAGTAAGTATATATACATACAGTAACAAATTAATAGATTATTAATACACAATTGAACCTAATTATCTCAAAATCTAAATGGCCATTACAACGGTTACTTAGAAGTAAATATTTGGTCCTTTTGTTGTAGATTTTAAATTTGGGACTGACCATATAGCTATTAGAGGAAGGGGGAGAGCTATTTTATTCCTCAAGTCAGATTTTTTTTTGCAGAAAATAAAATAACATTTTTTTCCCAGACATTTAAATTCTGTAATTTGTTTCAAAATGTTTTACCAAAAAGTTATTCATGTTTTTGCATTTTGCAGGTCAATTAATTTTTACTTCTATCAAATTGGGTGACAATTTTTTAAATAAAAAACACATCCCCTCAAAGGTAAAGCACAGAACCCTTAATTTATCCTGTAATAACTTCACTCTGCTATTTGAAAGTAAAATCAGTGACCTCTTTGATTCAACATAACCAGGTTCAACTACATTCCCTCCACAATGATTGGATAAAAAATACAATTAAATAATATCTAAAATGAATGACAGGTTCTGAAAATATAAGCTGAGATAATATTTCACAACAGACAAAAAAGTTACAAAAAAATTATCTTTGAAGTGATATTTGTTTGATTTTCTACCGTTTGTTGATTCTTTGGAAATTCTGCATTGATTGATTGATTGATTGATTGATTGAATTGATTGCTTTATGTTGCTTTTAAGGTGACTTAGTGGTACAGGAAGCCAGAAGAAGGGAGACAACCCAACAAAAATCACTGAGCATCAAGTAACTTCACTGCAAAGTTTCTTATTTCAGGGGTTAGGTTTTGAGTTATAGTGTTCAACGCCACTTTCAACAATATTTCAGTTATATCATGGCAGCCAGTTTTATTGGTGGAGTATCTCATTTCAGAAATTAGATAAACAATACAAATATTTCTCATGTTCTTAGTATGGTTAACCAGTTTGTTAAATTTTAATAATATTCTTAATTGCCATGGTGGATCATTTTCAGCATGAGAATTCCAGCTAATTAAATTGTCTTCGAACTGTCATTAACGACGGAAATTTGGGTCATAGGAGAAAGTGGTAGGGGAGAAATATACCCACTGATCTTACAATAATATGTTCAATTTTGAAAATGAAACAAGGCAAACATCTATATTGTATATCTTCAAATAAACAAAATACCGGTACTTGTGTAAATTTTCCTTTTTCTTTACTTAAGTAAGAAGAGTATGAAGATAATCACAATCCGTATATCGAAGAAGAACAGACAACACAATGAACAAAAGAAAAAGTACAAAAGGACAAACAACGATCTACAAAACATACATATAAAACTAAAGATCGAGTAACACGAACTCCACTAAAAACTAAAGGACAAACAACGATCTATAAAACAAACATATAAAACTAAAGATCGAGTAACACGAACCACACTAAAAACCGTGGGTGAACTCGGGTGCTCCGAAAGGTTAAGCAGTTCCTGCTCCACTAGTGACACTAGAATTACAAAAATACACTTTGTAAAAGCTACATAAAATAAGCTGTAAAAACAGTAAATATGATACATTTTGATTCAGTGCAAAATGTATGACTAGAGTATTAAGTTTTACACAAGGAAGTAAATCATTTAAAAAAAACATGTGAAAATGTGTCCATAGGACACGTATACCCCCATTTCCAGGTTAAGTAAACAGGTAATTTTCGACAAATCAAGGAGCATAACTCCGGTGAAGTCAGGAATCAATCTTGGCCTTCCTTGTCTGGTTTCTGATCTTGTGTACAAATTTCAAATGATTTGCTTAAGGGGAACCCAAGTTAAACAGGAAGCAAAATATGAAATGGACGGACGAACGTATGTCCGGACACGAGTAAAAGCTAATGCCATAATGACCACAAAAATAATAATACATGCATCATCTATGTAATGCTTAATTGCATCATTTTTAGCCTTGAATGACCTTTTTTTTTCATTGCTGATGATCAAAGTATAAACAAATATAAAGTTAAAACTAGAAGTTCACCTGAGCTTGTATTGCAGAACTAAATTTCTTATTCTCTGTTTTTGGTTTAACCAAGTTTATGGTTTATGGGGAAAAAGTTTTTTATTCATATTCCCATAAGATCCTATGTTAAACAACGTCATGAGGAGCTGTCATGGTGGTGGTCGTGTGGGAGTTGGATTTACAACTACATGTGATGTGGTTGTAGCCATCTTGAGTATCCAATCCACACAATAAATGTAAATTTTGACTTCTCAGTAATTATACATGTACAGTTTGGGATAAAAGACGTTTAAACTGTTTTGTATTTTAGATCAATAAAAAAAAAAAAAAATGGAGAGAACTATCCCAGGAACAATACAGCCATGTATTCTTTCAAATGGTTCTGTGGTTTCTGAGAAGAATAATTTTGATTTATTTTTCCCATAGGGTACAATGTTTAATTTGTCCAGTGGTGGAAGCCATCTTATTGACACAAGAAATAAAAACTTTGTAATGGACCATCCACTGATTATTCATGTATAGTTTGATGAGTTCAATCAAGCTAATAGAGCTTCTGTGAAAAAAAAAAATTATTCACTTTCCATTGTGGTCCTAAGATAAATCTTTTGACCTGCATTGGTGGCCATCTTGAATTTCCGAATCACACAAAAACAGAATACATTTGGTTGGATATATCCAAGAGGCATTCTAACCAAGTGTTGTTTTCAATGATTCTGTGCTTTCAGAGAAAAATGATTTATAAATATTTTCACATAGGGGAAATGGACACAAAGCAATGAAAAAAAATACCTCCCATGCACCTTTGGTCCAGATGAGATTGAGACGTAATTAGATTAAAGAAAAAATATTATCTTTCAGTATTACTGGTACATTGTACATGCAATTTCACATAAACAAATTTGAGTTATTTTGATAAATTTTTCATCTTTTTAAATGAATTTCACTCTAAATCTCAGGCAAAAATATTACAGAAATAAAGTGATATGTCCAGCAGCACCCATGATACAACTATAACTAATTGAGGACCATTTTTGGCACCTTTGGGCCTCTTGTTTGGAAACGGATAAGGCTAGATTCTCCTAAATCAATCTGAACATGTGTTCTGTGATGTGGATCATTGTGATAAAATAGCAGAACTTATTGCATTGCAAATAACATCGTGGAAACAGATGGAAAATCAACAACGAAAACGGTGGCGACAGCGACGAAAATTGTGACAACAGCGACAAGAGCAACGAAAATAGTGACAACAGCAACAAAAACGGTGACGACAGCAACGACAACATCAATGACAAAGATGACAACATTCAAGAATTTACATTTGTGCTTAAATCATAAAAGTTCAAAAAGTATATGAAAATATCAAAATATACTCTTATTAATAATGCTTTTAATTGGTGAAATTTCAAAGAAAATCTGACAAGAAATGACTTCAGGAGAATGTTTTGAAAATATGTGTAAGTGGAATATATGAAATATATAGGGAAGTGTATTAGTGCAGAAAGACTTTTTCTCTGTGACTCTGTGAATGTAATACATGATTGAATAAAAGATAGTTTATACCTGATTATTTGTACATAACAGGATAAATACAGGATAAACAATATGTTATGTTTTACACAATGTTAAAAGTGAAGATTAATAATAAAAAATTGAAAATTGAAAAATAGATCAAATTATAAAATTTTAATATAAATATTATATAACAAATAAAAAAAAATTCACAAATCACACAGTTTTTTTCTGAGCATTCGAAGAAAACAAATCGTCAATAGACATTTATAAAAATAAGGAAATATTGCTTCATTTTAAATAATAATAATAAAAATAACAAATCAGTCTTCACACTAACCCACTTGCCGGAAGCCCGGAACAAGTAAAACTGGATTCGGACAAGTGAAAATTATGAAAGAATTTGTTTGAATAAATAGAAAATTTGTCTAAATTTGGCTTTCGGGCAAGTAGGTGAAATAAATTAAGGCCAAAACTACAAACAGTCACACTTTTTTGTTCTGTTAAGTCAATGTTAACCTTATTGACCCAGAGTTTCAGAGAAATTCTAAGAAGAACTAGTCTCCTGCAATATTTAGATATAAATACATAGAGAATAACATCAGTTTTGATATGGTTGAGACAGACATTGTCACTAGTCTCACAGTGAGGCCAATAGGATGGTTTGGTTTATGGTGCTTAACGCCACTTTCAACAATATTTTAGTTATATTATGGCGGTTAAATTTATTGAAGGAGGAAACCGGTGTACCCGGAGAAAACCATTGACATGTCGCAAGTCACTGACAAACTTTATCACAGAATGTTGCATCGAGTACACCTCGTCATGAATGGGGTTCGAACTCACAATTCTAGTGGTGATAGGCACTGATTGCACAGGTAGTTGTAAATTCAAAATGCGATCACAACCATGACGGCCCCAAAGCAGATTGGTGGTCTTCTCCGGTTTCCTTGACCAAAAAATATTATCGCCACAATATAACTGAAGTATTGTTGAATGTGGCGTCAAACACTATCAAACAAACAAACAATGTTGTGATACTAGCGATCATGTCTGTCTCGATAACTTCTGTTATCATATTTTTTTCTCTCATTATTGTCTCCCTTGGAACATGTAATCTCTAAAATTCAATATTATACATGAATATTAATCATATAAATTTTATGCAATTTCTCTACTTTCTTTGTAAAATGTTCATGTATTGAACTTTCTTTAATAAAGAATTTATTCTATATATATTAAAATACATGAAATAAAAATGAAAATAATATAATATTGAATCAGTATAAAAAATATATTAAAATACAGTCAAACCTGTATTAAGAGGTCACCTCTGGGACAAAGAAAAAAGTGGCCTTTTAAGACAGGTGTCCTCTTGATAGAGGTTCATTTCATATGGATTTTCTATGACAGAACAAGAAAAATATGACCTTTTAATACAGGTGACTGCTTAATAGAGGTGACTGCATAAGCAGGTTTCACTATATTGATACACTAAATCTTTATAATTTTCTCTCGACTGAGGAATGTAAACAAAAATCGAAGCTAGGTACAGTATTTTCAGTCATTCAAGTTTCGCAAAAAAAACTAACTTCTTCAAATACATGTACAATAGTTGATGTGACTATTACAATAACAAAATATTTTATAAAAATAAAATTCTAATAAAAATTTAAAACAGTTATGAAAAGGACTAATTTAAATCAGCATTGTTATTTTAATAGAAATGGTGGCTATTTCATTATTTATGTTACCTGAGAATCCAAAATTTAAAGTGCTTGAAATTGAATTTCTAAATACAAAAACTAATTCTAACATTTGATTGTCATGACAACTTAAATTTACTCTCCACAATTACATGTACATGTACAGTAAAACTTGTATTTTATGGTCACATGACTGCACGAGACCACTGCCCGCTTATTCAAGATCAGTTGATTTGAATTGTTAGTACCGGTTCATAATGATTCATGCTTTACTGTTACCAGAAAGTAATTTATTGGGTGGACATGGTGGTCACTTTGCTATACTGCGCTGTTTCTGTAACGATTTACCGCTTATGTAAGATCGGTTGATCCAAATTGTCAGTTCTGGTCCATAGTATTACTGTTACTGGAAGGCATTTTTCATTGGAAAACATGGTAGTCACTTTGCAATCTTGCAGTGTTTCTGTAACAATTTACTGCTTATGTAAGATCGGTTGATTCAAATTGTCAGTTTCGGTCCATAATGCTTCACAGATTACTGTTACTCCAAGGTAATTGATTGAAGAACATGGTGGCCATTTTGCAATACTGTAGTGTTTTTGAAATGATTTACAGTTAACCATTCAATAATATTATAGTTTACTTGATACAATTGAATTCTATATTAAGAACACATTGACAGTTACTTGGACGATTTTTTTTAAAATTCTAGAATGGAAAGTGACTGTTAAACTGATCTGATAGGATAAACTTTGAGAGACTGCCGACTGTGTTAGTGAGGTGAACACTTAGGTGAGTTAAAACAAAACATAAACCTGGTCAGGATGATTTTTTCAAACGTCTGCTTACAGCAGGTGACCATAATTCAAGGTGACCATTAAGGCAAGTTTGACTGTACTACCTATATTTGGTTGTCATGACAACCTATATGTTGTTGTCAAGATAACCTATATTTGATTTTCATGATTACCTATCTTTAATTTCCAAAAATACATACACAAATGTACTATGAACAGTTTGCTTCCATGGATACAACCAACATTATAGAGTGCAGTATGTTCCTGACAACCTATATGAGATTACCATGATAACCTATATTTGTTTGTCATGATTGCCTATCTTTAATTTCCATAATTACGTATAGTAGGAACAGTTTGTTTCCATGGATACTACCAACGTTTTAGAGTGCAGCATGTTCCTTTGGTTGCTGAGCCTGGTATACCTTTGCATCTGCATCACGACCCAAATTTTGGAGAATAATGATGACGTCTTCTCGTGAACGAACAGTGTTTGGATGAAGATCACCTTGAACTTCACACAGGATTTCAACCTCTTGTACATACAGGTCAAGGCATGACTTAAGGAAATCTGCTCTGTGATTGTGAGTCTGAATAACAAACAAACAAAAAAATAGTGCAAAAAAAACGTTTTAAACTGGAAGTCTTCTTATGAAGTCATGTTGTTTATGTGCCAAAGTAGTCAACAATATTTTGCGGGAATTTTAATTTGTGTGAATTTTACACCCAGGGAAATGGAAGAATACATTTTTATGTTTAGTATTGCATTAGAATGGAGATAACTGTATTGTATTTTAGGCTTTGCAGATGTAAATCTTGGTTTTACTGTCGCAAATATCCTTTTATCTAGCTCCACTACGTGTCACTAGGTTTTTAACTCAATTTGCGACCATAAAACCAACGAATTACGTCCGCAAAGCTTAAAATACAATACAGTTATCTCCTAATTATAAATCACATGAAAAGAAAACATTTCAACTCAACCTACATGTCAGCAAATGCATGTGTATTAACCCATGTCCTCCGACCTCTGACCTTCACATGTACAAGAAAAACCTTGCGAGGTACCAAACAAAAAGATTGCACAGGAACAGAAGTCAGTATACTTACTAATGAACCCTAATGTTACTCCAATTGTGCAAAGAAACATAGAATTTAACACCGGGGGAGTACTTGGGAAATCTTACCCAAGGGTGTTGGAGAATTCCCTATCTTGTACTTTTTACAGTGTTTGATTTTAATTCTCACTAAACACCTTTGATTTGTTTAAATTCCATCAAGCGTTTTCCCGCTAAATGGTTTTCCATTGCTGAAGTAAATTGTCAATTTATCGATATACATCCTTGTCTTTGCAGTATTTTAAATGTATTTAATAACTAGAACTGTGAGTGACCTCACTGAGTGATACCCCCCGCTTGCAGCTTAGTACGTAGGAGTTGCGCTTACAAGGTACATGCCCCCCCNCTTTTCGTGAAAGTATAAGTTGAATTATCTCCCCTTCTAAATTTTAGACAGCAACGGTATTCCTTCATGCACATCTGCAGGTAGTGTACTACAACTATGTAAAGTTTCATAAAAATTCAATAAGCAGTTTAGTAGGAGTTGCGCTAATACAAGGTACATGTCCTTCCCCCCCTTTTCGTGAAAGTATAAGTTGAATTATCTCCCCTTCTAAATTTTAGATAGCAACGGTATTCCTTCATGCGCATCTGCAGGTAGTGTACTACAACTGTGTAAAATTTCATAAAAATTCAATATGCCTTTTAGGAGGAGTTGCACTTATTACAAGGTACATGTCCTCCCCCCCTTTTCGTGAAAGTATAAATTGAATTATCTCCCCTTCTAAATTTTAGACAGCAACGGTATTCCTTCATGCACATCTGCAGGTAGTGCACTACAACTGTGTACAGTTTCACAAAAATTCAATATGCCGTTTAGGAGGAGTTGCACTTATTACAAGGTACATGTCCTGCCCCCCTTTTCGTGAAAGTATAAGTTGAATTATCTCCCCTTCTAAATTTTAAACAGCAACGGTATTCCTTCATGCACATCTGCAGGTAGTGCACTACAACTGTGTACAGTTTCACAAAAATTCAATATGCCATTTAGGAGGAGTTGCACTTATTACAAGGTACATGTCCTGCCCCCCTTTTCGTGAAAGTATAAGTTGAATTATCTCCCCTTCTAAATTTTAGACAGCAACGGTATTCCTTCATGCACATCTGCAGGTAGTGCACTACAACTGTGTACAGTTTCACAAAAATCCAATAAGCCGTTTAGGAGGAGTTGCGCTTACAAGGTACATGTCCCCCCTCCCTCCTTTTTCATGAAAGTATAAGTTGAATTATCTCCCCTTCCAAATTATGGACAGCGACCATATTTCTTCATGCACATCTGCAGGTAGTGTACTACAACTGTGTAAAGTTTCACAAAAATCCAAGAGAGAGAGAGAGAGAGAGAGAGAGACACGGTAATAAAGGGTGAGAAAAAGAGTCAAACACAGTGAAAGGTGCAAGATCGTTAAATCGTCAGCTAGCAGAATAGTATACATAGATTTATTTTAAAATACTTATGTAGGAAAATCGTGGTTTTATTGATGAGAATAAAGTTGGGACCGTGGTGAAGAGCTACGAACAGATTTTTTCCAGAGAAAATGTGCATGATTTTTTGTTGTGTTGTATGAGGGGTACAAGATAAGAATATCTTCCACCCCTAAAAATAGGAACTGGCTTATCTCTTTAGTGAGAAAGACTTATCTGGCTTTAAATAATAAGGTTTGTCAGTTTTTTTGTGAAATTAGTCAATAATAGGAGAGTTTTTTTCACCACCGTGGGTATATCAAGGTGAAAGTGTTATGAAATCCTCAGGTTTTATCATAGACTTCCATGATGAAAATAAATCGTTCAGTCTCCATTTATTTGAAAACTACACAGCAACTATACGTGTAACACTCCAAAATTATGCTTAATGTATCAGTATACTTAGAATACCGGTATACCAGAATTTGTCAAAACAAAATGATATTACCTTGTTAAATACTTGTCTTGACTTAAACATTGTCCTCTATGAAAAATTGAGAGGATTCCATCTGTTTTCCCACAGACAATTTGTCTAGACTGGAAGTTAGTGAGTGAGTGATTGTTATTTAACACCAAATGAAAAAAACATTTTCAGCCTTATCATGGCAAGAACAAGCTAGATTCAATCAATATAAAGATGTTTGCTTTGTACTAGACCAACATGCTTAGTTTGATCTTCATAGTGCCTCACTAAAACAACAGTCCGTGGGAAAACATGTCGCTCCACTCTGTCCCGAGCCAACCAGTTTTTGCTCTTACTCCTTCATGCTACGTGCTTAGAGGAGTAGCAACAAATACCAATCTTATAGTCTTTGGTTTGACCCGACCGATCCGGAACCCATGATCTAGGACACTTGAGGACAGCACGCTAACCATTACACCTCCGATGAGGTTAGGTTGGTAGTAATAAAACATACCCAGTTATTCCAGTACATTTGTCCATATAACTGGGCACATCTCGCTGTGTTGAGGTGAAATTTACCAAACATCGACAGACACAGCGCCATTGACTTTGTAAACATACCAATAGGTATATCTGAAAACCAAAACATAACGATATTAATCAGTAAGTCAGTATGTTATGTCAATATGTATGTATACAAGGGACTGTCGTGGTCGTATGGTAGTTGGATTTACAACTATCTATGCAATCAGTGCCTATCACCACTATCGTTGTGAGTTTGAACCTCGCTCAAGATGAGTTGTACTCGATACAACATTATGTGATAAAGTTTGTTAGTGACTTGCGACAGGTCAGTAGTATTTACCAGGTACTCCGGTTTTTCTCCTTTTCTCCACCAATAAAACTGACCGCCATGATATAGCTGAAATATTGTTGAAAGTGGCATTAAACACCATAAACCTAACCGTGTATGTATACAGTTACAGTAAGTTGATATAATTGTTCATCACCTCCAACTTATTATGCAGCAGAATTTTGCTGAAATTTTCACCCATAATCATCATAAATTATAATTCTTTGATTCATCATTTTCAACATTTAACGAAGAAATTCTTGAATTCTAGATGTCCTGGTTTATTTCTTTATGCATTCAAAATTTTGAGGCGAGAGTTAGTTGTTTATTTTGTTGGTTGAATTGTTGACCATCATTGCTTAAACTTTTCATAATACAGCAATCATCTTCAAATAAGGCCATCTTTTCTGCAATGACAAAGTGACCTTACAAGACCTTATAATTTTTGTTAGCAATTTCATATCTCAGTCCATCTGAAATCTGGCCTGATAAGAGGGGTGGCATTTTAAGAGTGTGACCCTTGTTGGAATGGTCACCTCTATTAAGCAGCCACCTGTATTAAAAGGTCACCTTTTTCTTGTCCAGTTATAGAAAATTTCATATGAACTGAGCCTCTTTTAAGAGGTCACCTGTCTTAAAAGACCACATTTTTCTTAATCCCAAAGGTGTCCTCTTACTAAAAGTTTGACTGTATTACATTAACTACATACTTAAGTCATTATTATACTGATTCTTCTCTCCCAACATGTATAATGCTACTGCTAATCCTTGCAGGTCATTGAGAGCCTCAAACATTTGCAAGGCTTTATCAAGGTAAGCAGTTCCTCTTTCAAAATATCCACAAGTTAACAAAACACGACCAAATCTGTGTTTATCATCAGCATAGTATTTTTCGTTTACCTGTAAAATTTAATAACAGCTATCATTAATTAGTAAGATTTGATTTGATTTTTGGTGTCTAATGCCACTTTAAGCAACATTTGATGAACGGTTGGCCGTATTTTAGGGATAATTTTGGCAATTTAGACATGATATCACTGGCCGCTGGCCGGAAAAAGGAATTGATTTTCCCATCGGCGATCATTTCATTACTTTTACTATTGAGTATTGGCCATTATGAAATGTCATTTTAATAATATTTTCTCAACCTAAAAACCACGAAATCTGGTTTTGATACAAAACCACGAAATTTTAACCCCACGAAAATTAATGTTTCTACAGTATATCATGGCGACCAGTTTTAGTGGTGGAAGAAGACGGAGTACCCGGAGAGAACCACCGACCATGGGCAAGCAACTGGTAAATTTTATCACTTGCAGCTGCGAGTCGAGTGTACCCTTTTTGTAATTTACAAAGCCAGGCACGAACCCACGCCGTATTGGTGATAGGCTTGTATGAGTTGTTGGGTAATCCAACTACCTAACTCATTGAGCCACGCGGGCCCTCATTAATGAGTAAGAAAAGATATAGATGTAAATGTACATCCAATCCAACATCACACTTACAGTCAAACATGTGCATGTGGTCCTTCTTTCTAAGTACGATTAGAACTATTAAATGTAAGATACTTCCATCGTTTGAAGTTTGTTGAAAAGAATTTGATGATCAATGGTATAAAATGCGTTTTGAAGATCAACCATTACCATGGCGATGTACAGGGCTTCCGATATTTGAGATTTTATAAGATCAAAGAGGTGAATAAGTAAACTACAATTACATGTCATGTAATGTTATTTGAAAAAACAGCTTCAAATCACTTCAAAACATTTTGAGGCCAACTGATGCTTTCATTCGTGAAATAGAGGAGTTTGACGCTTGATAGTAAAGAGCGGTCTCACACTCTTTGATAGATATACCAACCTCAACACACATTTTTGAATAACGTAATCCTTTAGTACAACACTCAATATATCCAGGATGAGCACCATAAACATACTGCAAAGCTGTAAAATAATTAAATAACTTATTCAAATGGATTCTAAAATTAGTCACAAAGAATCAATAGGTACAATAGTCCTAGGTCGCACTAGAAAAATCCAACTCAGGTTCTTGGTCTAGTACAAAGAGGACCTCATCATCATCTCAAAATTAACTTGTTCTCGTCATGATATATTTGAAAAATTGCTGAATTGGCATTAAACAACAATCACTCACTCTATAATGCAAGATGGGACAATTCCACCCATGGATTCACATTCTTATGTCACATTATTCAGGCAAATTATCAGATATTTCTGTCAAACATGACAATGACGGCCATTGAAAATATGAACACAGTAGTTTATATTTGAAGCAATTACAAGTTCAATGTTTTTTTTAAAGACTTGTAAGAAATGTTTGTTTTTGTAACACTTTAAAATTGTGAAGAAATGTATTTCATACAGTGAATCAACTTTTCAATCCGAAAAACAAAGGTTACTGTAAACCAACTTATTTTCGCAGCTATTATGTTTCGCGTTTTTCTGCTTCAAGACAGTTTCGCAGAGATTTAAATTCGCGATAGCCAAATGTTCTTGTTTCTTCCACAGTTTAGACCGACTTGTTCACGGATATGAACTTTCGCAATTTTGTACTCTACCGCAAAAGTCGCGAAGGTTTATAGTACGCGAACAAAAGTTGGTTTACAGTATAAGATGTGAGATGCATTAATCTCACATAGGTATGGGGCCGTCATGGCTGATGTTGTGAGTTCGAATCTCGATCAGGGCGAGGTGTCCAGCATTATGTGATAAAGTTTGTCATTGACTTGCGACAGGTCGATTGTTTTCTCCGGGTCCTTCGGTTTCCTCCACTAATAAAACTGGCTGCCACGATATAACTGAAATATTGTTGAAAGTGGCATTTAACACCATCAAACAAATAAACAATCATATTGAATATGCCTGTCAACATGTATAATCATGTGAGGCTATATCAACAACTGGTTTGTCTTGCCATGATTAATCTGTTATGAATGAAGTCATGAATATTTTGAATTTGAATTTTGGTGTTTAACACCACTTTCAGCAATATTTCAGCTATATCATGGCGACCAGTTTGAGTGGTGGAGGAAGCCGGAGTACCTGGAGAGAACCACCAACCATGGGCAAGTAACTGGTAAACTTTATCACTTGTGGCTGCGAGTCGAGTGCACCCTTTTTTGTAATTTACAAAGCTGGGCGCAAACCCATGCCATATTGGTGATAGGCTTGTATGAGTTGTTAGATCCAGCGACCTAACTCATTGAACCAACCAGGCCCTAGTCATGAATAATACACCACAAAATACTATTGTCATGCCAGGTTGCTACAAAATTGTTTCTGAGGGTAAAAAAGTGTGTATTATATACAATCGCATCAATGGTCTAATGGTTAGCGTACTCGCCTTGATTGCGGTAGATCATGGGTTCGAGCCCCGATCAGGCCAAACCAAAGACTATAAAATTGGTATTTGTTGCTAATCTGCTAAGCACGCAGCATTAAGGAGTAAGGGCAAAGATTGGTTGGCTCGGAATCAGGATAATGTGTCCGAGTGGCGCTAAGCACGCAGCATTACGGAGTAAGGGCAAAGATTGGTTGGCTCGGAATCAGGATAATGTGTCCGAGTGGGGCGACATGTCTATGCAGACTGTTGTTTCAGTGAACTAGCACTATAAAAATCCAACTCAGCGCATTGGTGTAGAACAAAATGGATCTCATCATCATATCATTGAAAATCATCTTGTTCTCGCCATGATATAGCTGAAAAATTGCTGAGTTGGCATTAAATAACAATCACTTACTCACTCACTGAATGAAATCTTGTCTTATTTACCTTTCTTGAACAGCAAGTTAACCATGACAAAGGAGGGTTCTGCCAGTTCTTTACATTTATCACCTTTCTGCTTGACGAGCTGTTGGATGACCTCGTTGAGCATTTCCTCGGCAATATTGTATTCCCCAATGTCAACAAGAAAAGAAGCAGTCTTGGTTTGTATTGGTGCCCAATCAACGACATCCTTAAAATTTTTATTCTATAAATACAAATAAATTGGGTTTGGTTTTATGGTGTTTAACACCACTTTCAACAATATTTCCATTATACTGTAAACCGGGTAATTTTCGCAGCAGTTTTATTTTCGCTATTTTCGCGGTAACATTGGAAGCGCGAAAATAAAACTCGCGAATATTTCAAGAAAGAGAAAATACTGGTAAGTAGAATATAATATTTCAAAGAAATGCCAAATCCGACAATTTTTCATAGATAAATCAGGAGAAAAAAGCATGACCATTTATGTCATTTATAAGCAGACGTCGGATGCAAAGCGAAGTTCTACGTAGGATATTTGTTTTCAATAAAATAAATTATTAGATACAAAATAAAATGATATAATATTTATTATTTATAAGCTTGTTAAAATATTAAAACATCAATTGACATATGATTAACACAATAAACAGTAAGTGTTGTGTAAACATGTCACACTTCAACCTTTAATCCACACCTGTTACTTGTCACGGATCAACGAGTTTACTGATTATAATTAACAACAAGTCAGTTTTGTCTAATAATTGTGTGAGTGTTTTTACAATCCATCGTGAGTGTATTGGCTTTATGACACTTAACCTCAGATTGATTTCAAATTTCAAATTTATCCAGTTTCTTGTTTTTCTTCAAAAACTTTGTTACCTGGTCAGGGTAAAGCCGTAGGGGGGAATCATCATTTTATCGATCTTGCATAGGATTAATTAAACCAGTATCAAACAGTTTTAATTAATTGTACAAATTGTACAAAAAATATGACACAGCCTGTTTTTGTCTACCGGTAAATAATATTGTATACATTTTATCACTTTAGGTTGTCTGTGAACCGCGAATTTAAAACAGCACGAATGTGGATTTCGTCAGTAAAACGCGAAAAAAAGACGGCACAAAAATTTCCCGGTTTACAGTATATCATGGTGGTCAGTTTTATTGGTGGAGGAAATCAGAGGACACGGGAGAAAACCACCTATCTGTTGCAAGTCACTGACAAACCAAATAAATTTGAGCGAGTGGTGAATATCACATAAAAATTAATGCAAAAGGGCAGGGGAGGGTTGGGATCTCATTAACTGGTTAAATCCTGCCACATTTTTGTCCCTGTCTTAAGCCAGGATCAGGATTTCCATTGGTCATATGTTGTGTTCCCCCTTATTTGTGTTCGGTGAGTTCAGGTGAGGTGCTTGTTCATTTTGTTGATACAGTGAAACCCTATCCTGAATAAAATGAACTTTAGTCCTAATGTAAGAAAGCTTTGCTAATTTAACCTGTATGAACCAAACACCTGCCTTTTCCGAACACAATAATTGGTCCCAAGGAGGTTCGGTTTAGACCGGTTTCACTTTATTGGCAATAAATACACTTCATCCCCCCCCTTTTTTTACGCTGAGTGAGTTAAGGCGAGAGGTGACTGTTCATTTTTTTGGTATTGGTGGAATTGTTGCCCATCACTGTTTAAACTTTCTATTCATAACTCTATATACATATTGTACTGGTACAACTGTTTGTATAATGTGAAGTAGGTTGTGTAAGCTGTATCATTATGAGATGTACAGCGTTGAGTAGTGACGTGGTCTACACAACTGACAAGACACGATACAAACAATTCTACTACACATATATGCATATAATACGTTTATCCAACATTTTCAAAGGACGAAAGAGAGTAATACTGTTAGATTTCTTTATTATATTTTTTTAATCAACTATTGTGTCATGCTATGTCACAACTTTCGTACAATGTATCATTCATCAAATTTTTTTTGGGGGGGGAATGCATGGGTGGTGGAAACCTCGGTATATAAAACCTTACCGCAATATACTTCTTCAGGGCATCATAATAAGCACTGGATGCTATCTGATATCCACCAATGAAACGCCAGTATTTCATTAACTGCTGTTTGTTATTTTCATTGTACATTTGATCAAACATATCCTGTGACAGTAAAGTCAGTTTTAATTGTTCCTTGTTGTCTGACATCTCAAGATGGTAGGGGAGTTCTTCTGACTTTCTCTCTATATCAGTGCTGAAAATAAAGTCAATAATAAAGTAAATAATAAACATTAATGAAGTTCTTCTGACTTTCTCTCTATATCAGAGCTGAAAATAAAGTAAATAATAAAGTAAATAATAAACCTTAATGAAGTTCTCTATATCAGAGCTGAAAATAAAGTAAATAATAAAGTAAATAATAAAGCTTAATGAGGTTCTTCAACATTTTTCTCTATATCAGAGCTGAAAATAAAGTCAATAACAAAAAGTTAAATAAAGTAAATATAGTAAAAAATAAAGCTTAATGAAGTAAATTAATAAATAATAAAGTAACTAATAAAGCTTAATAATGTAAATAATAAAGTAAATAATGAAAAGAAATTAAATAATAAAGCTTAATGAACTAAATAAATTAAATAATAATGCTTAATGAACTAAATAAAGTAAATAATAAAGCTTAATCAAATTCTTCAGACTTTCTCTCTATATCAGAGCTGAAAATAAAGTAAATAATAAAAGCTTATTAAAGTAAATAAAGTATATAATAAAGTAA
This sequence comes from Gigantidas platifrons, assembly GCA_002080005.1. Classification (NCBI taxonomy): domain Eukaryota; kingdom Metazoa; phylum Mollusca; class Bivalvia; order Mytilida; family Modiolidae; genus Gigantidas; species Gigantidas platifrons. The sequence continues at coordinate 195,929 of MJUT01023520.1, forward strand.
ATAATAAAAATAAGGTAAATAATACAGCTTAATAAAGTTATAAAGTAAATAATAAAGCTTAATGAAGTAAATAAAGTTAATAATAAAGATTAATGAAATAATAAAGTAAATAATAAAACTTAATTAATTTCTTCAATATTTCTCTCTATATAGGAGCTGAACTTAATCTGGAGATATTACCATGAGAAGGTCATATTTTTGTTGAATACGTGACTGCTAATTTAAAGTGTAAATCACAATTGAAAGCTGAATGACTACAAGCCCTATCCTTAAGATACTAATCTCTTGTTTCATTACCTTCCCCCACCCCCCACACCCTCAAAGAAAAAGACTTACCAGTTCTCAAAGTATTCAGTAAGTCTCTTGTGCCACCATATTTGGTTTGTCTTGTCAGAGAGGTACATCTTCCTCACAACCTTACTAATGGTCCTGTGATGGAAATCTAACCTTCCTTCTCCAGAACTTCCACATGGACGGAGGAATTGACGTAAACCAACATACACCAACGCCCACTATTAAAAAATATATTAAAAATAACATCACAACACGAAGAAAACTAGTTTAGATTAATGGTTAGGGTTATGGTGTTTAATGCCACATTCAACAATATTTCAGCTATATCGTGGCGGTCAGATTTATTGGTGGAGGAAACCGGATCACCTGGAGAAAACCATTGACCTGTCGCAAGTCAGTGACACACTTTATCACATAATTGTGAATCGAGTACATCTCGTCATGAATGGGATTCGAAATCACAACTTCAGTGGTGATAGGAACTGATTGCATAGGTAGCTGTAAATCCAACTACTGAACCATATGATCATTACCTTAATATCATAAGATTGTTGTTGTAGGAAATATTCATAATTCCAATTAGGTGTGGGGGGGGGGGGATAGCTAAAAACAAAACATAGTGACTAGCTTATCTCCATTAGTGTATCAGCTATTTTATATAACCTTCAAAAAACAAGACATACATACATGTACTTGAGGCTTTTAGAAAAGTTCGAAGGTGCAAAAGGGGTAATCAGAATCCGTAAATCGAAGAAGAGCAGACAGCATAATGGCCAAAAGAAAAAGGACTGACAATGATCTACAAAACACTACACAGTAAACTAGAAATTGAGCAAAACGAAACCGACTAAAAACCGGGGGTGAACTCAGATGTTCCGGAAGGGTATAGAGTTCCTGCTCCACAAGTGGCACCCATTGTGTTTCTCTTGTTTCAAATCCAGTGATCAGTCATGAATGAGGAAAGGACGAGATTTACCTTTGCCATAGGAAGTTTGCCTTCAAAAGCCAAGTCATCCACTATTTTGGCTGAGATTTACCTTTGCCATAGGAAGTTTGCCTTCAAAAGCCAAGTCATCCACTATTTTCGCTCCTGGTATACTTGGCTGCATAGCCAGGACTTCTAACAGTTCCGTTTCCAGAAGTCCAAACCGTGACGTTTCTACCAGACATAACGTAGCCTGAACCAACTCGTTACCATATTCTTTAACAATTCTCTGTAATACCTGTATCAGATACAAAAATAATAATGTGAAACCTGACTAAAAAGACAATTCTATTCTATGGTCTTTTAAGACAGGTTGTCCCTAAAAAAAGGTTTTATCTATATAGGAAAAAAAAAAGATTAACCAAGTTACAGTTGTTTCTTATAAGAGAGTTTATTCGGGACAGATTTCACCTTTCACACTTAAAATTCAGTATCATTACTTAATGAATATTTTCAGAAAACTCTTTTATTGACAAACAGAAATCTATAGTAATAGTAGAATAAATTTAAAATAAATATAATAAAAGATTTGTAATCAAATTCATTTAATCTCACATTTTTGACAGTGATATTGGCTTCAAATTAAGATACAGGTAAATACATTTATTTCATTTCGAAAGTCCCGTGTGATTGGTTAAAAGGTTGACACATGACTTTGAAACTGAAACTTCATTAGTCAATGAAGCACTCAACCATTTAACCATGCCCACTTTCGGGAAAATGTTGAATATTAAGAACGAATAATCATTTCAATTATATTCAATAATGTAAAAATGTGATTACAAATATTATATGCAATTTTTGCTGTTTCTTAGGGTTGTAAAAGAGTCAACAGAAGTACATTTTTATTTAGAGCACTATCACGCTTCACACAGAATATACTTTAGTAAACAGTTTCATATGCCAATAAAACTACAAAAGATTGCATTCAATTTTTAAAATATTTGTATTTTTGCAGTTGTAAATTTACAGTAAAGTTGGTGTTAAGCACCAATCAATCAATCAATCAATCTATCCATCATTACCATTTCTAGGAGTCCTATCATATCTTCAGGTAGATTGTTGATCTTCTGTGTCAGTTTTCTAAATTCTCCAAACACCCGAAGTTCCTCACAGGCAACAGTCAGCCACAGTGGCCTACCAGCATCTGGTTTACTGGTTAAAATCTCCAACTGAAAGTCAGTACATTATTAACATCAGTTTTTGTATGAGACTCATATTGTTTTGGTCTTCTATTACACTCAGTGATAGATTAGAAGTATCTGGCTTCCGGTCATAAAATATTCAAGCATGATTTTCATACTCGTAGTCGAAAAACAGCCAATCAGAACAATGTATCCATTATATAAATTGTGTGTTCTGATTGGACAATTTAGGAGAATGAGTACAAAACTCGTATTCAAAAGTCATGTGACTGAAAGGCCAGAAATATGTAGTATATAAATTTTAAAAAAATCCACTGTGAATGTTGTTTGTTTAACCACCGTTAAAAGGTGAAAATATCAAAACAATAAAAAACGAATAATTCATACACCAAAAGTCCGAAAGGCCCATATTTTCACCATGAAATGCCTTTATCTCTGTGTTTTTAAATGTTATATTATCGACCATCTCACAAGAAAAGTTTGAAGATATCAAATGGGTAATCAGAAGTTGCAATTTGAAGGACAGACAATACAATGGCCAAAAGAAAAATGACAAACAATGATCTACAAAACACTACACAGAAAACTAAAGATTGAGCAACTTGAACCCTACTAAAAACCGGGGATGAACTCAAGTGTTCCTGAAGAAAAAGCAGTTCCTCCTCCACTAGTGGCACCCATCGTGTTACAAACCTGATAATTCATGAATGGGGAAAGGACTAGATTGTGATTACGACAAAAGGAACAAATTTTTTGTTTGTAATATGTAGTATATTATACATATAAATAACTATTAAAATATTTGTTTAAGTAATAGCAATTGACAAGTAATCTGCTCCATAGAAAAATCGCCATATATCTGTACATTTACAACAAAATTTTACTGTGAGTGTATTCTGTAAAAAGTGCAGCGTACGCTTTAAAAAATATGTACAAAAAGAAATATGTTTTGTAAACGCATGTAGAACATATACCAGGAGATATGGATAAAACAGAGTGAATGATTTACTAGTGTATTTAAATGTACATTTTAAACAAGTTAACATATAAAAAGCATTTGTTGCACTTTTTGCTGTTTATGAAAATTAGACTAGCTTTGCCAAAATTATTAATATTTCTTGTCACCTAAAACTGAAAAAGCATATGTAAAGCAATTCAAGCATGGACATTGGGCGTGTCTAAATCAAAAGTATATCTGGTATCCCTGTGCCCATAGAGAATTTGGTAATCAATTACAAAATTTTTCTTTTGACAATTCTGCTATATATTATGACACTGTAAAAGTTAAATTTACTTGTAAATAAATATTACCTATAAAATATGTGTCTCATATACCCAATCTTAAAATAAGTGTCCAGACCTTTCTGTTTCAGTAAGGGGCAGTACCAGGTACTTTTACCCACCTAAAATGGTCTTGCATCATAGTTTTTTTATATATTCTTTTTTTTTTCAGGAGAAAACGCTAGGTGATATCTCTTTTAAATTATAGACTAAAATAATGAACTTCATCACTAATTACGACATTATAACATATTTTTTAAACCTGGCTTTTTGTTCAGAACATTTTATTAGTATAAAACATCGAATATTGGCAACTTTTAATATAAACAAAAAAATTCAATTCTGACAGCCTTTAAATGAAGGGATAAACTAAACTAAATTCAATAAATTTATGATCTTCTCAAATACATTGTACCTGTGTCATATGGTATTTTGAACCCCTGAAAAACTAACCGCTGAGTTCACAATACTATGATGGTATTTTGAAAGGGGTCCAATATACAATATGGTATTTTGACCTAGGTTCAATAAATAATATGATATTTTGACCAAGGTTCATTATACAATATGGTATTTTGTCCCCAGGGTCAAATTTCAATCATAATATTTTGAACCCCATCATCAAAAATCAAACCTTCTCACTTTTACCAAGAGAGGGGGTTCAGTATACAGTAGTAGGAGGTTCAATATACCATGTGAATAATCAATATACCATAAGCAGGGGGTTCACTATTTAAAGACAGGATTGGGTTTGATATTTTATGGGTTCATTTAAATACCCATCTATTCTATCAGTTTATAGAATCCCAAGTCTTTCGGACTAATATCTAGATTTCCAAAAGCCATTGTTTGTTTCCATTAATTAGGCCACACCCCCTTTCACGGAAATGCAGCCATTATATCATGAGTAGATGTAATTAAAATGTCCATCTATTCTACCCATTTTATAGAATCCCTAGTCTCCAATACTTATATTTAGATTTTCAAAAACTTTATTTTTTTTCAATTAATTTGTCCACATCCCTTTCACAGAAATGCAACCAATATATCACGGGCAGAGGTCATTAAAATACCCATCTTATTATCCAGTTTATAGAATCTCAAGTCTCCAATCCTAATATCTAGATTTCCATAAGCTATAGTGCGTTTCAATTAACTAGGCCACACCCCCTTTCATATAAATGCGGACAACATAAATATGTAGAGTACAAAAGCAGGGCCAGCAAATGCTTACCAGTACAAGTGTCCATCAATCTGGGAAAATAAATTTTGGGATTTAATAGCAGTTATAGAAAGCAGGTTGGCCTTATTTTACATTTTGGTTTTAAATGCACAGCAAAGAATCCATAAAGTTAGTGAAATGAAACTCCAGGCGAGGTGTACTTGATGCAACATTATGTGATGTAGTTTGTCAGTAACTTGCGACAGGTCGAGGTTTTCTACTGGTACTCCGGTTTTCACCACCAATAAAACTGACCGCCATGATATAACTGAAATATTATTGAAAGTGGCATTGAACACCATAACACTAACCCTAACTTTTGATGTCCGCTTTGTACTAGTTCATGCCAACAAGCTTAGTTGGATTTTTATGATGCTAGGTCGCTAAAACAACAGTTCACTGATAGACATGTTGCTTCACTCGGACACATTATCCTAATTCCGTGCCAACCAGTCTTTGCTCTTACTCCTTAATGCTGTGTGCTTAGTGGAGAAATAAAAATATCTAAACTTTCTATGCAATCAGTGCCTATCACCACAATAGTTGTGTATTCAAAACCCAATAATGATGAGGTATACTCACTCAATACAATATTATGTGATAAAGTTTGTCAGTGACTTGTGGCAGGTCAGTAGTTTTCTCCAGATACTCCGATTTCCTCCACCAATAAAACTGACTGCTACTCGGGTCTTCCTCCATCTCATGTGACTATCTTTAAAAGTATTTAAAGTATGACTACTCTTACAATTTCAATATCGAAAATAAATCATGAGTAACGCAATAACACAGTTATTCACAAATATATGTTAACGCTTGAGTGAATTATTATCGTTGATCTGTTACAAGTGATTTATCTTTGTTTCATATTCGAAATACTAGAGTCGTTATATTGTTTATAACACAGATTTTACTCTTTTAGTTGTGCTAATAAGATTTACAAAAGGAATGTGGCAGACGGTCAATGATATTTTCGATTGTGACATTGGTGTTGCAACGTCATACAGTGAAATAATCGTTTTTATTTCACCAGGTGAACATAGAAATCTCTATATTTCACTGGTTTTTGAAATAAACTTTTATATTTCACTGGGTGAAATACTGTTTTCCCCCCTTGAAAATCTCAATATTTCACTGGTTTTGAAATAAATCTTTTTATTTCACTGGGTGAAATACCATTTTTCTCCCCTTGAAAATCTCAATATTTCACTGGTTTTGAAATAAACACTTTAATTCACTGGGTTAAATACCGATTTCCCCCCCCTGAAAATTTCAATATTTCATGGGTATGTCATAAGTTCAATCTTATCTGTACAGTCAAACCTCTATTAAGAGTTCACCTTTGGGACAAAGAAAAGTGGTCTTTTAAAACAGGTGACCTCTTAAAAGAGGTTCAATTCATATGAAATCTTCTATGACAGGACAAGAAAAAGGTGACTGTTTAATAGAAGTAACTGTATTGGAAAGTTTGACTGTATTTGTTACCTGTTCACTATCAAGTCTTTTATTATATTCTGCCAGAATTTTGCTGACGATGTCTTTCCGTATATCTTTATCAAGTGGGTCAACAGATAATTCTATAGCCCCCTTCTTAGTTTTATCGCCTTTGTCTTCACTGCGTAAAGAATTGAGACATTTGCCCTCGAGTGTGCTGACCACGATTCTCATCCCCTCTGGAAGCTGTTTAGGCAGCCATACAAGATACTGTGCATCTCCTGTAATTTAAATTTTTAATTACTGGTACCTGTCAAAACCGAACCCCTTTCGAACTAAAATATTTTTTTGGAATAGACAGATGTTTGGTTTAGACAAGCTAAATTCACAATGTAAGGACTAAATCTAACGTTCAACTTACACAGGATTTCGGCTTAGGCAGGTTTCACTGTAATTCATTTTTGTACTGTCAAGTATTTTAACGCTTTGACTTTCAACACTTTTTTTTAGAATTTATTTTGAATTTAATTTTCATTAATAGCTGCAAACAAAAAATATTTTGTAGGAACTAATTTTTACAGCTTGATTAAAAACATATTCGATCACAGTATCCTAATTCTGAAGATAAAGACTTACTACTTGAAAAATTAACAAGTAAATTCATAATTAAGTCTATATTCATTTCTACGCTAAGATATATCCTTATATATTTTCACCTTTAAAACCAGAATTAATAAGAATTTATTTTAATATTTTTTGATAATTACATTACTTCCGTTTTTTATTGAAATGTTACAATATGATTGGTTACGAAGTGGTCACATGATTATAAAAGAGATGTTTTATATCCTAATAAAACTCAAACCCGAACTTGCACGTGACTCTATGATGACGTCAGATGTAAACAATCAATGGCGTAGTAATTTCTAACAGCAAATAATCTAACACAAATAAAATTTGCAATGCAAAATTCAACTATATCAAATTTTGGTGTGATTTAAATGCAATTATAAGAATTGAATGCATTTTTTTGTACTTTTATAGGCGTGTAAAAGCATGGACTGAGGCACATTTTTTGTATGAAGCGCTAGTGCGCTTCATACAAAATGTGCTTTGGTCCACACTTTTACACGCCAATAAAACTACAAAAAAATGCAATCAATTCTTAAATAATTTTTTTCTTGAAATTTTATTTACAAACTTTTACGATATAAAA